>KK106986.1:573790-957013 GCA_000611775.1 Umbilicaria muhlenbergii
GGAGAGAGGGGTGGGGGGTGGTGGTGTGGGTGGGGGGGAGGTCGGATGTTAGGAGGGCGGCGATTTGAGAGCGGGTTTGGGGGGTGGGGTCGGGGTCGATGTCTAGAGGGTTTGTTAGCGCTGTGGTTGAGGGTGGGCGAAGGGGTCGGGGAGGTACATGGGAGGGAGTCGTGGGATTCTGTTATTAGAGGCATTTTATGGGTGGTTGTACGAGGAGTTTGAGTGTTGGACGGACGGGCTTGCTGCTGGATATTTTGGTCCCAATGTCGCGCTAGGCTGGTTTAGGTGTATTTCAGTTGCGTGTTTTCGGGGCAGTTAGATTGATGCGGCGCTACTTTCTACAGAGAAATCAAAAGCTTCGCGTTAAAATTGCTTGACTTGATGAGCTGCAACGTATGAAGAGAAATAACTAACTATAGAATCGCTCGCCTAGGATATGAATAAAATCGAAGGTTCCCGCCATGAATCCAAGTCTTGCAGACATAGCCTCCAAGCTTGACGCCCGATATGTCCTTGTACATGACGCAACATGTTATCTCACAAGCCCATGGGTATCATTGAAAACGAGATTGCCTCCCAGACATGCCTCCTCTTAGCTTGATAGCTCCCATATTATCACAATGTCATGCATGGAATTCCATCATCACCAACGCCGCTGTAGCCGAAAACCCACAAAGCAGTAGTCAAGGAGAGACCAACGTTCCCCCGCCTCTTATCCAGTGGTCCCAACAATAGTAAGGTACGGTCAAGTGATCAAGCAATCGATGTCCATGTCTTTCATGATAGTCTCCCAATCCCAGCTTCTTTCATCACCAGCATCCATCATCTCCCACACTTTCTTGACAACTTGTTTCGCCACCATGATATTCCCGAATCTGCTATAATCCAGCGCTCTCGTGAAAGCTTCCTCTATGTCCGGCCGTTGACGTTCCTGGAACGCAGCGCAGCCCAACAAGAAGAGTGGTAGAAGGATTACCGCCTGTGTGGACTCTCCCGGTGGCATAGCACGCAAATACTCAAGACCTTCATCAACTGCTGTAGTAATCTTTGGGGAGGGCCTTGACGCTCTTGTTGTACGGTGCAGATACACCCAGGCGCATTGACGATACAGTTGTGCAGCAATCCAGCGAGGAGTATTCGGTAGTTGCGCGGGGTCCCAAGCGTGAATTGCGGCATCAATGTCAACGGCCCACATCATGATCTGGTAGTCGACAGCCGGCTTTTGACCATGAGCTCTACGTTCACGAATTGTGTCACGCAAAATCGTGATTTTTGTGATGAGTTCAAAAAGCCCGTCAAGAACACCGATCAGAACGTTGGCACCAGGTTGGATTATCGACTGGAGGGCAAACTTAGGAAGATTCCCGGTTTCACTGCCGCCGGTGATGAAAGGCCACGCGTTGAGATGTACATGAGATCGTACATCAAGCGTTGTGATGGTGTTGGCGACGTCGTGATATTTGAAAAACTCATAGAGGAACTGTCGAAACTCGGGATTCCTCGATCGACTTGTTGGCATCAGACGCCGGACTATGTCCATATGAGGGCGATACTCGCCGTTCGTTGTCCCTTCGCAAATGTAGATGAGGCAATGAACTATTGTCGAGGCCATCGTCGGATCGTCGAGCGTTCCCTCTGGATAACTGTCTCCAGCCTTCGCCGAGTTGGCCCGTTCCACGTCCGCTATCAGGATAGACTGAGCTTCAGAAAAATGATGCTGCTGACGCTCACTCAGGGCTGCTCCGGGCTCCCGGGCAAGGAGGTGCAAGCCAGCTAAAGACAGCAAAGAGTGCATAAGACCTTTATCCTCGTGCGCCATGGGCAGGAATAGGTCTTTGAACGGATTGGAGCCATCATCGTGGATCGTGAGCCTCCCGCTAATGTCGGTGATGAAGTGAGCCAGGAAGCGGCGATCGATATCGTTTTCAATGCCATCAATTAGGTACGGCAGATCTCGCGATAATGGAAACGAGAAGCGTGGGGCGCTGGCTGTGAGTTTCATGTTAACTTGGCTTAGAGTAGAGAGATAACAAGGAATACCTTCTTCGGGACGGTGCCTTCCCGGCCGCCAGAAGGTTGCTGGCGGATAGCCCTCGCATACTTTTGCATTTTTCTCGCAGTTTCTGCCTGCACGTAATTGTTTAGCATCGCATAGCGAACACACTTCAGAGCGTCCCATGTCTTCTCACACGCTCATTTTGGTAAGGGGGCTTACAGATAGGCTTCTCCTCGCCACATTTCTTCTTTCGCTTGCGGCAAGTGATGCATCCAGTTTTCGATCTTCCTTTGGCCCCAGGTTTGGCGAGGCTGGTCTTTTTGTTGACAGGATTCTTTCTGGGACGGCCTCGCCCTCTTTTGGGCGTTACTGCGCCACCAGCAGTCACGTTGGCCTGGCCCTCGACAGCATCTGGCAACGATGAAGGCTTCACGTCCACCATCGAGGTTTCTTCGACTTCTTCGACTTTAGGTTCGATTTCTTCTTTTTCAGGACCATCACCACCCACTTCCTCGTCGTCCGTCTCGGAGGCATATCGCATTTCAGTGTCCATCGTTGTCGCCGAATAGGTTGAGGCACTGGATGATTCCGAGTAGTGACGCGAGGATGTGTTCACCTCAAGAGTGGGGACGCCGTTCATTGGGTGCATGTGGGAAGAAATATCTCGAGTCTAATAACCCGTGGATGTGCAGTGTACGGTGGAATTGTATCAAATGGGAAAATCGGTTCCATTTGGCTCTCCTGATCAAAGTCCGCCTGAGGAGCCTCTGCTTGGTTTGAACGAGAGAGATTTCGATGGAACATTAACAGGTCAAGCTGGTTCAGGATGTTCGGGACGAAGGATTTGCACTCTTCATTTCACAACAATAAGCTTGCGTTGGAATTGGAGGCGTCGTTTGCGGAGGTTCTGGAAAAGCAGCCGTCCTCCGTACAGTAATTAGCGTGGTGTGGGGTTTGGAGAACAGCAAGTTTAGGAGGAGGGAAAGGGCCCAGCTCACCAGACTGCCCTAGCAGAGGAATGGCACCGGCACTAAGTAGTGGTGCACGAGGAGCAAGTGATAGTGATGATTGACGAATAACGCCCTCTCGCTGACGGCTGCTGGCGCGCATTGCATAACAATGTCTTGACTGGCTTGACTGCCTTGGGGTGAAATTGCGGAGATCCCTGCGCGTCGAGCGTCGGATCAGGATCTCTGCCTCGTACCTTTTATGCTGACGCCTGCAAAGTCCGTTGCAGCACTAAAGTTGCGTTGCTTGGTCGGCTTAAGGTCTAGCAATGCGCACCGCAGCGCTGCAGTACCTGGACCGAACTCGGTACTGGTCAAGCAGGGCCTGGCACAGCCCCTGGTGCAGACGGCCTGCACTTCTATAGTGGTAGCTCGGTACCTTGTACCGATGTCCTCCGTACTAGCAGGAACTTTTGGATGTAGGGCGCCCGGGCAGGCGAGTCAGAGGGATTTCGCACAGACCCCAGAGGATTGCGATGTCGTGGCGCGGCTTTCCTTGGGCTATAATCATCTGATAGTTTGGAGCCTCCCGATCAGGATCAGGAAATCGGTTGAGTTTGAAAGCTCTGATAGTCACCGTCCCTCGCCTCGGTCAGAATGTGTCCTGGGTCGACGCAGGCTTCAATGACCCCGCTAAACCCATCAAGCCATGACCCGGATCGGGGACCCTAGATGGGAAATGGCTTGTGGCTGGGGTCGCCTCTCCTGCCATCCGTTCTGAGAAGCGTTACTCTCGTGGGGTTGAAGAGCGCCTGGCCCTATCCCGTCGCACGCTTGCCAGTCTCGCGAGTGTCGCAATGACAGCTGCACGCTGCACAGATACGCTGTTTGCCCCTCGGCTCACCTCTCGACGAATCATCCAATGGAAGATAATCAGGCAGACACCAAAAGGGTCTGTGCGTCCATGCTTTCGGTGGTAAGCTGAATTTGCAGAGAGAATCGGTAAAAGTGGCGAGACTCCGATTGACGATCACCCAAGAGTCAAGAGAAGCACCGTCTTTGCGTCGCTAGCTTGCGGAAGACCCCTTGGCACTTTGTGTCGTACTGGGGCCTCCGTACGGAGTCCCGAGAAGAGCTTCCAAGGTGCTACTGTGGGAGAGCATGGCAGCAAAGGCCGTTGGATCGCCAAACCAGCCTGCAGGCTGCACGTCACCGTTTCGAGCCTTCGTTAAACACGCCCCGACTCTTTAGCTTCAGCGATCGGCTGGCTCACTCCGAAACGCCCTAAGTGTTCTGAAATGTGATGGGAAGAACCCAGCAGGGCACGGGACTGGATGCTGGTCGTGGTCGTCCGTCTTGGAGAGCGTTGCAGAGGCCCCCACGCGTGCTTGCCCTTGCATGTATGGTACGCTGGCTTGTCGGAGAGTCGGAGGGATTTCACTCGCTCATCCCGACGCTGGAGCCTGGCTCGGTGGGCAATGGGGCAATGGGGCAATGGGGCAATGGGGAAATGGGGAATTGGGGAATTGGGGAAATTGGCACGCGATTACTCATCCATCGCTACCACGCTTGCGGGCTCCGGCGGGACTACCCCAGAGTCCGCCATGCACGCCGTGTCACCACGATCATCCTGAGCGTGGACGCTCATGCTTCGTATGCGAAAGGAAACCGAAAGGAAACCGAGAGGAAACGGATTTGTGGAGCAAAGGTCGACCCGTTCGCCGTCGCTGCAGGCTGCTGCAATGCCATGTCTCGCCCCTCATTCCACAAGGACAATTATGGGGCTCAAACGTCGCGGCGCTTTGCTGGAAGCCAATGACAGCGAGCCAGGGACGCCTCCTGCTCGGATCGTTGGTTAGCGCATGTCCCGAGGCTGTGGGTGACAGAGAACCTTAAAGGCTGGTCGCAGCGGTCAATCGATCCTTTGGCGAGGCTTCCATCGTGACCCAACACGGATGCCTCGTATTCGAGGCCCGCAGTCGCCCTTCCGAGCTGCTTCATGGCCATCACCAGTTCGGCCCCAATCCATCCCTCGCGGCCATGGCGGGGCGGCCGGTCGGCGAAGTCGGCGCCAACGGCCTCGAGGAATCAGCCCCCGATGCAACAACTTACCGTACGGGCGGAGATTTTCCGCTTGAACCTAGAGCAATAGCACCCCTGTCCCGACGAGGCTTGTTATCAGCAAGTTTGGACGTTTCTGCCGCGTAGTCAACGGGGATGTACCCAGTACTTTTCATGCGGCCGTGTCGATAAGTAGAAGCTCACGCAGCTACCCTGATCGCATACAAACAAAAGCTGACTCGTGGTCACAACGGTGAACGGGCAGAGGAACGCCCGCATGGTACGGAGGACGCCTCCTCAGCCAGAAGTTAAAGCTTTTCCATAGCCGCGTACGGAGCTACACTCGGCGGATATGCGCCAGCATCGAAACCCACTTTCAAGGTCTTTGACTCCCTCTGGACCTCTCAAAAAGCGGTCAATACTGGTCTCTCGGTCTGCAACAAGCCTGAGAAGCTTGTGCCATCCATCCTAGTAGGGATGCGCCTTAAAATCTCCGAGTCAGTGCGTTTGCGCGTGTTCGTTGGCCTCTGCTCGCAGCATTCTTGACCTCCGCGCTGGGGAAGGAATTCCTTCGCGGCTTGCGAGCACGGGCTCCGTACATGTGAGAGGAAGAAGGATTCATCATCCGCTTTCGCAAGCACGAAACACGAACGGCTGGTCGTACTCGATATGCGCAAAACATGACCGGGTGGCGTGCGGACTAAACAAGTGGCGGTCCAGGTCAGGACCCTCCCGATGTTGCAACAGCGAGAACAATGTATGTCAATACTTGAAATGCATGTTCTGGAGGTCCATGGCTTCTACCATTTACTTCAACCATTCCCCATACTCTGTCTTGGTTGTTGAGTCGTTAAGGGAACCCCCAGCTGAGGACTGCCATTTGTTTTGTCCACACGTTTGCCGGCTTTTGTTGCGTCGTATGCGCGAAACACGAATAGATTGTCTGGTATAGAGGCGCAGAAGATGTACAGAGAAAAGGGCACCCTATGATCAAAATGTGCTTCATCTGCTCTTTAGAATATCCGAATCAAGTAATATCAGGACTCCGCAAAAGGTGACTTTCTTATTACAGTCATGTTCAGCATGTATGAAACTGTTCTATTTCTTGCTTTTACCTTGCAATTAATCATCCTAGACAATCTCACAGCCGCAACCCCATCCTTCAGCATCAACATCACCGATACCACCGGCAAAAACATCTCAGCTGACATCGACGTCCTCCACCATCGATCCTCCCTTCCATTCAGCGACAACGACAACAACAACGAGAAAGAACTCAGCGCCACCAGATCCTACGCCGTCAACTTCTGCCCCGCAAACAAAAGTATTCCACAACTCCTTATGCCGTCACCAACGAAGCCTTCAGGCCTACGATTGCATCTGCGATAACATAATAAACCCACTGCTCGGCACCTACTTCTGGCCCGGCAACTGCCCCCAAAACTATCTCTGCGTTCAAGGTCGAAAAAAGGGTCGACCACGCCATGGCATTCTGCCTCTCCCAAGAAGATTTCGTCGAGCTGGGCCGACTCGCAAATCAACCCCAAACCCAACGTCGGCGCTTCGCAAGCCGGGCTGCCATGAACGGGTGGAGGTTCTTCGCAGAACGATCTTGAAGCTATCCTGGCCACCCGGGACGGTCTGCGTTCCCTCACCGCCTCGAGGCTTCAGATCGAAGCGCAGAAATCCGTCAATGTGCATGGGAATATTCGGTGGCAGACTCTGCCGGGTGGGCTGAGTCAGTGCGGGAATTGCGAGAGTTTGAGCGTGGATCCCGTGCCGGACGGGACGCAAAAGATTGCTTTGAACGACATCATGGAGCCGGGCACAACCGGGAAGCTGTTTTTGGGGTCGTGGATTCCGTCATGAGTCATAGGCGAATACGGGAGATGGACGGAGTGTAAGTGATGGGCAAATGAGGGCGAGGGATGGAGATTGAGGACGGGAGAGGTGGATTCTTGTCCGAGCTCGAAGGATTGAGTAGGGTAGTAGTGCTGAACATTGGTGCCGCGGCGCGCGTGATAAGAGTCCCACCACCGCGATACGGGCTCCGGCAGGCCAAGGAGGCCTGAGCGGGGCGGCACGTGGGCCGATGATAGCTCAAAATCCGAAACCGACTTCGATAGCAGGCAAAATGTCAAGGTAAGTAGCAGCTTCAGAGCAAAGAAATTCGGGAGATCATTGGCAGCAATTTGACCACGAACCGCACACTACCGTCCAGTAAAGGCGAGAGTGTCGTGTTAGAGCCTAGTAACTTCAACGTTGAGGACATGTACATGGAAACAACAGAATGTCGAGGGGGCGCTCCTCATCAGGCTGAGAGTTCCCGAGATGTCTCAGACCTGCCGTACCACATCAGATTATCAATGTAACATATCCTCAAGGCTTCCATTTATGCCGTTCGCGGAAACATTGCGTTCGAGAACGGAGAAGCTTTGCTCTATCCGGTCGAATCCACTATTCCCCCATCCACAACTATTTCCTGACCAGTAATATAACGCGCCTCTTCGCTGGCGAGGAATAGCGCCGCATGTGCAACGTCCCAAGCATCGCCCCTTCGCGCAGATTAGGAATCACTCGATATGTAACCCCTCCAAAGATGGAGCACTTACATCCTTCCCATAGGTACTTGAGCGTCTCTCTTCTTACAGAACCCCTCATAATCTCCCCCGGCGTACTTATCGGCCAGCATCTTCACCAAAGGCGTACTGATCAAACCCGGCACCACAGTATTGAGCCTCACCTTCTTGGGAGCATAAATAACCGCAGTAACCTTGGTGAATTGAATGATTGCAGCCTTGGCTGCCGAATATGCAACTTGCGGTTTTCCAATATATCGAAGACCGGCAATGGAAGAGATGTTGACCACGCTACCGCCCGACTCCTGCTTTTCCATGATAGGGAGCACGAGATGGCAGTAGAGATAGACGCTCTTTAAGTTGACATCCATCTGCTTGTCCCAGACCTCCTCGCTCAACTCTGCTGGCCCGCCAGGTTCACTCCGCCCTACGTTGTTGACAAGAATATCGATCCGACCATGTTTGGCCATGCAAGCGTCCACTACATCTTTACATGAAGCCGAAGAGGTGGCGTCACCGTACATCACTGAGATCTCACGCGACGGTGATTCTGCGCGGATCTGAGAAGCAGCGCGCTCGGCTGCATTGAGGGAGATATCGCAGCCAAAAACCACGGCACCTTGGCGGGCGAAGAGTGTCGCTATTGTAGTGCCGTTGCCCCAGCCTTCACCGATACAGCCAATCCCAGTAACCAAAGCAACTTTGCCTGTCAAGTCATGTATAGGCATCCTGTAGTAGGGATAACGAACGAGGCGAGCAAGGCCAGGATGGACGTCAGAGTATGTGTAGCCAACGTGGAAGCTCGATCTCTTTTTTCGACTACTTATCAAATGTGGGGTTTCATGACGGTGAATCAATGTCCCGAGGTCGGAATTACTTCCGCTGCCGTCATCGTGGGCGAGAAATTGTATTTGAATCGTCGTCTTTTCGGCCGACTTTGAGGCCATCAGGAAATTTCAGTCCCGTTGTCGTTGAGCATTCCAAGCATCCCATTGGTTTGCCAAGCCTGATGCGCTCTTTCCACTTCTAGTCGTACACGCTGATGAAGTCGTTTCATCAAGCCGTCGATTTCCGGAGATTGGCCCATCTGCGACGAGTAGAGATCCAGGATGAGCATCCCAACATCTACACACATCGGTACATATCTTGAGTCTGTGACAAACTTGCAAACCCACTTAAGGATCGGCTGCAGGGAGACATCGTCGCGATTTGAGAGAGCTGTCCGCATAGCTGAGCGGTGCCGAAGAGCAGTCAAGAGTGTCATGGTTGACATGAGGTGACCCTCGTCCAAAACTTGATCGAGGGCAGAGGTGTATTTCCCTTTCTGCAGTGACCGTTCCCATCTGGCCACTTTCTTCGATTTTCCCCTGGCATTGCCTTCGATTATGATGTCCGCTCCTTCACCAGTGAAGTCTCGACCTCTGAAGCGCTTTCCCCAGCCCCTGGGCCTCTTCTTAGCCGTCTTCCTATCCAGCTCTTCTATGTTTCCTTCAATCAGAGCCTGCATCTCCTTCTGTCTTTCGCGCTCCTTGACCTTCTGCTGGCCTGAAAGTCGTGTTTTGATTGACAATAAACCAGACTGCATTCCCACAGCTAGATGCCTATCTTCCCGTGCAAGTCCAGAGCTAATGACACTCAATGAGAGAATGGGAGACGGGTATTTCGACCCAGCTACCACATTCCATGCAGCCGTCTCGAAGATCTTCAAATGTCCATCCAAACCTCCACTAACCAGCCTGGTACCATTCGACGCTAGGCATAGAGATGTCACTGTCTTTTGGTGGTTCCGGAGTAGTTGCAAAGGACGCCCGGCGACCAAGTCGAGCACCGAAATCTGGTTGTCTGCCGCGGCTAGTACAGTGGTTCCCGACGGCATGGGTAGTACGCTTTCCACAGGTGCAGCATGCTTGAATGTCATCACAGCCCTGGCTGAAGTCCTAGGATCCCAAATTTTGACTGTCTGGTCGTAACTCCCAGACACTACCAAGCTTGAAGCTTGTCCCGGCATGAATGCCCCAGACCTCACATAATCTTGGTGTCCCACAAACATCGTAACACTGTCTTGACTTGGCAAGTCCCAAAGCCTGACAGTCCGGTCATCGCTAGCGCTCATCAAAGTCGTGAGCTCTGTTGGAGAAAATCTAGTCATCCATACGGGCTGTTTGTGCTCCTTCCAAGTCTTTAGAATAGCTCTCGAATTGACGTCAAATACTTGTATGGCACCAGTCTCGTCACCAGCGACCACGATACGGCCGTCGCGTCTAATCTCAGCGCAATGTGCAATGTCATCGAACCGAGAAATGGTCTTGATGAGTCGGCGGGTTCGAATTGAGAAAATTTGCACTCGAGTACCTGTTGTAACGGCAAAATGATCCGAGGCTTGAGCGAGTGCATTCGAAGGTGCGGGCGGAAAGGACACATGAGTGATGGGATTGTTTGAAGGTGAAGGTATGAGCAACTGGGACTTGAAAGTGCGCCAGTAGGTCTGCTCTGGTGTAAGAGGTGAAGGGCCCGGGGGCAGCTTCAAGGGCTGCAAAGAAGTGACGGGTGCGGCCATACTATCTGATCATGGTATGGTATCTTGAAGATGACTTTTCGTCGTAGAAGACTGGGATAATTCGGATTCGAATTCTTCTCTATGAATTGCAGAGGTCGAACGACGGCCACTTTTTCTCTCGCGATATCTTAGCTTGCCTCGCTTGCGGTTCAGGTTTGCGCTAATTTAGCCTTAGCTCGATGTTTCAGCCTCCTCAGCCTTATTAAGTAATGAACAGGCTTCAGACATCTCGGGTTGGATTATCGAACGGGCAGCCGAGGGTTCACAAGAAGCATGGCTACGAACATCGATTGATCGCAAGATACAGCCATCGATGACCTCGTCGACATCAGCCTCTGTCGGACGCGCTGGCATTATTGAACACCATCTAGACCGGCTACTATCCACACGCCAACATCCCAAGACTATTTGTCCCTCGGAAGTCGCTCGCGCTCTGACTGCAGCTGAGCTGCGTGACAGTGAAGCCTCAGAATGGAGAGACCTGATGCCAGACATACGACGGAAGGTTTGGGAGAGGCGTGATCGTGGAGAGGTGGAAATATTACAGAAGGGCGAGGTTTTACCGGGAGACATGGCTTTGGAGGACATCAAAGGGCCTCTAAGAGTGCGGAAGAAGCAGTAGCACTTCTGACGGGCTGGACTGTTGTGTTTAGAAAGCAAGACACGACTTAAACACATAGAAATCAATGCCATCAGAGACAGCGGGTCACGTGGTCTTGAAAACGAACAGAATGGGCTCACTTTGCAGTTGACCAATGTCGCAGTATCTTACACAACCCACTATATGCTACTATACATAGAGCAAAATACCACCATTCAGAGGAGGTTTGAAGCATCAGGAAACTCTTGAGAACTGGGGATGCATCGACCTGCTTCACAATAGATTTCCCTATAGCTCCCCTTCTGAGACTGCTTGTTAATCAGCCATGCCTTACTGCCTCCCCGAATCTTTCAGCCTCGAACTCGTATCCACGATCGCCTTCGCATTTGGGCAGACAGCACCGCTGCTTTGCATCATATCGCAAAACAGACCCTACTCTTTAGAACATCGTTGGTGAAGTGTATAAGAGTTGGGACTTTAGTCCACATCCATTACATCTCCTAGCTCGTCAACAGCTTCCGCTTCTAGCGTTCCGTTGCTGGCATGCAGTGTTGTCGGCTGTACTCGTACATCATCGTCTGCCTCCTCGATCTCAATGGTGTTGACAGGCGGTGTACGCCCAAGTGCTGTTCGACTTTGGTTGCTTCGTCTTCTGACGCGGCGACGAAGCCTCCTGGCGATATCACCCAAGTCGTGAACCCCTAGAGGCTCTGTATGTCTACTCTGAGTGTCATTACCAGCACTTTGACTATGCGAACGCTTTCGGGTTCCCATCATCCATTGGTGCTTGCTATTCCAAAGCCAGGTTTGTGACCCTTCTTTCGTGTCGCTGTCGTCGCAGTGTAAGCTCCTAAGGCCCTGGATGAGGTACTCATGTTGTGCTGTAGGATCTGGTGGCGTTGATGTCCTCGAATCCGGGTCAGACTCTTGCAAGCACAGATCTGGTGGTTCCTCATATTCGTCGGGCTTCAATACTTTTATGTCAGTGCCCTGCTCGAAATCTGCATCCGCAATTTCCTCAACCTCGATATCATTATCGTCATTGTGTGTGAGGGAATCCGCGAAGCTTGAACCGACACCAGAATGTCTACATGGACTCTTTTCCCCATCAAGAACTTTCACTACCAGAGAATCCTCCATAGCCTGATCGAATGACATCGTGGAGGTTATACTGAGTTGCTAGGAACTTTTGATCGGTCAGGATCCCCTTTGAAATCGAGGGAACGTCCGGTAACGCTTCTCATAGTAGTGTGCCTATCCGCTTGAGCACATTGTTTGCGACGTTACGAATACCATGAGGAGCCACTGATAGGTGTGGTGCCCGGGATCATGGTACTGGAGTTCACATGTGGCAGAACCTGCTCCGGGTGAAGGCTGACGCGAGTCGAGAGAAGAAACAGCCTACCCCAAAGGAAGATGCAGTTCAGAAAAGTGCCGTTAGATAATTGTGCAGCTATTACAGAGACACTGTCATGTATACATAAGATGTGACAGCGAGACTATGTTTGTGTAAATTTAACCCTCGGCCTCTCTGAGACAAAGTGCGTAAAACGGGTGACAAGAGCAGAAAGATAGAGAACCTGCTGAAATAACCGTTCCAACAACTGTCAGCCTCGTGAAGGCATAGAAAGCATTGCAGACTAATGCCCTAAAAAGGTCCTTGCATTGAGGTCTGAAGGATATATCATAGAATGGTACATGTACATGACCCGGCCAAGAAGTGTGTAAAGTAGATTCGACGTACTTTACTTGAAATGGGGTTTACCGCAGCGCCTTCAAAATAGCCAACCCTTAACAGTCTACACACCAAGCTGAGAATTTATGCCAGTGTGAGAAAATTTGGGCCTGGAATGGGTTCTTATGCGGGGAAAGCCGCCGGCGGGATGATGGTGGGATCGCCAGCTTGAACTTTCGCTTCACAAAAGTGCTGTTGACACGAAGTGCACAACGAGTCAGGGGCTTGCCGCGAGCGCAACCAGCACCTCTTCAATACCGAGCGCGTTACTTCGCGAGCCTAGAGGATACAACATCAGCTAGGCACACAGCTCATTCGCCCCTGTATGCTAAGCTGCCAGATCTGGGAGGTTACCTCCACCCCCTACGCCTAAGATGCAGTCCTCCCCGAATATGTTGACCAAGGTATGAAGCTCTTCGAGGCTTTGGACCTCTTGCTAACGACACCAATCTAGTTCGAGTCAAAATCTTCAAGGGCCAAAGGCATCGCCTTCCACCCCAAGAGGTACGCTTTGCGGCATTCAGGCAATAATCAAAACGACTCCGCTGACACCTTGTAGGCCATGGATCCTGGTGTCGTTGCACTCCTCCACCATCCAATTATGGGATTACCGGATGGGCACTCTCATAGACCGTTTCGAAGAGCACGATGGGCCTGTTCGAGGGATTGATTTCCACAAGACGCAACCTCTATTTGTATCCGGTGGAGACGACTATAAAATTAAGGTCTGGTCCTATCAAACGAGGAGGTGTCTTTTCACCCTCAACGGTCATCTGGACTACGTGCGGACTGTTTTCTTTCACCATGAGCTCCCCTGGATATTGTCGAGCTCGGACGACCAGACAATAAGGATCTGGAACTGGCAAAATAGGTCATTGAGTGAGTCGCTAGAAGGTTTAGAGCGTGATTTTGGGCTGATGTTGGATATTAGTATGTACAATGACTGGGCACAATCACTACACTATGTGCGCTCAATTCCACCCCAAGGAGGACCTCATAGTCTCTGCATCATTGGATCAGTCGGTACGCGTTTGGGACATCTCAGGCCTGCGGAAGAAACACTCCGCACCTACGTCGATGACCTTCGAGGATCAGATGGTCCGCGCAAACAACAACCAGGCGGATATGTTTGGGAACACAGATGCGGTGGTTAAGTTCGTGCTCGAAGGCCATGACCGCGGCGTGAACTGGGTTGCCTTCCACCCCACCCTACCCCTTATCGTCTCGGCAGGTGATGATAGATTAGTCAAGCTCTGGCGGATGAGTGGTGAGTTTCATACAGCTTGTCACTGCTGAATGAAATCGCTGACCCTTTCCAGAAACCAAAGCTTGGGAGGTCGATACCTGTAGGGGTCACTTTCAGAATGCCTCGGCCTGCCTTTTCCACCCTCACCAAGACCTCATCCTCTCGGTCGGAGAAGACAAAACAATTCGCGTCTGGGATTTGAACAAGCGGACTTCAGTCCAATCATTCAAGCGCGAGAACGACCGTTTCTGGGTTATTGCCGCCCATCCAGAAATCAATCTTTTTGCTGCCGGTCATGACAATGGTGTAATGGTATTCAAACTCGAGAGAGAGCGGCCTGCATCTTCAGTATACCAGAACCAACTCTTCTACATTACGAAAGAAAAGCATGTGCGCTCCTACGACTTCACAAAGAACCTCGAATCGCCGTCAATGCTATCTTTGAAGAAACTGGGGAGTCCTTGGGTACCGCCACGCACTTTGTCATACAATCCTGCTGAAAGAGCGATTCTAGTCACATCTCCGACCGATGGCGGAATGTACGAACTAATTAATCTGCCACGGGATGCCTCAGGTGCAGTAGAACCGACAGACATGAAGCGCGGACAGGGCAACTCGGCTGTATTTGTTGCTCGCAATCGGTTCGCTGTATTCAATCAGGCGAGCCAACAGATTGACATCAAAGACCTTGCGAACTCTACGACAAAGACTATCAAGCCGCCTCTAGGTACTGTTGACGTGTATTTTGGGGGTACTGGTTGCCTCCTCCTGATCACTCCGACAACGGTGGTTCTCTACGACATCCAGCAGAAGAAGCAACTCGCGGAAGTTTCTGTTGCTGGCGTGAAGTACGTTGTTTGGTCTGGTGACGGTCTGTACGCTGCATTGCTAAGCAAACACAACGTCACGATCGTCACCAAAACCTTGGAGCAAGTCAGTACGCTACATGAGACAATTCGGATTAAGAGTGCTACGTGGGACGATGCAGGGGTTCTTCTATACTCTACCCTCAACCATATCAAATACACCCTGCTTAATGGGTATGGCAACTCCCTTTGATTCCAAAATAGATTACTAACATCCTGCAGAGATAATGGTATTGTCAGGACACTGGACCAAACTGTCTACCTTGTCCGGGTAAAGGCGCGTAGCGTCTACTGTCTAGACCGAGCCTCCAAACCAAAAGTGCTCAATATCGATCCCACCGAATATCGATTCAAGCTTGCGTTAGTCAAAAGAAACTATGACGAGATGCTTCAAATCATTAAGACATCGAGTCTCGTTGGACAAAGTATCATCTCCTACCTGCAAAAAAAGGGGTACCCGGAGATTGCGTTACAATTCGTCCAGGACCCACAAACTCGTTTCGAGCTCGCTATCGAATGCGGCAACCTTGATGTTGCTGTTGAGATGGCCAAGCAGCTTGATCGGCCGAAGCTTTGGACGCGATTAGGCACTGAAGCTCTTGCACATGGCAACCATCAAATCGTTGAGATGACGTATCAAAAGCTCCGTAATTTTGACAAGTTATCATTTCTTTACCTTGCCACTGGCGACGAAGAGAAACTTTCTCGCATGGCGAAGATCGCGGAACACCGTGGAGACTTCACGTCCCGCTTTCAGAACGCTTTATACCTTGGAGATGTGGAGAACCGCATTCAGATGTTCCAAGAAATTGATCTCTGTCAGTATCTACCTAGGGCTTGACACACTGTGGCTGGGTGGTCATACGCTAATAGCTGATAGACCCTCTGGCCTACATGACTGCAAAATCGCACGGACTGGAAGACGAATGCTCGGCAATACTGGAAGCTAGCGGATTGACAGAAGATCGGATTACACTCCCGTCTATGGGCAAACCGTTACGTACCCCTAAGCTGGTCGTACCAACGCAGAAAGCAAATTGGCCAGTAAAAGCAGCGTCACATTCCGTATTTGAAAAGGCATTACTCGGTGAGGCACCGAGCCCTGAGGACGATGCATTGCCAACCTCGAACGGCTTTGGGCCCGGGAATGGCATAGAAGAGGAACAGGGCATTTCACAGAATGGTCATCTTGGTGAAGAAGACGAAGAAGATGCCGCAGGATGGGATATGGGTGATGATATCAACGTCGAAGTTGAGAGCGATTTCGTGAATGTCGACACTGCCGAAGCCGGTGCGGGCAGCAGCGAAGCGGATATGTGGGCTCGCAATTCGCCAATCGCAGCGGACCATGTTGCTGGAGGATCTTTTGAAACAGCCATGCAATTACTGAATCGGCAGGTAGGCGCCGTTAGATTCGAGCCTTTGAAGCCTCGTTTCTTGGAAATCTATCAAGCCACAAAAACATATCTTCCCGCCAGCGCCGGACTACCGCCTCTCATCAACTACGTGCGAAGAACGGTGGACGAGACAGACTCTCGAAAGGTTCTTCCCATCATACCAAGGGATCTTGAGTCAATCGTAAACGGCGATCTCCAGGAAGGATACGGAGCCATGAGATCTAATAAGCTCGAGGATGGGGTGAGAACGTTCAGACGGATACTTCATTCCTTGATGGTCAATGCAGTGTCTTCGCAGCAGCAGGTCAGTGAAGCAAAGAAGATCATCTCGACGGCTGCGGAATACGCCATTGCTATGTCTTTGGAGCTCGAGCGGAGGTCTACGGGCACGGAAGGAGAAGCCAATCTCAAGAGAAGTCTTGAATTATCCGCATACTTTACAATCCCGAAGCTGGAGGTGGCACATCGGCAATTGGCCTTGATGGCTGCTATGAAGCTGGCGTTCGCCAATAAGAACCTGTCATCGGCTCTGAGTTTTGCCAATCGAATGCTAGCAAATGGTGGATCGCCGAAGCTACTGGAGCAGGTAAATCCTGCATAAGCATATTTGAGACTTAGTAGGAAGATCACTAACACAGCGCAGGCGAAGAAGATCAAAGCCCAATGCGAACGGAGTCCACAGGATAAGATAGACATCGAGTTCGACCAATTCGCCGAATTCGATGTGTGCGCTGCGTCCTACACCCCGATTTACAGTGGTTCGCCGAGTGTTGCCTGTCCTTTCGACGGCTCGAAGTATCAGTCGCAGTATAAAGGTACAGTTTGCAAGGTGTGTGAGGTTTGTGAGATTGGTGCTCCTGCTAGCGGCATCAGGCTGTTTACTTCAGGCGCATGATGAAGGCATGTAGCATAGCAGATTAAAAGGTCTAAAAGGGAATAGAAGCCTCCGATGGTTCATCCGCTCAGTGGCTAGAGAAGAACTCCATGTAATGACATGACATACGTTTGAACAGCCAGACTGTGTTGGGATCAGGGTGTTTTCCCTACAGTGAATATTCGACCACGAAGGTGATCATAGCTCCACAAACACAATCATTAACCAAGCACTAGCAACGCCATTATCAGAAACTTAGGTCGCTCATGCATCACTCATTAGACCGCTTGTACTGCAGCCCCTCTCAATGCGTAGCACCTGATTAACAAATCCGAGGCGATATTAGCAACAAAAAAAGAACTCCTTCAACGCCGACAATCATGCGTTAATCTCCTCTTCTCAGGTCCTCAATCCTCAGGGATCAATCACAATCTGATTGCCCGTTCTAATCGCCGTTCCCCCAACGCCAAGGCCCAGCCTCAGTAGGCGAAGCCTAGGAATGCGGCGAAGCGGCCACGGCGGTTTGTCAGCCGCACCCCAGCCCTAAACATAGCACCATGAGTGATATAAGACTTCTTCTCGCTCCAGACAGCAGACACCATCTATAACGCAACTTTTCCTCTCTTGCCCACCCCGGTTTTCATTCAACCGGCCTATCATTCCCGCCACATCTAGGCCCCTGACCTGCTCACGCGACCTCTCGCGATGGCATCACTCACGAAGCTCTTCCCGCTACTCGCTTTGGTTGTCGTCGTCGCTGTTGCGGCGTTCGTCGGCTATGCGGTCTATACCGTCGTGAACGAAATTGCGGATAAGACGCAGCAGAAGATGGAGCAGAAGAATGTGGTGTTTACAAAGGACGGGATGAGAGTTGGGGTGAAGGAGGTTAGGAAGGAGAATTATGTTGATAAAGCGGAGAGGTGAGTTTTGTCCATTAGGTTGGATGTGTTTGGAGCCAGTGAGAGAGGTGGCGATATGGGGATTCGTGGAGGCAGAGGGAAGAGCAGATACGACACCTAGTGGTTATGAGTGGATGTGGCTGACTTATGTTTGTGTGATCTAGTATGCTTGTTAAGGCGTGGAACTTCTCTACTTGGCCGGCATATAAGAGTCGATTTTGGAACAAAGAAACGCAGCAATCGCAATCACAAGCAAGGCCACAGTCAAGGACCTTGTCGGTGTCACAGTCCCAAGCAAGAACACCGTAAGTGCGCCCGCACCGCCGTACCAGGTCTATCCGGGAAGGCTGCTGGTGGAAGATCAGATACTCCAGATCCAACTCTGGTGCGGTCAAGTCTTAAGTTAGGTTGTTACAAAGGGTGTCTGTTTGTGTTTAGGAGCAAGAGCTAGGCTCGCTGGTTGATCAGCGATCTGGTTACGGCATGTTGACCGTGTGTTTGGGAGGGGACTTTATGCAGTGGGATAGCAGGTTTCTTTACGAATTTGGCAAGATACCCATGCGGCGAAGCAACGAATTGAATTTCCTAGCACTTAAACCTGCGCTCTGGAGCACAGTTTCTCACATCTCTGTTCCGGGCCAAGCCGGGCTATCTTACTTGTTATGAGAACCATTTTGCCAATAGCAACCGCGCTGATGCTTCAGTAGACATGACCGGCAGCAAATCGAGCAAGCCTGTCAGAGGTCACATCCCCTTTTCAACCCGTGGGCGCCATACCCACCATCCCACTTCCGACCCAGTTCGAGCCGTCCCACACCTGGAAAACGGCGCTTCCCCATACACCCTTTTCCTCCATGAAGGCCTTCAATCCCCACAACGTAGAGCCCAAAACACCCCACGTGACTTGGCGATTGTTCGAGTTCCACACACTCAGCACCATCAGATGGTCTGCGAACTCAAAAACGCCGCCCGGCAGCAGGCCGTCGCCTGATGAGTGTAGGTGGGCGTAGACACTGTTGTAGGCGTCTGTGAGGACGGGGAGGACGGTGAGGGGAATGACTTTCGAGGTGATGCGGAGGCTGAGGAATGTTTCTGTGCCCTCGACGCACCAGACTGTGTCGGAGCGGGGTTGGAGGGGAGAAGGGGAGATGGAGAGGGTGGGTTCGGAGTGGGTTCCCGGGTCTGTAGTACGGCGGCCAAACTTACTGGAGGGAAGTCAGTGGTGTGGGACTTGGGTCGGGGCTGGGGAGGGAAAGGGAGAACTCACGTCCCGGCTATGGTTTCAGGAGCATTCGAGCAGACCTGGCTACGGGGCGAGATGGGCACGGGGTTGGAAGAGATGAGGATGGGGAATGAAGATATGATAGCCATAAGGCAGACGGTGAGAGCGGGACTAGAAATGAGCATGTTGGCCAAGATGTCATAGTCACTAGAAAAGTTGAAGCCAGAGAGAATTGTTTGATATGTACGGAGTGCAATGACCGGAGGCCACTCCCAGGTATTATATACACATTCTTGCTTTCAACGCTGGGCCGCCATGACCTCTGCATCTTGACCCACTAGGTTCATCGCGAATCGCGTCTGGAACCCAGTGCCTCGGCCCTCCGATAACAATCAGCATGAGGCTCGGTAAGCGCACTATGCAATTCTTGTAGAGCAGGCGGCTATGATGGCTTGGACCCTTGCCGTGCGTGGAATCCGCTCTTGGGAGGTCTGGGGAATACCGCCAGCTCTGTGTGACGTGAAATTACCCGGGGAATGGGTGGACTGAGCGTAGATGCGGTGGCGACGACCTTATGGTTTTTTCGAGGATGTTGGGATCTGGGTGGTACCGGTGTCGCAAAGACGCCTACGGGATTGTTAAAGCGCTGCCGAAGCCGGATCTTGCGGCGTTGAGGGTTCTGGTGGTGGCATCTCTGTTATCTGGGATACGGAATCAAGGACTGCGCTTATGCTTACTGTGTAATCACATTATTGCTGAGAGCCTTTACGTAAATCGATTATGTATGTGGCTACCTTTGGTAAGCATAGGAGCCGTTCACTTGCATTGAAGTATCGTTCAATCTATGCTCCCTAAACCTTTACTGTCCATGCACAATATGTTTGGTTTGACCCCAAAACTCATTTCTTTATCTTTTCGCAAGTACTGTGTTGTGCCCTAACCCTCCAGCATAGGGCTGAACAGCCCTACATAGCCGCGAAATTATTTTATAATTGCTAATAAGGAGCTGGAAACTATCTCCAACAGCTTGGTTGGTATAACGGTATTACGCCGCTATATAAGTGTTTCACTGCTTCAAGAATTATATATATATTTCCTTCACTCGGGTGAAGCGAAGCGGCACGGTTTCGACAGTTCGAACCGGGCCTTGGTCCCTTTGTCGATTTTTCCTTTTCGACGGTCCTTTGTTCCATTCCACGGGAGGGAGCGTGTGCTCAACCCTAGCGGGCAGAACCCCTGGGCCAGTCCCCTAGTGCTCCCTCTCGTGGGCAGAACAAGCATATTCACTTGGCGGAGATAGAGGTTCGAGTCCTCGACCAGGCTTTATTCTTTTTTTGTCCTTGGTATTGATGGCACAACGAGTAAATCCTGGTTGTGAGACAGGTAGCAATAGAGCAGGCTTGACAGGTATTTCAGGGAAGTAGCCCTTTGACAGTTTGAGATTATGTAGCACAAGTCACGAATAGAGAAATATTGTCTGTGAAACAAACTGACGACTTGTTTCGGGTTCGTCACATTTTGACGTCCACACTAAGGCAAGTTTAACTAGTACACTGCTAGAGTAAACCAGCCAATTTACATATGAGGTTCCGGAGGTTGCTAGAATAGAAGGAGAAGAACAGGGCCCGGCGAAAAAACCCACTATCAATATTGGAAAGGGTAAGAACTTGTGGCGAGAGTAGAGACGCTCTAAGAAGATGAAGTGCCCTCGGACACCTTGTTATTGAAGGTGTCAGGGACTTCAGTGTCACAAAGGGCAGGGCTCTGCATAATGTTCATGAGATGCAGATGTGCAAAAAGTAGCTGTTGCTCCTAGACCATCACCTATAGAGGCTCTCTAAACTTGCTTAAGAAGGCACTTAAACACCTGTTGAAATCAACCTAATGCTGCAAACAAAGGTGCGGGAGTTATGAAGCGTGTGACTGACACTCTTTCAATTTGAGATTGATGTGGATGTTGACGTCTAAAAGCCCTGAGACAAGCCGGGAAACTGGAGCAGAAAGGAGAAAAATAGAAGAAGGATAGAAGAAGGATGGAAGAAGGATAAAAGAAGGATAGAAGAGGGATAGAAGAGGGATAAAAGATCGACAGAAGAATAAAAGAAGAAGAAAGAAGAACATAGAAGGGTAGATTAACAGTAGAAGGACAGTAGATGTGCCTAAAACAGCACCCTCAATTCCTTCCATGAACAAGCCTTTTTACTTAAAGCTGACGCTTTTGGTTAAGTTCCTACCTACAATTCATTAACTAAGTCTTTATCGCCTACATTGGACTGCTTGATTAGTACAATCACTTGACTGCTTCACACACCCGCCTTCACCCACAATTTCTGAGCGCCATGGCTTGCAGTTTTATATGTTAAAGTTTTTGGGAGGCCCCAGGGCGCAGCGAGCGGTTAGGTGGTTTGGGTTAGAAACCAATGTATGTAAACAAGGTTTAAGGGTATCAATGTAGAAACCAGAGGCGATGTTTTAGGCATTCCGAAGAAGACTGAAGAAGAGTAAAATGAAAATGCTTTAAAGTCCAGTCTTGGTATCTGTAACGTGTTCTGCATACTAATGCTCTGACAAGTGCTCGTAGTCGGCATCGGCGATGTGTGGCGTCATAGGCTCGTTATCGATAAGCAGGGCTGATACTTCGGCTACGACCCAGTTTCAGTACATGTAAGATCTGCTGTTCCTCTTACGAACCTGTGTCTTCGTGACTGTGCATCCTTCCGGCTACATCAATGAGAAATCCAAGCAAGCGCTGTATATCACCGACATGGCGCGATATCACATCGCCGCCGCATTGGCCGGCGCATCGTTTTCACTGCTAGTTATCCTTCAGTTAATCTCAACCTTCGGCCTTCCTCAACTCGACTTCTTGAGCTTACGATACGATGCGACAGCTAGGGAGTCATTGACCAATCAGATACCCATTAATTCCGGCGTACCAGATCCAGAGGCACTAGAATATGACGGTCTGTACCTACTTGGTGTGGGAAAGGCGGACATTACAGGGTAGGTCGAAAGGAGATAACCGACATATGGCTAGGTGCTGATTCCTGTAATAGCCCCGTCGTCGAGATCAACATGATGGGATATGCAGACCCAAACCAAGTTGGTTCAGGGCTGCGGCAACGACTCTACTCCCGAGCTTTCATCGTTGGACATGTGGATAGACCGCACGATCGATTTGTATACCTCGTCCTTGATACTCAGTCAGGAGACACAGCTGTACGATACGGTGTAGTGCGGGGCTTGCAGGAGCTAGGGCACGAGTACACAGTATATGGCCAGCGAAATGTTGCTCTTACTGGCACGCATTCACATTCGGGCCCTGGAGCGTGGCTGAACTACCTTTTACCTCAAATTACGAGCAAAGGCTTCAACAAGCAAAGCTATCAAGCAATTGTGGATGGAGCTCTTCTCTCAATTCGAAGAGCTCATGAGAGCTTGGCGCTAGGGTACTTGAGTGTGGGGTCAATCGACATTCACGACGCAAACATCAACCGGAGCCCTTATGCATATCTTGCGAACCCCGCAGAAGAGCGGGCTAGATACGAGAGCAATGTTGACAAGACAATGACAATGCTCAAGTTTACTCGAGCAGATGACGGCATGAATACTGGTGTCTTGACCTGGTTTCCCGTGCATGGCACTTCAATGCTCGGCAACAATACGCTGATATCGGGCGACAACAAAGGGGTGGCCGCCTACCTCTTTGAAGAAAGTGTCCGAGGTGCCGAGGATGCCGTCGATGGCTTTGTGGCAGGCTTCTCGCAAGCGAACGTTGGAGATACATCGCCAAACGTTCTGGGAGCGTACTGCGAAGATGGATCTGATGAGCAATGCAACTTCGAGGACAGCACATGTGGTGGAAGGAATGAGGCTTGTCATGGTAGAGGACCCTTTTTCCGTGAGAAGGATCAAGGAGCCGCCAGTTGCTATGAAATTGGGAAAAGGCAATTTCTGGGAGCGAAGGCATTGTACGAGTCCATGGAAGACGTCGGCACACCTGTACGGGGACATACCGTAAAGTCCATGCATGCATTCATGGATTTCTCCAACTACAGCTTCCCGCATCCGAACGGCTCGATCGTTTCCACCTGTCCAGCTGCACTTGGGTATTCTTTTGCTGCCGGCACTACTGATGGACCCGGAGCATTTGATTTCAAGCAAAACAATACTGGCTCGCCTAATGCAAACCCTGTTTGGTCAGTCGTGAGGGGATTTCTGCATGAACCTAGCGAACAGCAAAAGGTCTGTCATAATCCGAAGCCTATCTTACTCGATGTTGGCGAGATTAACCAACCGTATCTCTGGACGCCAAATGTGGTTGACATACAGTTACTGAGGGTTGGCCAAGTCGTCATTATAGTAAGTCCCGGCGAAGCAACAACCATGGCCGGCAGAAGGTGGAAAGAGGCTCTTGCGGAAGAAGCCACAACCTCATCTCTGACAGACGACGAGCCCGTAATCGTCCTAGGAGGCCCGGCCAATAGCTATACCCACTACATCTCCACAGAAGAAGAGTACAATATCCAGCGCTACGAAGGCGCCTCAACCCTCTACGGTCCGCACACCCTAAACGCCTACATCAACCTAACCCTCACCTACCTCCCCTACCTCAGCGCCAAAACCAAATCCCACCCCGCCCCTGGCCCCTCCCCCCCCATCTACATCAACGACTCCCTCAGCTTCATCACCGGCGTCGCCTTCGACCGCCCTCCATTCTTCAAATCCTTCGGCGACGTCCTCGTCGACACAGCCATCTCTTATCGTCCCGGCGGCGTCGCTCAAGCCACCTTCGTGGGCGCCAACCCGCGCAATGATCTTAGACTCGAAAGCACGTATGCGGCCGTGGAGAAGTATGTCAAACCGGGGATTTGGGTCCCCCAAAAGGACGACAAGGACTGGTCGCTGGTTTTCAGCTGGAAGAGGACCAGCAGTGTGTTGGCGACTAGTGAGGTGACGGTTCGGTGGGAGATTGAGAGGGGCACGGAGGAGGGGATTTATCGGTTGAGGTATTTTGGGGCGAGTAAGACGCCGGTGTCGGGGACAGTTGACCAGTTTGAGGGGGCGAGTAGGGTGTTTCGGGTGGAGTGATGGGGGTAGGCGGGGGAGGGGGTGGGAGATGTGGTGCCGGGGGGGGCCGGGAGGGGCCCCTGTGGATATGGCACAAGGGTTTTTGGACATGCATTTATTGGGGTAGGCGGGGGAAGAGGGTGAAGATGTGGTGCTGGGTGGATTGGGAGGGCCCCGTATGGATATCAGGGTACATCGGGCTTTTGGCCATGCATTTATAGGCGCTTGTAAATGAATCCAATTGATTGCTTCTCTCGCTTTCTTGGTGCACCGAGGGGACTTCCCGTCCTACTTCTCCTCCTCCTCTCCTTCTTCCGCGCCAGCGACCTCAATTCCATCGCACGCTCTCCATCAGTACGTTGAGGGCCTCCTCAACATACTCTCCTCGCGTCATCGCCGTCATGACCCCATCCCCCCTTCCTCCTCCCCCTCCTCCTCAATTGAGTGTTATTAACACTATTAGATTCATTGCATTCAGTGGACCTTGCTGCTTCACCTGAGTTCATCTCTCCTCCTCCCCCTCCTCCTCCTCCCCCTCCTCGGCAGCAGGGAGCCCGCCCCCAACGCCACTCCTGCTTTCCTTGTCAGCTATCTGCGGCTCCAAAGTATGACAGGGAGGCCCTCCGCCCACGTACGCTTCTGCCTCGTCCTCTCCGTAGAAGGCGTCGAGTTCGTGGGCTAGCTGGTCGTCGCTGAGGTCGTACGTCTCAATGACGTAGGCCGGTGTGCGGCTGGCGGCTTCCCAGTCTATCTCTTCCTCGACGGGGGCTTGGCTGGTCGGGTTGGCTGGGACTGTTAATTTGGGAGTATGATTATGGAAAGAGTAGGGGGTCCTCAGTACCTTCTGGTGGGGGAGGAGCTTGTTCGTCTTCAAATTCACTTTCTGGTGAAGACAGGGTTACTTCATCGTCTGAGGTGTCGCTTTCTGGTGGAGACGACATTTCTCCACCTGGGATGATGTCGTCTACAGGGCTCATTTCCTCGCCTTGCACGTGATCTGGGGTTTCGTAGAGGTCTGTTCACTGTGAGCTGATGCTAGCTGTCAAAACAGGTTGGGGGGACGCCTACCGATGGCACGAGCGGTGGTAATCATCATGTCTGCTGGAGGTAGAGAAGCTTCTAACGTGTAGGATGGCACAAGAACAAGCAGGAATGTCAGATGCTGAGTAGACCTCAACAGGAAGGGGTAGGTGAGGAAATTGAGGAGAAGATCTATGCACCAGCACAACAGAAATGGTAGGAGGAGAGTTTTAACGTGTTAAAGGTGAGGTTTTCAGCAAGGAGGGTTATGCGTAAGAAACTGGGGTAGGTACACGTGCAGAGATTTCGTATTCTTGCGGCTGGGACGCAGTAGCGACTTGTGAGAATTTTGTTTCCACAGTCAAAGATCTCCCTGACACGATACTAGGGCTTGTAAACAAACGAAAGCAGGCCTGGGACCATTGCTAGCTCCGTTGCCGACAAGTTAGGCACCAATTACATAGATCAGAAAATACATAACCTCCGAGTGCTTCAAGACTGGCGTGAAAGTACCACACCAAAGCAAGAACATGCCCTAATGTTCTATCCGAGTTCTTTTCTTCATGACCTCTAATTACTGTCCGAGTCCTTTTCTCCATAACCCCGGATATGCTATCAGAGTTCTTTTATCCCTGATCTCATCATGGCGTCCCAACAAACCCATCTAGCAGCGAAGACGCCACTCTGCGAACCATGGTACATGCCTCAGATGGGTATCGAGTTGCTAACTTGTCCATTGAGTTCGACAGGTAAACCGAGGGTCTATAGGAGAAGTTCTGAGCCAGATCCTTGCGCAATGTGTTTCGCTGCAAGGGCTTACCTTCTTGCCACGCTCCGTCGCGCAGCACCCGCAGAAGATCGAAGCCGGCCAACATATGATCTTTTAGGCATAAGATAGAACTCGGAACAAGAGATATAGGGACCATTGAAAGAAGCTTACCGCGGCGACAACGGAGACGGCAAAGCCTAGCAGAGTAAGCAACATGTTCGACTAAGGTACTGCATGATGGCTTGATACCTAAAGTCGGTCCAACAACCTTGCAATGGCATGGGTTCTGGTCAGTTCCGCATTGGAAGCAAATGAACGGGATTGGGAGGCAGTCCATGGCTATTGATATTGACAGTAGAGATGAAGTGTTAAAGAAATCGTGGGGGGCTACGAAGGCACGAAAGCGAAGTGCAATGGAGGATGGGCGACGATGGATTGAGCAATGAGAAATAGTTGGCTTGGTGAAGGCATGGTGAAGTCTGAAATCATGATTCAAGTCCAATCGGGTTGGAAGGCATGACGTTTAGGCAAGATCGGCCTGTTCCCTGCTAGCCGCTCATGGGGCGGCAGTCTGGTAGCCGCCTTGGCACCCTTATCGGAGCCTCACACGAAGTGACACTACGCTTTCGCTCTGGCTCATGGGTGGATTCTATTCTGTGCCTGATGGTGCTCCGTATCTTACGGGTGGTACATGGACTGAGCACCGTGTACATTTCTTGTCAACGCTGACTAGCATCAGCATTTTGTCAAATCGAGACATGTATACTTATATTGCTAGGGAGCCAACTGTGTAAGCCGAGTGAAGAGAAAATCAGGCTCTGGATGTTTTATATGCGGCTTATATGGACCTCAAGGTGATGTAGCTTTCGAATACAGCGCGATATATTTTTTTCTCCCGCTCTAAAATAGCAAAATCCCTTCCCTAGCCCACCGTAACAGAAGAGTTCTCCTTAACAAGATCTTCCGCAACAGAGTGCTCGTATCCAAGGAACACACTGTAAGCACGCACTTTGGAGCACCGGCAACATCCTGGTAATCCAAACGTTCGTCTCAGCGAGCAGAAACATCCTGACGAACCGTAGATCTAGAGCCTCGTCCGCACAAATAAGGGGATGATCCATGAGTCGATGTTTTAGAAAGTTCACACTCAGGGCCTACAGGGAAGAGGGGCGCAGCAAATGGCCATTGCTAGAACAGCTATACCAGACTAGCAGCTGGGATCCCACTGACTCGACCACTGTCATCGTGGCAAAGAGCTCGCCGCAGCTCCGCCTTCTGAATGAGAAGTAGGTTCGCGGGGAGATGTGTGAACAGGGGTCTCCTACATAGCTTTTTCGAAGATCATCTATCATCATACAGTGATCGAGCACGGGACCCAGATCTTCCGTTGCTTGCTCTACCGGAAGCCAATCGTCCTTCGACACTTCAAAGCCTGTCCTCGATATCATGCATTTGTTGCTCAACAGATTGGGTTGCTCTGGACCCATTTATAAGCCTATAAAGCACCCTCTTCGTGTTACGCTGCCAGTGACTTCCAATAGAGCGTCGGTGGTTTGCCGGGCGATCCTCCGCATTTGCACCCGCTCCACACGGTCAGTCAGCTGAAGGACATCAGACTTGCTATGCAGCCAGATGATACGACGGCCCAGGTCCATGTCCTTGCAGTCCGATCTAAACGAGCCTTCTGCCCGGTCCATATCCATGTCACGATCCACTGCATAGTCTTCCCAGAAAGGCCTCTCGAGGCGTTTGAACTCGCGGATCGGAGCCTTGACTGTATTATTCAAAACCTTCTCCGGTTGAGGGTCGACCTGGCCCCTGCTTGTTTTCCCTCCGCCCCCGATTCTCGGTTTCTGTCCCCTCCTTGATTTTCTCAGGCAATCCTTTTCTTCGTACAGCTCTTGGTTTAGGTTGACCAAATATAGCCTGATTTCTTCAGGCGCGGCCCATAGTGTTGAAAAGGCGTTCCAGAGCATGTTTGTCCAAATCAAGAGCGTAAATGCGAATGAAATAAAGCCAACAACAGCGAAGGCGGTACTCAATTTTGTCACTCGAGAAAATACAATCCAAAAGTAGTCTACTCGAATCATGGCAACAAAAGCATCTGCATCTGCACCTGCACGCTGCATATGCACTGCCGTCTCGTCGTAATAGTCCTCCACATGTCCCTCGTCAGGAAGCGCGTGTATTGAAATGAACGTTATATACGTAATTTCCGCGCCCTCGTCACAGGCTCATCACTTGGCATAGTTTTGAAGATGAGTGGAAGGAACAAGTCCTCGTCAGTGTCGAGAAACGGATACTGTAGAGCAAGAGGTCGGATGCCGGGTTCACCGGTCCCAGTGTTGCTGTAATTGAGGAACTGCTATCAGGGCCGCGCAACTTCTTCGTTCAGTCATTCCTCTATTTGTTGATTGATGGCTGCATAATCTTAGCAGCGGCTCTCCTGCTGGAAACCGCTCACCCGCAATACCAAGAGAGGCTCCCCAGGCTGACGTGGCCTCGAGCCCAGGCCTTGAAGCCCAGGCCTCGAAGCCCAGGCCTCGAAAGAACACAGCAACGTGGTTAGGCACTAAAGCACTCCTACTGGCCGAAGAGTCCAGCTGCCAGCCGCCCAACTGACCCCCGTCCGGCCCGAACTGCGCATCAAAGCAAAGCCCCAGGCACCCACGGCACCTAGGTTCAGAGAATGCAAATGACAATCCAAACCTGTGTTATTACTATTTTGTATCTTAATCAACTCGATGCTTATTGGTGCGAAACTTGCGGCCTGCAAATAAGAAGAACAAGACGAGAGTAAGGTAATTCCCTTTCTCGGACTGCTGCGATCACCATTTACTTTCCCAGAATACCTTGCTCTAATGAGGCCGAAATCTTTATTGCCGTCCTAAGCCCTTCGGCCACGATACTCTACCCTGGAATAGCAAGATCTAATCGCAACTGGATTCCAAACCACCCAAGCTACACTACACCCTGCCATCCATACCTTGACCTGCTCTTTGCTTACGAGTGGATGGCTCCGTAGCTGGATGGACTGACGGCGCAAGACTCCGTAGAGTGGAGCGCTTTGTCTTTCGGGCCTGCGCTTGACGATTCTGATCTTTATGGAAACTCTTGCGCAAATCTAAAAGGTCACTGTTGGTAGAGTGTATCGATCCCTTACCCATTCACACTCATCATGGACATCAATTCGCTTCTTTCGCCGCAGGATTCCCCTGTGCGCGAGGCAGCGCCCTCACGCTCCCCGCCAGGTAAGGTCCCGGCAGCACCAGCGAGGAAGCCGCGAAGGACTAAATCATCGACATTGGGGCAACCCGTTACCTCGTCGCCTTTGTCAAGTACGACCCTACCGCCTCCTACGCTTCCGCATAGCGCAATAGTGCAAGCTCAACAGTCAATGCCTTCACCGACGAATATCAGCCCACACTCGACAGGTATCAGCCCACATTCGACAACCATTAGCCCACATTCAACAGGTATCAGCCCACATTCTGGGGTCCTCAGTAGCGCAACCAGTACACCCCCGGCGGATCCAAACCGAGCATCATCAAGACCACCTTCGACACCTGGGATGGATACAT
Source organism: Umbilicaria muhlenbergii (assembly GCA_000611775.1). Classification (NCBI taxonomy): domain Eukaryota; kingdom Fungi; phylum Ascomycota; class Lecanoromycetes; order Umbilicariales; family Umbilicariaceae; genus Umbilicaria; species Umbilicaria muhlenbergii. Next base: position 603,211 of record KK106986.1, read on the forward strand.
TGGCGGACCTTGCGTCGATGCAGCATCATCAGCAAATCGCGCGGGCGAATGCTGGGGGTTTGCGGAGCGCCGAGGTCTATGACACTCAGCTCTCGCCCTCCAACATACTTCCCAATCTACATACCATCCCGCGTCCTACTGCGTCTGCTCGATCGTCGTATGAGCTTAAGATCACTGATGCGCCAGCTCAAACTCCGCCACGTCGAACTTTCACCGCGTTCTCGCTTTCCGAGAAAGAGCTAGAAACTATCGCACAACTAGTGGAATACCTAGCTGAGAACCCTTACACCTACGAATCACATGTCCAGCTTGTCAACCTCCTTCATCAAGGTCTCGTGTCTCATGTCTATCCCGCATCTTCAAGAATAGTGCAAGGCGATCCATATACCTATGATTTACTTGAGGACCTTCGGCAGGCAAGAGAAGCTATGGATGCAAGGTTCGCCATGGGTGAAGACATGTGGGTGGATTGGCTACAGGATCAACAGTTACTGGCTAGGACACTGGATGATAGGATTGCAGTAATGGAGTCATGCCAGAGAGCTGTAGAAGAGGAGACTGGGAGTACGAGGCTTTGGAAGCTGTATGGTGACTGGATGCTTTCTTTATACAGAAACGCACATGCGCAACAGCAAGACAACACGGATCCAAACGGGTCCACAGGTCAACCCCAAGGATGGTCCGAGGAAGACAAGCTCGTGGGCAGAGAAGTCTTTGGATGGCAAGCTATGATGGAGGTCTGGAGGCGAGGCATGATGGAGACCAAATGGCGGATTGATGACAGTCATCGTATATGGGACACATACACTGAACTTCTGATGCAAGATCTTACAAACTCCACTTCAGATGCTATTGCTACCATGAAAGCACACTTTCTGGACCGACTTCAGACTCCACACGCCACATGGGATAACACTTTCCAAGCTTTTTCGACCTTCATCTCTAGCTATGACAATATTGCCTATGAGGAAACTATGGTGGCAACAAACCAACGAGGAGCGGATGCAAAGCGCAAGTATGGCATGCGCGAGGTTTTGGAACTTGCGCTGCATCGCGCGAGAGAAACTGGAGATAGAGACTCAGAGTGGAACGCATATGCCGACTACATTGACTGGGAGCTTTCACAAAGCCGCAGAAAAGGGATGTTCAGTTTCGACCTTACAAATACACTTTATCAGCGTGCTATTCTACGCTTTCCAACAGGCACTAGTCTCTGGGAAGACTATGTAATATTCCTGACGGACGAAGTCGGAAACAACAATCATCACGCTATGTGTTTGTCTGCAGCTGAGAGGGCCTCACGACATTGCCCGTGGTCAGGGTCTTTGTGGTCCCAATACCTCTTAGCCGCTGAGCGGGAAGACAGGTCTTTTGAGGATATAGGGCACATCAAGCACAAGGCCACTAGCACTGGTCTCTTGGATGCAGGAGGCATGGAAGAAGTTCTCAAAGTACTTACATCATGGTGTGGTTATTTACGCCGTCAGGCGTTCAGAAAGGATTCGACAGACGAAGAATTGGATGTCGCAGAGGTCGGAATACGGTCCGCTATTGAAGATATGGAGGAACTCGGCCGCAAGAAGTACGGGGAAGAGTACAGAGGAGATCCATTGTATCGACTTGAGAGAATCTACATCAAATATTTCAGCCAGAGTGGCAGTTGGGACAGCGCGAGAGGAGTCTGGCGTGGACTCATACCACGGCGAGGTGATAGCTACGAGTTTTGGCTTCGGTATTATGGCTGGGAAATGATGACATGGGGCATGTTGATGCAAGATGGGCTTGACGGCGTCAGTGTGAGCGAGCGGAGAGCGACTACACCAAAGCAAGCTACGGCTGTCCTTCGTCAAGCGCTTAAGAGGACGAACATAGACTGGCCGGAGAAGATTATGGAAACTTTCATACACCACTGTGAGGATCATGAAAATGTGGAAGAGCTCCAACTTGCTGTTGTCCTGGTCAAGAAGGCAACGAAAGGTGTGACCAAACGGCGTGAGAAAGAGGCCCTTCAGTCAGCAGATGCACCTGCCTCTCAGCACCAGCAAAGCGTGTTGGATGCAAATGCCGATGACATCAGCGCCACTGCTGGCAAGAGGAAACGGGAGGAAGAGATCAATACGAACAACGACGTAGTCACGAAAAGGCTCAAACCGGAAATAGCTCACGGAGACGCAACCCCTGCCGAAGATCTGTCAACGCCGGCTTTTTCTCTGGTCAAAAGAGACCGCGAGAACGCAACGGTGATAGTTCGAAACCTGCCTCCTGAGACTACTGAGACACGGGTCCGACAGTATTTCAGAGATGTGAGTGGACTAGGCCATGCTCGTATTGCGTAAAGGCTAAGTTGGGCTCTAGTGTGGTATGATCAACAGCCTGAAGCTTCTTCGAGACGACGACGGGGCCTCCGCCTCTGCCACAATTGAATTCGACTCGGCAGAGGATGTCTTAACCGCCCAGACGAAAGATATGAAGACATTTGACGGACAATCGATAGAGGTGCAAGTGGGCACTGGGTCAACGTTATTTGTCACCAACTTCCCTCCTACTGCAGATGAACACTACATACGAGAAATGTTTCAAAAGGTAGGAAATCTTGATTGCTTGCATATAGAGCGAAAAAGCTGATTTATTGCAGTACGCCGACATTGTCGATATTCGTTTCCCGTCATTGAAGTATAATACCCACAGGCGCTTTTGTTATTTGCAATTCAAGTCATCGAATCAAGCGCAGGCCGCAACACAGCTGGACGGTCAGCTGTTGGGCGGCAAGCTGAAGTTGGTGGCGAAGATATCAGATCCTGGACACAAGCAGGACAGGACTGGTGCCCTCTACGACGGCAGAGAGGTATACGTGTCAAACGTTGACTGGAGTGCCACGGAGGAAGAGATCAGTCAAATCTTCTCAAAGTATGGCAGGGTAGAACGGGTCCGCATACCAACCAATGTCGCAGGCAAGAGCAAAGGCATTGCTTTCGTTGTATTTGCAACAAAAGTAAGTGACATGATGCTTCACTTCACTAGAGACGAGTCATACTGATTACTGGCCCAGGATGAGGCAAACGCAGCGTTGGACATGAATCTGACCAAGTTCAAGACCCGCCTTCTCAATGTTGCCCTCTCAACTGCAAATCCTGCTAAACGACAGGCCACAACGGTCATTGCATCCAACTCACGTTCCACCGCCTCTCCATCTCCCGAAGACCTTCATGGAAATGGCAATAGTAACGACGGAAATGCCGCATCAGCACGCAGGGCCTCCTCCGGCACCGATGTGAAAACATCAGCCGAAGAAATCAAATCACGAACCCTCGCCCTGCTCAACATTCCAGACACCGTCAACGACGCCCGTATCCGTGCCATCGTTGAGCCTTACGGTCCACTCGTCAGAGTGGTGCTACGGCCCGATCACCAAGGAGCCATTGTGGAATTCCAAGACGTCAAAGACGCCGGAAAAGCAGCGCTGGGGCTGGAAGGATTGGAAATTGCTATCGGAAGGAAGATAGGCGTGGGAAGTGTAACTGAGATGCTGGAGCAGAAGGCCGAGTGGAGAACAGATCGGATAGTTGCCGCATCCAAGAAAGACAAGGACAAAAGTGGAAATGCTGCAACACTGCCACCGACGGCGCCTGTACGACGGCCGAACCAGCCGGGTGCGAGGAGGGGCGGTAAAGGTGGCTTGGGTGTGAAGAGAGGCGGTGTCGGACTCAGTGGAAGTAGGGGGACGCAGGATGGGGCAGGTGCAGCAGCTGGGGATGGGAGATTAAGTGGTGATGTGAATGACGCTGAAAAGGCAGGAGGGCAAGAGGCGAAGGCGAAAAGCAATGCCGATTTCAAGGCCATGTTCTTGAAACAGTGAGAGTTGTATGGGAAAGGAGTATTGCTCGACATTTGGCATCATCTCGGTTGCTGGCGATCTGTGGCATCGCGGGATATAGATACAATTGTTCTGAACGGGCTTCTGTAACTATTACGTTTTACGGGTTGCACAGTGTATCGACAAATTAGGGGCGGTCACGAATCTGTACCGATAATGTCGAAGAAGAAACATCAGCAGGCTTTCTGATCTTCCCGTATTTGTTGGTTCATGCTAATGAGCACCTGCCGCGCCAAACCCACCAAGCGTAGCAAGAACGTATGAAGAACAAGCCGCGAGGCCTATAAATCCTCCACCTACCGCGCCGCCGCGTGCCCACGAGCCCGCCCTACCACAAGGCTGAGCCAAGACCACGATATCGATAACGCTCGCAACCGAACCGAGTCAGTTCGGCCAGGGTCCAGTCGTCCATGATTTGTACTGCATAGGTACCACCACCCAACCTCCACAACCCCCCTTCCCCTCTACTGCGGCCTTCCCACCTCATCACCACCATTCTTCCCCCTCCAATCCACCCCACAATGTCCACCACCACCCCCCCCGGGATCCCCCCGACCACCGCCTCCCCCCTCCGCTGGACCCTCGGTTTCCTCCTCGTAGGCATGGCCTGGGGCCTAACCACGCCGTTCATCCGGCGCGCCGCCCTATCCTTCCACGCCACCCCGCGCCCCAGCGTCGACGCCATCGACACGACTACCACGACCGGTTGGACGCGGAAGAAAGTGGCAGGCGGGGTGTGGATGGTGGTGGATTTGCTGAAGAGGCCGGCGTATGCGGTGCCGCTTGTGGTGAATCTCACGGGGAGCGTGTGGTTTTTTTTGCTGATCGGACGGGCTGGTGAGTGAGGGACTGTTTTCTTTGGGTTTGGGGAGCTGGGGAGGGGGAAGGGCCCCGGGGCGGGGGGCGGGCGCGTAGGGCTTTTTGGGTGGGTGGGTTGGGGGAGAAGAGGATTGTTGTGCTGACGATGGGGTGTGGGGTGGGACAGAGCTGAGTCTTACGGTGCCGATTACGAATTCGTTGGCGTTTTTGTTTACGGTGTTGGGGGAGTGGTGGGCGGAGGGGAAGGTGATTTCGAGAGGTGAGTTTTGTCTGTTCGTTGGAGTTCTGGATGGGGGGATGGAATTGGCTGATGGATGTGGATGGGTAGATACTTGGATTGGGATGGCGTTTGTGCTGGGGGGGATCGCGCTTTGTGTGCAGTCGAAGAATACTTGATGGGTTGGGGTTTGTGGATTGGTTTTCTTGTCTACCATCGACACGGCGAGTTTCTAGTTCGTGCTACATCTCTTCGCGGGTAGCCGTGGAACGTTTCTCACACGTACGTTTCTGCAGAAGATTCATGTTCAGATGTTCATTATTACACGCACAATGTGGTAGCTGTTAAAAGAGCTACGTGATAATACAAGCAAGAGCGGCCCGAGTGCCCAGCTCTGTTTGCGCCCACCAAGTCTGACCAGCTTGGATACATCCCAGATTATAATCCTCCCAATGACAGCCTGCGCGCTATGACAAGCTTCTTATATGTATAAGCAAATCGTACATGCCCTCCAATCCGTGTATACTTGACTCATATAACCCAGCCGCGAATGCAAGCAATCGAGAAGACATATCAGCGTCATGGTCCATATCTGCTCCTTCTAGCCCTTCCCATACCTCCGCCACCGACTCCAATATCGATCCTGCTAATCTCTTCACTCAGGGTGTTCATCCCATAATCCTCCTGCCCCATCGCTAGCGGCAGTTTCGCCGGGATTGGTGGAGGACCGATTGGTGGATTCCGCGCGTAAGTAGGACTACTGTTATAGCCATAGTTTTCATGCTCTCTTAATGGATATTCGGATGCGGATGTTCGCGGAAGTGAAGACCGAGGTGGGTTATTGTTGAGTGTAGGGACAAGAGGACTAGAATTCGGCTGAGGGAGAGGTCCGCGAGTTTTCTTTTGCAAGCGGGTGCGATTGGTAGACCCTGCTGAGATGGGAGAGACGGAGTCGACAGGAGAAGAAGCATAGACAGGTGTAGAGACGGACTGAGGAAGGATTGTCGTATCCCGTGGGGGCCTTCGCCCCGCCGGTGGCATAGGTTGAGCGCCTTGTGGACTGTGTCTAAACCTCAAAGTCACTTCCGGGCCCTTTCTAGGAATTTTGCGTTCGGGCTCGGGCGCCCAGGTGTCAGCCGGAAGATGGTCAGATGGATCTATGACGCGCCCATCGGCGCTGATGATAGGACCTTCGTCTCTCTGGGCCTCTCGCTGGGCCTGATAAGCAGCTTCTTTGGCTTGCTCGGGTGTCTGATATCTTGGTCTCTGTTGGTTGATACTGCTAGAGGCGGAGCTGACTTTGGGATTGAAAGTCTCGTATGAATCGGGCGAGAATGGCATGCTTGATGGACGAGCCTCTTCGGGTTGAGGGCTAACCGATTTCCGGACGGGGGTTCGTGGATCAGGACTCAGGGCACGTGGTTTAATGATAGGAGCCGAAGCGCGATGTGCTCCTCTTCCTTGCGCATCGTCGGATGAGGCGAAGGACTGCGAAGATGCCTGCCAAGTTGATGCATGTGGTCGCTGTTGTGAGTCGTGCTGTGGTAGAGGTCTGTTCATGAACGCTGCCCCCGCAGAATTTCTATGTCTGGCGCTCATCCGAGTTTCGTGTATCATTCGTTCCGACTCAGCCTCGGCTATACCTGGATCGTATCCCGGAACCAGACTAGGAGGCATTGCCGCACTATGCTCTCTCAAAGGAGACGGTAATGTTGGATCCTGCGACTGACGTCGCGTGGGGTGACTGAATGAAGTTTGTGACGATACGGAATTGCCAGAATAAGAGAAAGGTTGTGATGTTAACGGAGACACGGGCGGCTGATCCATATGATGGCTTTGGTTGCTTTGAACCTGATGCAGAGGGCTTGCAGAAGTACTACTCCGCATGGTTCGAAGTTTCAGTGGAGCCGGTGCAGGTACCTGTCGGTAATTTTCTGCGTAGTACTGCTCAGCGGACTGAGTCTGAGATCTCAATCCAGAATCCCGATGAGCTGGCGGTGGCGGTGGAGTTCCATCATCAGTGATCGTCGCCTGTTGCGAGGTTTGCCTTGCATCGTACGGGGACTCTACAGAACGATATCTCAACGGACTTTCCTCGTAGCTGATGTCCCTTGGCGGAATTGGTGAGTATCCTACTTGACCGTTGGCTTGGTAAGATCGTTCTCGATAGTCGGGCAATGAGTATGGCGTTGGTAGTGAGGGCTCAGGACTCGAATGGGAGTTACCTTGAGCGCTGTGAACTGCAGGTGGCTGAGGACTCAGTCTTGCACGTCTGCTATTATAAGGCGGTAGCTCTGGAAGACCGATGTCCTGATATATTTCGCGGTGCGAGTCTCGGTTGAAGTTATGGTTGCGTTCTTCATGGTTTGCTCCATACGCAGATCCTTCAGCGGGGTAGCTCCCATGTTGGAGACCATTTTGACGTTCAACTGTGTTGTTCGTGACATAGCCCGCATTGTCGAACGACTCATCTTGGAATGCAGGCTGCATAGCTTCGGGTGCTACCGCACCAGTCCCATCATAACCACCGTAACTGGAGCCATTTGAGCCGTTTGGTGGGGTAGGTAGGCCTCGTACTCGGTTGTGTTGATACCCAGTATCCACAACCGGTCGGCCTACGGGGCTATAGTCCATGGACCTATGCACGAGCTGTGGTTGAGGACCGACTGTATGTTCATACCCTGACGATGGCTTGTAAGGAAGGGGAGAAGATTGGGTATGATCGGGCATGGCGGGACGAAGAGGCGACGAGTCTGTCGGATCCGGAGGTAGCGGTCTTCGCTTGACCGGCTTTGCCTGCCTTGGTCCTCCAATGGAGTCTCTTCCCCGGTGCTCCCTTTCGTTACTCAAGCTCTCCTGTTGTTGCACTCCAGTGGCTTCCTCCTTCGGCCGAGTATCGTAGTAGGTCAACTCGATCCGAATCTCCCCAGCATACCTGCCTTTGCAGTTCAAGTTGTGCCAGAGATCATTCTGTCCGCCCCCCGGTACGACCACCTTGTCCAAGGGCACCCACGTTTCCCCTATAAGATCTGTCCTCTTATCGTCATTGAAGACGGAGACTTTCAGTTGGTAATAATCTGGTGAGTCGTGCACGGTAAATCGGAGCTCTTGGTCCCTGTAAACTGGTCAGTTTAAGTCGTGTGCAAGTGGAGGCAATGCTATTACCAGCGTGGTGTTTGGCCTCCTCTCCTGTCGGTTTCGGTTTTCTTGGCCTCCTTTCCCAGCCGTGCAGCACAATACGGATCTTGTTTGCCCATTGTTTTCCTATTAGGCAAGTTCTTGGCTCGGTCCACAATGACAACCAGCGTTCCAATCTCAGGCCCGTCGACTGTCATATCAGCGTAAATCCCGGCGGTATGCGCACCGGTAAAGGCTGCCATAGCTGCTTTGGAAGCCATCACGACGACTTGTTGTGCGCTAGAAGATACCACAGGAAGATCGATTATGTCGAGTTCAAGAGCACAGGGCTTGGCACGGTCGTTCGAGGCAGCCTCGTAAGCCTCCGTGTCTTGCGCCCCAGGTATGCCAGATCATGAAGGAAATGCTGATGTGTGCATATCGTCCGTGATTTTGGTGAAGACTCCACCGATGTTGTTATTGGTGTTAGGTGCAGGGAGCTCTCGGAGTTTTGTTCGAATCGGTGGTACGAGTAATGCAGCGGCAGAACTCAAGTGGCTGAAGGAGGCTGGAGGCGTTACGCGGCGGATTTTCGATCCAATTGGAAAGCCAACAGCGGACACTTGAATAATGCAAGTAGATCTAGCTCGTTCCATAGGCCTAATTGAATAACAGCGTCCTGGAGCCAACGGCCAAGTCATGTATGCGCAACTGATCCAGCTGTTCCGGTGCTCGAGATCGGTGGCAGAGCCTCAGCAGTCGTGTTGGCGTGGGATGACGCCAAAACGCGCGGGCAAGGATCGACGGCAGGGATGTCGGGAATAGAAGTAAGGTAGCAACATGGCTCGCATGGCAACCAGCCCAAACCGGGTCAGATTGATCGTGTTGCAACTTTCAGTGTGGCACAAGATGAACGATACGATGACTGCCTTCAGATCTCTCTGGAAGCAGCACTCACGTCTACATACGCCAAGTTGAAGATCCTGCACTACAGGGCATATTTCGCCATCGAAAGTACCAATCAGCTTTCAGCTCAGCTTTACGCTCACGAAGGCAAGGGTCCGCGGCCTAAGGTGCACAAATGGCGGTCAACGTGTCTAGATCGCTTTGAACAACCATATGGTCTCCAGACAATAGAAGCGCGACACGAGATAGTAGTGACATATTGGTCCGCTGGGAAAGCCATTGATCACGCGGTCAGTAACCGCTCACCGCGACGTGGCAACAAGTTGAGAGGGAGGACTTCACAGAATTTGTGTCCGCTGCCAAAAGCGTATATTTTGGTGGCCTCCCTTTGCAATATTGATGTCACTGAAGATCTCTGACTGTAGTTTGGGGTTGATTGGTCTTCTCAAAGAGCACTGACCGATGAAGGTACTGTGCAACCTGGACTTTCTATTCCAAGGCTTTCCTGTTACTGCAATAAAGGTCCGCGGTGTGTCCGAGGCGTGTTCCATACTTGGTTCGATTTGCAATGCTATCTCATAACACACGACGGGGATTTGGTATTCACCTATATCGAAGTCCTTCACCTTGCACAGTTCAGATAAGCTGCTGTCACCCGCTGGGAGTGAATCCGAACACCCTCTTGAGATAAGAGTGTCATATCCGAAGTGTCCGGAGTCATCTCCTGCCTATATCTTCCACACAACCCTGTCGTCTGTTTCCTTATCCCCAACCTGATTTACTTAGTCTCATACTACCTTGAGGGTCGTCAATGTCGCCGGCCTCGATGTCCCCTCTTTTCTCACAAAACTTCGGCCAAATGGCGCACCACATCCTCGGCGGCTACCGCACCAATACGATCCGACCGACCATTATCCTCGTCCACGGGGGCTGGCAGGGACCCTCCACCTTTTCTCTCCTTGTCCCTCGTCTTGAGAAGGCCGGATACTCTGTCTTCGCGCCAACTCTGCCCTCTGCAGCCACCAAACCCGCGCTACCCAACTTCGACGAGGATGTCAAGATCGTTCACAACGCTGTTCAGAGTGTCGTAGAGACTGGTAAGGAAGTTATTGTCGTCATGCACTCCTATGGTGCCGTTGTCGGTTGTGAGGCGCTTCGTGGGATCAAAGTCAAGGACATGATCGAGCCAGTGCAGAGTAACGACGATCTCGAGGCAGGAGGTGTTATCAAGCTTGTGTTCCTCTGCGGAATGTTGTTGCCAATAGGCGGTAGTACTTGGAAAGCAGAGAAGGGCAACGATCCAATTCCAGGCTTCGATTGCGTGGTCAGTGAGACCTGTGCCAAATTGGTGAACGAATGTACTGATGAGGAACTCGACACCTTAGGAAAATCTCATCACCGTCAAAGATGCTCCCAACCGTTTCTTCAACGATCTTCCCCCTCACGCCGCTGCATATTGGACTTCTAAGATACGCGCCCAATCCAGACCGTAAGTACTCCACTCCTTCCTCAGGCGACCATCGGTCCAGCTAACAACATACCCGACAATTTAGAGCATACAGTAGCCAGCTCACGTATGCAGCTTACCGTCACATCCCGTGCTCCTACCTCATTTGCACACGAGACCAAGCTCTTCCGCCCAAGGTCCAAGAGCGCATGGTAGCTATGGCCGGGATCGAGGAGACAGCGAGGGTAGAAGCAGGCCACTCGCCGCATCTTTCACAGCCGGGGGTTGTCGAGAGGTTCATTAGGAAGAGTGCTGGCGAGTTCTTGTCCATGATGTGAATGGCGATGCAATGCTTGGCTTCTTCACTAATTGCGTAATGAAGTATTAGGTTGATAGTTTGTATTGCGGTTCGGCGGTCTGGAGTTCATCAGCTTTTAAAGTACCGATAGGAGCTGAATGACGTTGTCACTGTGGTGGATCTCTGATTCGAAGCAGTGGATTCGAAGCAGTGAATGCGAGCTTTGCTCAGCTTTAGCCCGGACGTTAATTCGTGTCACCTCGTACAACATGCTCGTATCAGGCTCAAACGGCCTCGTTTTACTAAGCTAATCCTGTAACTTAACGTTCATCTCTGGCGTCAGGCCCATCATATGATCTCAGATCAGAGACAAATCCAAAAATTTCCTGTCAGCTGAAGAGTGCGGTTGAAAGCAATTGTCTGGCTGTCCTCTGTAGACAGGAGTACAGTCACTCCCAACTGGCAACATGACCGATATTGGAGTGCTAGGAGCTAAATTTGGCAGGTTTACCACCGCCCCTGGACCTGAGAGGCCAAACAAATTCTGCCAGCCTTGCTCATCAGCTGTTGCATCATGTCATGCGTCGTTTTGACAGCCTTGTAACCTATCAGAGAGCTCTCCGCTCTGACCCCATAGTCCCACCAGTGTCAGAGCTTTTAGACTTCCCTTCCTTCGGCAACTCCCAGGGCGTCAACTTCGAAGATTAAGTTGACAAGTCCTAAGATTGAATTCATGAGTCAAAATTATGAAGCGGACGTCGAACCAGGCCGGCCTGAGCGGATAGCGGATGCGAAGGAAGGATTAAAAGTACCCTTTGAGGAGAAGGACTCCGCAAAGTTCCGAGACAGAGTTCTGTCAGAGCGTTGAAGGACACTATGTAGGTGGGACCACATGGCCCACAACAGCTCTGACCCTCACCCATCATAGTCGGCACACCAGTTGCCTGATCGCCTAGATGTAGAGGCTTGGGGCCCGGTTTCGACTCGATCGGCAAGAGGGCACGATCTCGGTCCTCCCGCTTGAACCCAGTTTTAGCAATTCTCTCGCGTTCGCTAAGCTTTGATATCCGTTATCCGATACTGGCTAGCCCTAAAGAGGTATGGTTCCCAATGTGACTTGTGATCGATTAGGGTATCCCATCTCTTGCGAATCGAGCGTCAAGCGAAACATGTCAATTTTTCCATAGATGCACAGCTGGGTCTGCGTGCAACGTAACAATTACAAGCCTTGTCACTCCTACACTATAGATCGATGATAATACATATGCTATACTTCATTTTCGTGGATTTGTGGGATTTTGGCAGCATTTTTGAGGGTACCACAAGTTTTTACAGCTCAGAGCACGTATGATTTTGGATTTCAGTAGAATTTTCTGGTCGGGAGCCTATCCATATTCTATTGCCCCCGAGCAGCCAACCCACAATTTTGCGTCGTACTCCGAAGAGAACCACACGTAGCATCCCCACGTACCTCGTATGATACCAACGCATAATCTCCACGTAGCTCGTTCTAACGCCTGACCGCGATGTACAATTTTCAAGTTCGTGGTATATATGATCCAAGGCTTTTCCCTGCGCTCGATGCAAACTCGTGTCTCTCAATGTGTTCCTTTGACATCCAGGCATTGATCGCCCCTACTCTCCAGACGCATCCTTATTGGCTTCGAAGCGCAACATCACAACTCTTCTTCTCGACAGTATACCTGGTACTCCTCCTATCCTTCGTTGACAAAGTCTCCTGGCCCCCTCAAGTAACGAACAGACTAAATCACTCCTTAAAACGTATATATCGATGTCAGATTCGCAGAATGCGGACGCTCCGTTTCTACCCTTACTGGGACAGAGTTCAATGCGGCGACACGGCTCATAATGTAGATAGACGTGCTTTTCGATCGAACCAGAGAGAAGGGAGTTCCATTGGGTCTCGATAGCATCTTACGGTCCTTGCTGAGTATGTTCATGACCTCGGCTGCCGTTCTCTAGGAGCTAGTCATTGTCAAGTCGAAGCTACCCTAGGGTTTGACCAGCTTTGACGACCGTGCCGGGTTTCCAGGTGGACGATGCCCATGAATTCGCGATTGAGTATCTCGGCATAGCTAAGGGCGAAGGTAATGACGACGACGGCGGGATCAGACCGGGGTTCGTCAGTGGGAAGTAAGGACAGAGGTTCGGACACAGAGAGGATTGCTGTAAATCAGGAATTTAGGCTCTTCGTTTGCATGTCTGCGGAAATGTCCCCAGAACATTGACGCTGTTATCAAATCATTGTCCATGTGACCGCTTGGGTCGGCTCAGCGGAGTTCAACGATGCGTAAGGGATATAGTTACAATAAGAGATTCCGATTATGCAGCTCAGCGCAGGAAGAATTATATCGGAGACTACAAGCACCCAACGCTCGAGACAAACGATAAGATATTCACCCAGATATCATCAAAGAGTGTCCAGGTGCAGCCAGGGGGTCAAGGAAACGCAGCAAACCCCGTAGACAACGGTAGCTGTGGCGACGAAGCTACTCGAAATGGAAGTCGTACCGTGCCAAATCAATACGTAGAATGTTATACCTGTCTCTTAGACCAATTTATCCTGTACCCTCAACACCAAGAAAGAAGGCGACGATTCAAGCACATGACACGGCGAATACATGAGATCTCTAGGCTGCTCTCCCTTCCCAAGAAGGGCATCTAGAACGTGGTCATCGTAGATGCATGGTTAAATAGCGAGAAAGTAGTGCTCCCCTTGTCTGTTTGAAGTAAGCGCAAGTCGTCACTGAGATGATGCAGCTTGTAGAGATAGTTCTCGGGTTTCGCGGGGAGGCGTCTGAAACAACAGGAGATGGAGGGCTCAACAAGAGTTGTAGCGCACTATGGAAAATGCTTCGTGGATATCCCAACTGCTTCATTGTATTCGCATGGTAAAGTATCCGGAGTCAAGACCTGCGAGCACGTTGGCCACGCCTGGCCGTGCTCCAGTAGCCTTTCGTTTTCCTGTAACGGCGGCGTGTCTGTTTCGATTAGAAGCGTGGTTCACACATGAGTCTGGAGCGAGTTCCCCGCATTAGCTTGTCGCTGATTGAGCTTCACCGTCTGAAACTGCTTCGGCACTTTTTGAGTTGACAGAATCAATAACTAGTATCCCCAGAGATGTAGACACCTAGAAACGTCAATATAATCGAAACAAGGACGATGGTCAGAGGACTCGGAATACTTGCTATTGTCTGTCTTCATTCTTTCGAAAGCGATGGTCATGTCTACCGTTGAAACTGTAAGAAGCATGGCGAAAGCAAATTTAGGGCAGGAAAGGAAGCGGCTCCAGCAGGAAAATCAAGAGAACCATTGCGGTTGGATCACGTTGTTAAGAGCAATACACAAGGCAACAAACCGCAAGATACATGAGACAGTGCTCGAATCGTCTGCACCAGGTAGTACTACATTTGAGAAGAGTAATAATCATGGCAATTGTATAGAGATGATATGATGAGATGTCGTCTACTAGCGCAAAAGATCCAAGCGTCGATCCCCCAAGCATAACGGAAATTTACTGCACCCCTAAGCTGGCATGTTTAGGCAAGATCCCTAGACCCTACGGGTATTGTCCTGTAGGCTGTCGCTTGCCCCCGCGTCTGACGGTAGAGTACAAGTGCTTGGCTGCGGCACAGTGATGAGTGGGCACAAGGACAGAAAGCACCAATCACAACCAAAGAGGCCCAGAAAGGCCGGAAATCCTTGTTTAACTAGCTGCATTGATGCGGTGCTGGCTTCGACTACCGGTGGTGTCTGGCGGCACCAGATGCTGCGAGCATATGCTAATGCTACCTGATGTTCTTGGCCGTGCGTCAGCGATGCGCCAATTGTTGTGAGCATGATCCCCTGCAGTCGAGCACAAAGTACGAGGGAGACAATGGGACCTGACGGGCCTCGAGTTTCTCGAACCTTGACCGAATGTGCCCACGAGACTTTGGGTGACGACGAATCATCTGAGCTTGGCATGAAGAAGCTCGCATAAGCTAACTTCGGCCCACTCTCACTCCCAGGCACACAGGTGATGAAACTTAACCTAAGGCCAGCCTGCATTGGAGACGAATGGCCCCACCTGGCTTGTCTTACTTCTGCAAAGATATCTCTTTTCTGACTCCCAGACACATGAGACGACAGAGACCACGACGCTCGGAGCCACAGCAGCCCTTGGACAACGGCTAATGCACATATCTCTGTGAGCTTTGTTCTCTAGGTCAGACAAACTAACATCCGGTATCACCGCAGACGAATCTGTTCGCTTCCTAGCATGTATCCAGACAAGAGTACAAGGCAACTTGCGGCCAACGGAGGACTGCCCGAGGAAGCGTTATTTCTGCAGCTTGCCGTTCCAGCGGCAGTACCCCAGGGGAAATGAGCCCCAATGGTCAGGACGTTGGGATGGTTCAATGGTCGTGGACCGGTGGATCCTTTCGGATGTCGAAGGCCACTGCAGAAAGTCGCTCAGGTCTGCGACAAAGACCTTTTGGCTGGGTATGATATCACTTGCTGTCCTCCAACCCGTAGTTCTTTTGATCCTATCAGGACTTAGACGTGCGGCGCCTAACTGTACAGATGATGCAACATGGACGGATCGACTTTCCCTCCACTTCCAAGATTTACAGCTATCAAGATTGAGTTCGTCTTATCAAATCGGTGAGGCAGCAAAGCCAAAGGGCATGTGCTTGGTGGAGTCGTGTCGTCGAGATCGCCCGACAAGCTGCGGACACCATGCAGGTGGCGCTGATGGGAATCGCAGACCGACATAGTCCTCGAGGAGCCACCCATGCAAAGGGCACTCCAACTTTCCTCTTTTTCAGCCTTGTGGAGCTCTTGATATTTGCCTGCTTCTGTCGTTTTCTTGAACGTGTGTATGCAATTCGTCGCTGAACCGTTTTGTCGTTTCAAAGATTATGGATACTCTCGAAGCCGTTGAAACACTAATCGCCCTCCGGAGATAGCTCCTTCTGAATTTGTCCCACAATGAGCATGGTCCCTAGGCAGCTCAGCAGCTTCGTTGTCTTGGCCAGGCAGGAACTCTTCGGCTTCGCAGGTCCAAACCTAAAGCTTGGATGAGTACCATGGATAGCTTTGACTGCCGATGGATACTGCACCGCCGTCGTATATGAGCTTAAGATAAATCATCTGTCATCCCTCCAGATCACTTTCATTTGCATCCATATTGTTCACATTAGATATCAGACATTCATTCATTGTCGTCGGAGCCATGGATCTGAATCAGATCCTAAACACAGATAGCAGCTGGAACGGGGGCCGTTCGAGTTTACACCGCCCCAAACCACTGAGATTCACATCCAGTTCCCATGACCTCGCCATTCACCAGAAGAGTCATCCAGTGAATGCATATTCGCTACGGCCACAGTCCGAGCACAAAAGGAACGACACCGTCTATCCCCTCCCATCAATATCTTCCTTTGATGTGCCTCCTCGCATCCTTTCGGGTGTCTATTTTGGTCCACATCAGTACGAATCAGAACAGCTTTGCCGTTCGTTCTCCAGATATTCGGCGCCCCGACAGTCAGACTTTAACGGCGTCCAACCTGTTACTTCCTTCGCACCCACAACCTATGCATCCACCCACAGCAGCAGCTCAGACAACTCGTTGACGCTCGGCGATCTGCACATTCGCCCTCCTCGCGGGGTCTTCGATCCCTCTTTTTCATTTCAAGAAGGTATGTCTTGGTGTCACTGCTGTCCCCTGAATAACACTATTCTCTCTTTCACCCATGACAGGATAGTAAAGTCCTCAACACTTACCATCCTATAGAGCACACCGATACCCATCAGGGATACCAACCTGCGATCGTCTCAGGTGTCTCTAGTAGGGTAACAACTTCGCACGAACAGCAAACCTCTTATCGCGGAGTCGAGACCACCCCTTCCAACCACTCTTCGACCGAAGTCAGTCCCAGGACGATGCCGGTACAGTTACCCGTCGCGAATGCGGACCCTCTACCATTCGACGGCCCCAAACGATGCACATTTCTGGAGAACTGCTCGACAGAATCTCCCGAGCGCAAAGTCACATCCCACTTGTTCGGACGCAACAAGAACTGCACAAAACGGATTCCCAACGGTGTTTGGCTCTGGTACTGTCGGAAGCATTATCAGCGTACCCGCTACCGCGACCGCATTGCATTCACCAGGCTACAGCTCGATTCTGTGCGCAGGCAAGTGAATAGGCTGGAGTCATGGGGCGGTGTTTTAGAGTGGCAAATCATCCTCAAAAAGTCAGAACAGGAAAGACTCGACGCGGAAAACGCCGAACTAGCAAAGATAGCCTTGGAGGATCGTCTTCGCGCAAGCGACGGCAGCATTGGCGGTGATGATAGACGCAACGAGGCTGGCTCTGCACGACCAAGAGCAATACTCGAAGCAGAACCCTCTACAAACCTTGTGAACAAGCATATGCAAAGTGAAGAAAAACACCGGGACGGTAGGGACAATCAAGATGATGAGGATGATGAGTTTGATAGTGACGATGAGGATGACAAAATGAGTAAGAAGAGTAAGAGAGGGAAGAAGAACCAAAAGAAGAAGAAGAAGCAGAAGCAGAAGACGGAGCAGGAACTCCCGCCGGTCTGTAGATGGATGGTTCCTTACCTTGGTCGAGGAAAGACTTTCCAGGATATTCGAGTCGTCCTGAACGTTATTGAAACCTACCTCAGACAAACCAAATATCCATTCCCAGCCATCGAGATTCTACCACTTTCGGCCCCTCCAGCCGGATCTCGCCGCGCCTCGTGTACCACCAGGCGCCGCTGCAATCCCCAGCCCCAGGCCTCTGGCAGGCGCAAGGCCTCCGACAGCACCAGCGAGTCCAGCGATATGACGCCTCCGACATCTCGAAAGCGCCGCTCGCCGGCTGAAGACAATAGCGATGAGTCCGGCGACAGGTCGACCGCGAGTCCTCGAAAGCGCCGCTCCGTGGCTGGAGTCAACGCGAACGATTCCAACACCATGCCGGTTCCGAGTCCTTCAAAGCGCCGCTCCGTGGCTGCAAGCAACACGACCGAAGCCAACACCATGCCGCCTCCGAGTCCTCCAGCGCGCCGCACTTTGACTCGAGGCCGCAAGACCCAGCCAGTGGCAGCTCGTCCAGTCAAGCAGGGAAAGCAAGCCGCAAAGCGCGGCGCAGCAACTGGTGGCGGCCGTCGTTAATCAACTTCGAGTCGCCCCGCGTCGAGCTGTCGACACAATTTTATTCCGAAATGTATGTGCATGTGCGACTGTTTGGCTATCGGCGAGTCAGTTATAATCCGAAACGAAGATGATGGGACATGCGAGGAATACACGACCTCACTACTACTGGTGGTACTACTACTACTAGTAGTAACTAATACGAGCCGGTCATAGCCAGGCACACTTTGGCTACACATTCGTTTGGAAGACCTACCTAACAGATCAGAGATGGAATAGGACCGGGACGTTCCTTGATGGATTTGCCGTTTCATCGTTTTATATTTTTTCGTGCTGTTGGATGTATGCTAGTGTATGCTTGCGTCAGAAGGGACCTTGGACATTCTCTTTGTACTTTGTTCTTGTACTTTATCGGTCTTGTATGCTACTTTCTCTACTCTAGTACACGTAATAGAAACTCTTTTGCAATGGAATGTCCGGCATACTGTCAGTGATACTAAGTTGCTCTAGGGCTGCGATAGCAGGTCGTCTACCCCTATGTAAAAGAAATATCAAGACTTGATTCGAGATGGGTCTACTGGGAGCCAAGTCTAGACTGAAGAGACTGTGATTCCAGCCGAAAGGACCCCCTATCCTTTTGAAGCGTAGGTTATGGGTGTCCGACCAGAAATGAAAAGTCCCATACCGAGCATGTTCGACATAAAGTAGTCAGCGCCACACAAAAACCAGAGATCCTACAGGGTTTAACCCCAAGCTCTGAGTCTACTGCAATCCATTGTGTGCTGCTACGATATACCGAACTACTGTGAATGCTTTAGAGGCTATAGTCAGCAGAATCAGGCTTACTCCATAGTACAAAGGTGAAATTCTATATCTACAGCCCGAGTGGTCCATAACGAATTCATAACAGCCCATCGAAGCTTTGCACATCGATCACCAAAGGCAGTACTGCCTCTGCGCCGTAACAGGTCTATCCGGTAGCGGCACCCAAACCTTCTTCTTCAACCTCTTCTGCTCCCTCTCCTCCGCCAACCGAATCCTCGTCGCCTCTTCCTTCAAAACCACCGAAATACCTATTACACTTGCATCAGTCCCATCCACAACCCAACAAAAACCACAGTCAAAAGGACGAAGAAAACTCACTAGTATAAGGCAAATTCATAATATTAACCCGCCCCCTCGCCCTATAATCCGGTTTCTTCCCATACTTCCCCCGCCCCACCCACGCCTGATCCACATAAATCTCCGTCCGATCCCTCACAACCCTCCTCTTTCCCTTCTTATCCTCCACCACCATCTCCCCCCCCTCCACCACCCCCTTCCCATCCACGCCCCCCAACCCCATCCCGCGCCTCGCAATCGCTTCGTCCCGCGCATACTCCAAATGCCGTTTCACCTCCCTGGCCGCCTTCTTGGGCGAAAACCGCATCTGGATGATCGCGTCTTCGATCGGCTTGCCCGCTATTTGCCGAGCCAGCGGGCCGAGCTTCTTGACGGATGTTTTGAGAAAATGCGATTTCGCGAGGTGGGAACGTTCGGTTCGGAGGATTTTCACCGTCTTGTTGAGGCGGCCGCGGCTGCGGATGGAGCGGATTGTCATTTTTCGCTGCCAGCGTTTGCGGGCTCGTGGGTGGGGGTCCAGCGCGGCGGCCATGACGGTGGGGTCGCGGCGAAGCGGAGCTGACGTGGACGGGGCGGGCGTACCGGGGACGGTGGGGGACGTCGATGGGGGCTTGGTGCCGGCATCGGGGGATTCGAAGATGGAGGAGGAGGCCAGGTCGCCGCGCTTTAGTTCTGGTTGTTGGGCGGGGCTGGATCTTTGCGGTTTGCGTTTGAGGAAATCTTCGGAGAATGGGTCGATTGGGTCGGCGTAAGCTCGTTTTTTACCGCGAAGAAATCCTAAGAACGTGCGGCGGGGTTGGAGCGACGGGGTAAGAGTCGGTAGGAGGGATGATGAGGCAAATGGGGTGGTTTGGGGGTTGAGGAACAGTTTGAGGGTGACGGCTGTGACATCCTGGATTAGCTTCGTTGATCCATGGAACTATTGGAGATGAGAAAGTTAGGGAGATTACCTGCACGCGTCAGCCGTCGGGATGGAAGGCTAAGGCTCATGTTATCAGACTTGCCATGCCCCTAAAGACATAGACATTCGTGAGGACCTATTGCATAGTCCTTGAAGTACTCTACTCCGAGTAAACTCTCGAAATACGCTAACAGTTGAAGCTCGCTTGTTGACCGCCTTGGTGCCAAGCTTGCTTTTGGCTGCCACAGCTGCCCCCCCGGCCAAACCAACCTTTAAGAAAGTCGATTATCCTTCTTAGCAATGACCTGTCTGATCAAGTGAGTATACAGACGGTCATTCCACCTACCTGACAACGTATCAACGTTAACGGTGCCAGCCCATATCTGCAATATTGATTGCCTATCACTGAATACATCCGTGGTGCCTCGCAGCCGGGCATTATAGAAAACATTCACATCTCCAGCTAGATTTCAATTATTCGGGCCTGGAGAATATATATATTTATCAATATGGGGTCCGCCCGAGGACGTTTTCGCGGCTTTCGAGCCGCCTGCGCTCGAGATTCTCAAATGTTCTGGTCCAATATAAGAGACGTCCAACCTTACAACATCCAAACTCTCCGAAGCCAGCCTCTGAGGGAGATCTCTGGCTCCATGGGCGACCTTGGTACTCTACTGCCGATCCTTATCGCACTGGCTATGAACGGGTCGATCTCACTGTCGACCACACTGGTCTTTTCTGGCCTTTATAACATAATCACAGGTATTGTCTTTGGTGTACCCTTACCGGTACAGCCGATGAAAGCCATAGCTGCAGTAGTGTTATCGGCACCCATTCACAATCAGTGGAGTCAAGCTCAGACAGCCTCTGCCGGTTTATTCGTGGGAGCTGTCATCTGTTTCTTCAGTCTAACGGGTATCCTTCAATGGTTTACGCGAAAGATTCCTGTGCCGGTCATAAAAGGCATCCAAGTCGGCGCGGGTTTGAGCTTGATACTCTCCGCTGGCTCATCAATGCTCAGCAGACTATCCTGGTATCGACTTAACAATGGTTTCGATAGTCTATGGTGGGCACTTCTTACATTCTTATTCTTATTATGCACACCGTACTATCCGCGGACACCCTTTGCCTTGATCTTTACAGTCTTCGGCATCGTTGGGTGTCTGAGTCAGATGTCCACAGGACCGAGTTTCCAGGTATGGCGTCCTTCGGGATTTGTACCGTCACTGAGTGACTTCCGGAGGGGTGCCTTCAGCGCTGGGCTCGGGCAGCTGCCGCTTACTACCCTGAATTCTATCATCGCTGTAACACATCTTTCTGCCGATCTATTGCCGGCTCGGAAAGCACCTTCAGCTACTTCTCTCGGTCTTAGCGTGGCGATTATGAATCTTGTTGGTTGCTGGTTTGGTTCCATGCCTGTATGTCACGGGAGCGGAGGGTTAGCAGGCCAATATCGCTTTGGCGCCCGTTCAGGAGCCAGCATCATATTTCTCGGCATGATCAAGCTGCTTCTGGGCTTGTTTGTGGGTGACACGTTGATTCGTTTAATCGAGAAATTCCCGCTCAGCCTGCTAGGCATCATGGTTTTTGTCGCCGGATTAGAGTTGGCCAAGGTTGGAGAGAGTCTCAACACGGTTGGTGCGAGAGATCTTTGGGAGGCCGTCGAAGACGAGTCGGATGGGCGTTCGGAGAAGCACTTTCGAGAGCCGACGCAGGATGAGAGGAGTCAAAGATGGGCCGTTATGTTGGTAACAACCGGTGGCTTACTGGCTTTTAGAAATGATGGTCTTGGCTTCATTGCTGGCATGTTATGTCATTGGAGCCATAGCATACCGGTCTGGTGGGAGAAACGAAAAGCAGATCGAGAAGGACGGATACAGCTGGGACAAGAGGCACACGCAAGCATCCGTGACGACACCGGACAAGCCGGGAGGGCTACGTATGACGAAGAAGCAGGCAATGGCTGATGAGTACATGCCACGGAAGTGACGACTTGGGAAGCGTACTAATCTAAACTCGCGTTAATAAGACTCGATATTGTTCAATTACATACAGTATACAGATCATAGAAGCAGTGGAGCTCTAGATTTCGTTCCCTTAGAACCTTTCATAGTCATTTGGCTTTGTTAAGCTGGCGAAGGTGGCACCCTGCAGATGAATAGCATATATTTTGACCCTATGCCTGCCCCCTGATACTTACAGCTCTAGCCTAGGCTTTATCCACCTCTCCCAAGCCAAGAACTTCCCTCAGAAACCCCTTTGAAAACCGGACCATCTGCTCGTACGCAACGTCGAAACCATCGTTGGCTCCGTAATATGGATCGATCACGGTCTCCCCTTTCCGGCCGCCAAAGTCTCCAAAAAGCATCAACTTCCCCAGCGGACTGTCCCCGTCAGACTTCACCACGCGCTGCCTCATGCGCTGTAGATCTCGGAGGTTGTCTCTGTCCATGGCTAGGATGTAATCGAACTTTGTGAAATCTGCGCCCTGGACCTTCCTTGCTGCGTGGTCGTAATCTACGATACCATTGTCTGCCAGCGTCCTCAAGGTCCTTGGATCGGGGGAGTCGCCCGTGTGGTAAGCTCCAGTGCCAGCGGAATCAACGCAAGAAATTCGGGGATTGCCAGAGGAGAGGGAGCGGAACACAGCCTCGGCCATGGTTGACCGGCCTTGGGGCGTAAGATGCAAGCAGTCTACAGATGCGGTGAAGTCAAAGACTTACATATGTTCCCTAAACAAACGAACAGAACAGATATCGGGGGTCCTCCATCGGGGGTCGTGTCAGCCATGGCTGCTGCTTCGCAAAGCCGGGGAAAGATGGCGTCCTTGACGGCTTGTACTTATGAACTAAGGTATTTACAACTGTTGCTCCTGGTTTTGGAATTGGATTAGTGGATAGTGAATTCTGCCTCGCCGCAATCTTTGGCTGCTGGACTGGCGGTGACTGGCTGCAGGGGGTAACGCGTCGTCGCGGCTGAGCCAGTGCGAGGGGGGCGCCTGACCAAACAAGGGATAGTGCCTAGATGAAGCTTGTTCTTATCCAGCTGAGGTCCTGACCGTGAGTCGCTGACACCCGAGACACCCTATGCCGAAAGGCTCCTTAGGTAGGTAGGCACCCCTTACCTTAATCGCAACTTCAAGCTACATGTACTTTAAGCGAATTGTCAGCTCCGGAGAGGTGCCCAGGCCACGAGACTTGTCCGCGTACTTGCAGGAGGATAATAATAGAGGTCTACGCCCCATCACCGCCTGTCATCACTATCCTCGTAGCCATAAGGTACATTCAATAGAAAAGTAGGCGTACACCAAGTCTCGTTTGATCACTGTAGCGCCATAACGTCTCCGTCGACTACACCTTGTAAATCGTGCGAGGGGCCGGCCAATGTTCTGGTCCTGGACTTGAGCCGCGCCTTCAAAGTAAACACGGTACACAGCGAGACAGCCTACCGAGGGCAGCTTTGATCCTCAATCCAACATAGCACTTTACACCTCTCTTCACATTCCCACCGATTGTGTCACTGCCATTCATTACCGAGTGGTATCCAGCATTCTTCACGCGCAGATCTGCCCCATTCCCCGTTTGTTTCACCCCGGAGAGAAACCATGTCATACAATCGTTTAGGTACGCAACCCGTTTGATCCTCTGTCCGCGAGTACCAGTTGGCGCAGCTCTTCGAAGTTATGCTCAACCAGTGGCTGCACGCTTCAAGCAGGAGATAAAGCGCTGACCCAACCCTTAGACTACTCTGGCCGTCAACCAGAAGACGACGATTACCACTCTCCAACCATGGACCCTCGACGTCCTGGACGCTCGCCTTCGCCGGGTCAACCGCTTCATGGATATCAGCTAGAAGACGGGCCATATCGACCACAACAGGCCCCTTTACAAATCCCCATGGGTCCGGGTGGCCCAAGTGATAGGCTCGCAGCACAGCCTACGTACAGTGTAGAGGGCATGCATAACAGCTTTGGTCACAACGACGAGTACGAAGCCAATCACCCTGTATCTCAGCACGACTACAGTTACACTAGTAACGATTATGCCATCTCTCCAGAGGATCACCATGATGCATACTTTACTCGACCATACCAACCTTCACCACACGACGAGCAAGACCTCAGCCATTACCCCTCTCACGATCAGCCGCAGTACTACGACGACAACGACAATGTGCCAATCCTGCAGCCAGATGACCCATATGGCCCTGACCCCCTGCAGCAGCAGGAATATGTTGATGACCTTGAACACCAGCAGCTCGCACAACAAGTGTCACAACCGACGCCTAGCCCTGCCCCAATCAGGCGATGGAAGACAGTGAAGGAAGTTCAATTGTTCAATGGAAACTTGGTGCTTGATTGCCCTATACCTCCGAAACTGCTCAACCAAGTCCCTCATGCATCACCGCCAGATCGAGATGAATTCACTCATATGCGATACTCCGCAGCAACGTGTGATCCAACGGACTTTTACGATGAGCGCTTCACCCTACGTCAACGGCTATTCGCGAGGCAGCGACATACCGAGCTATTCATTGTGGTAACCATGTACAACGAAGACGATTTCCTCTTCGCGAGAACTATGATTGGTGTTTTCAAAAATATCGAATACATGTGCTCTAGAACCAATAGTAAGACGTGGGGCAAAGAGGCCTGGAAGAAAATTGTTGTATGTGTGGTCAGTGATGGCCGTGCAAAAATAAATGAGAGAACCAAAGCCGTATTGGCGGGATTGGGCGTTTATCAAGACGGTATAGCCAAGGAACAGGTCAATGGCAAGGACGTCACAGCACATATTTACGAATACACCACGCAAGTGGGATTGGATCTCAAAGGCAAGGTTGTCCATCTGAAGCCCCGAGGAGCGACTCCCGTCCAGATGATCTTCTGCCTCAAAGAGAAGAACCAAAAGAAAATCAACTCTCATCGATGGTTTTTCCAGGCTTTTGGCCGAGTCCTAGACCCCAACATCTGTGTTCTCCTAGATGCCGGAACAAAGCCAGGGAAGGACTCGATCTATCACTTGTGGAAAGCCTTCGATCTCGAACCGATGTGTGGAGGGGCATGTGGTGAAATTAAAGTCATGTTGTCGGCGGGGAGGAAACTCATCAATCCTCTCGTGGCCGCACAGAATTTCGAATATAAGATGAGCAACATTCTGGACAAACCTCTCGAGTCCGCGTTTGGGTTCATTTCTGTCCTACCCGGCGCATTTTCAGCGTATCGTTACATTGCTCTGCAAAATGACAAGAGCGGGAACGGTCCACTAGAAAAGTACTTCGCTGGCGAAAAGATGCATGGCGCCAACGCAGGTATTTTCACCGCGAACATGTACTTGGCGGAGGATAGGATTCTTTGTTTCGAGCTTGTGGCGAAAAGAAATTGTCGGTGGATTTTGCAATATGTCAAATCTGCAACCGGAGAGACCGATGTTCCGGATCAGATGGCCGAATTCATCATGCAACGACGAAGATGGCTTAATGGCAGTTTCTTCGCGGCTGTATATGCCTTGGCGCATTTCTATCAGATTAACCGGAGCGATCATAGCTTCACAAGGAAGCTGATGTTCTTAGTCGAGTTTACGTACCAGACCATCAACATGCTATTCGCTTGGTTCGCCATTGTAAGTCCTTGCTACAACCTCTTGGTACGGCTGACCGTTGACTTCGAAACTATAGGGTAACTTCTTCTTGGTCTTTCGTATCTTAACGACTTCGCTCGGATCTAAAGTCCTACTCGGTACAGCCGGGACGATCTTAGGAGTCGTCTTTGAGTGGCTTTACCTAGCTACGCTTCTCACATGTTTCGTATTGGCACTTGGAAATCGGCCACAAGGATCTAACAAGTTCTATATGACTATGGTCTACTTCTGGTGTGTCATTATGCTCTATCTAATCTTTGCATCGGTTTTCATTACCGTGAGGTCGATCCAATCTGAGGTCAGCGACCATCACTTCAGCGTTACAGATCTTTTCAAGAACCAACTCTTCTTCACTTTGATCGTGTCCCTTCTCTCTACCTACATTCTATGGTTCGTTGTATCTTTTCTCTTCTTCGACCCGTGGCACATGTTCACCTCGGTATGTCCTTCTCGTCTTTCTCTTTGACTTGGAACTCACAATGTCCGACAGTTCTTCCAATATCTCCTCCTTACTCCGACTTATATAAACATCCTCAACGTCTATGCCTTCTGTAACACCCATGACATAACCTGGGGCACCAAGGGCGACGACAAAGCACCAAAACTCGGCAACGCCACTGTCAAGGACGATGGAAAAGTCACTGTCAATATTCCCCAGGATGACGGTGATTTGAACGCGCAGTACGATGTGGAGATGGCCAAAATCGCCAATAAAGCGCCCAAAGAGACCAAGATTGTGTCTGCGGCCGAAAAACAAGAAGATTATTACAAAGGATTTCGAAGTTCCGTTGTTCTGGTTTGGATCTTCTGTAACTTCGCCCTGGCAGCTGTGGTGCTGAGTACGGCGGGACTAGAGAGATTGACCATCGACAACTCGTCTACGCAGAGGAGTACCATTTACATGGCAGTGGTGTTGTGGAGTGTTGCGGGTTTGTCGTTATTCAGATTCTGCGGAGCGATGTGGTTCTTAGTGGTCCGTTTGGTAAGCCTAAGTCCTCCCTGCTCTCCTTGGGTTTGGGTGACAGCATGCTCCTCTCTTACGGACTATCTTCTAACCTGTGCAATGAGTTTAGTTTCGGGGAGTCTGATTCTGGGCGCTGAGCGTCCAATATCACTACCTTGGTGGCGTGGAGAATGATTTTGATGCAATCATACCCATTTTCTGCCGCTTGACACTTGACACTTGGCACAGGGCGCAGGGCGCAGGGCGCAGAACGAGTCGTTAAGTTGATTGATCGGTATAGTAACGGATGCTTTTGAATTACATGCTGCATTATGTTTCTCCCACATGCGGTTTGACATTCTTGTCCAACCCCTCTCCAGTGCTTCGTCATTCATCGGCTGTCCTAAGTCACAAGTCCTAAGTCCTAAGTCCTATTGCCCCTGCACGCGGTCGCGCTCACACACCATCAGTGTCTCTCACTGGCTGTGGGCGTCTCAGCATGCACAGTTGTGTATACTGGCCTTCCAAGGTAACCACTCTGCCACTCGTGGTCCAACCGAAACGCTCGTAGACTGGAGCTCCCATTAGCGAGGCTTCCACGTACGCCTCGAGACCTTCGCTATCGGCACGGTCCAGGCCCCAGCGGATCAGCAGACTCGCTCCGCCTTGGTCACGGTGCTCAGGGAGTGTAGCCAGCATCTCCAAGTCTTGGAAATTGGGACGTCAGCAGCCGTTTCGTCGTGGAGACAATGTGGAAGATGCAGGACCTACAATAGTGCGGCCTCCCGCGCATAACTTCTTTCCTCCTCTCAGCCAACTCGCCGAAGAAGTTATCACAGAGTGCCTTGTTGGCGTCATCCGGCCATGAGGGCAGAGTGTTTGAGTCACTGCTGCTGCTGGAGGACCTACTTGCTGCTGGCGTCTCGACTTGACGGACTGGAAGAATCCACTTGGCGTAGGCAATGATCCGATTGCCGTCGTTGACTTTGATGAAGCGAGCGCCGGGGTTCCCCATAAAGGCTTCGGTGTTGTTGGCGTCCCACCAGCGTCGAACGTTCGCCGTGCGGGGGAAGCACGCGATGGTGATGGGATCCTGGAAGGCAAGCATGTAGATGTCGGTCAGGGCGGGAATATCCGCCGCCGTCGCTGGGGAGAGGGTCAGAGGCATGGTTAGGCTCCGAGAGACTGTTGCGGAGGTCCGACGGCCGGTTGAGTCAGGTAAGATAGCGGAGGGTGATACAAGCTGCGGAGGTGTTGGCGACTAGGCGATCGGCGGGCACGTGACGGCTCTTTTGAAGCTGCGTAAACAAATCGTGACTGTTTGCATGTCCCCAAGTTTGCCATCCATCAAACAGGGGGACGACGTCAGGGTGCCACCTTATAGTACCTTGACCTTGACAATGTGAACTGCTTACGACATTACGGATTACGGATACATCAGCGACAGCACGGCTATGCGCGGCCTGATCTGAAGGATCGGAGAGCGAAGATGGACCCATCCCAGTCAGCCCTATACGCTCGGTGAACCCTGGTTCTTGGCGCACGCTGAAACAGGCTTAGTGCCGTTTGTCGCGCTTTTGGAATAAGGCACAGAAGTAAAGTACTTTCGCGTCCCCGAAGCCAGAGCGAGGCGCACCACCACGCTTGTTCCTCCACCGAACAGCGCATCCACTTGCAAGAATGCTCCATGTCGACACCTCCTACACAGCATTCGCGCTGACAGCACCGCACACCACGCGTTGTCCCTCTCCCTCAACACTCAATCATGTCTGCCCCGTCTACGCCGTCGCGTGGAGGGGTGGAGCGCGTCTTCGCAGCTTCCACGCCTTCTGAACACCCCGACATGTCTCCGATGCAAATTACACCCCGAAGCAAGGTGCAGGCGATGCTGGCGTCCTTGGACGATGATCTTGACGTGCCAACGTCATCGAAACAGCAAAGCGTGGGCAATGATTCGAATTCGCCTCCGCCAAAGGGCCGAGAGACCAGCGAAACCCAACACAATGAAAGTGATTCTGACGCTCCTAGAGAAAGTGACAACGATGACGTGAACTGTGCCCCCAAGGGCAGATTGGCAGCACGCTTGCTTGGGCAGAAACATCCAAAACAAGCTGTGGAGGCCGGAGAGGAGGTGGGGCTTGGGAACGCCTACGATAGGATTAAGAAGCAATTCTTGCTCAAAAAGAAGAATGAGAGGGTGGTCCCTGAACCGTCTGCATCCGTGGCAAAGGGCTCCTCTGAGGATGAGAGAGGTTCCAATGGAGTTACAACCCCACGACGGAGAAGATTAGCGACCGTTTTGTCCGACAGCTCCCAGAGTCCTCGTCGGAGTCGGATTGGCCATCGCGCATTATCACCCAGTCTGTTCATATCACCGGGAATAAGGTCGCCACCAATTTCCACGACGCAAGCCACCAATGGCGGTAACTCGGACGGTGATCTCCCATCCGATCCTCTAGCAAACGCTAAACTCCTTGCGCTCGTTGCTCGGAAGAGATCGGAGAGGGAGGTGCAACCGCGAACATTATCCAGAAAGCCAGGGCGACACGCTATAGCAACCACAAGGGTCTCAGAGGTTGACAGTGAAAATGATGCCGTCGGTGAACGGAAATTAACACATCAGGCTCGCCCTACACGGAAAGCTACTAAGAAAGCTCTAGAGGAAATGAATAGAGAAACCCAACGGATGAGTCGAAATATGCAACTCGCGCACCAAGCGAAGACGAAAAAGAAAATCACGAAAGAGAGTCTATTTGCACGCTTCAACTTCCGGACTGGCGTCGATCCAACAGCCAGTGCAGGTCACGCGATGGAATTTTCCACAACAAGTAGTTCGATTTGTGGCTCAGATGCGGCACCCCAGCCTGACAACGAGACCCCTCCTACGAGTCCTGCAAGTCTCGGCGAGTCATTTCAGCCGGGGTCCAGAAAGCTGGTAGATTACACATCCGCCGAGCGGGTTGGTGTGGGCATGGACGAAGAACTACCCAGGATGGAAGATATCATGTCTCAGCCAATCAGGCGCCTTGAGAAAGGACAGAGTGAGGCCACCGAGGCACCGGCTGAAGTGGTCTCAGATCAAGGAAAGAGCAAGAACGCAAATATCGGTTATCCCGCGATTCGTGTTCGCGTTTCACAGGGATTGCCTTCAACTAACGGCCTTGATCCCGATGCCGATACCGATAGCGACCTCGAAATCATTCCGGCTGTAAAAAAATATGATAGGATCTCAAACATCTTCGATCGCCTCCCAGCGCAAAGAGTTACCGAAGGTCGCCCCCTACAGACTCTACGCGCGCTAGCACACCTGACCTCCCCAAGCAAGCAGGGGGTCAAAGCTCGAGCATCTTTAACTCCTGCAGAATTGGACGTCTCTCTGCAACAGAGAGCACGACAGCAAGCCGCCCAGGAGCGCGCAGAGAAACTCCAAGAGCTGAGGGATAGGGGTATTGTTGTGCAGACGGCAGAAGAACGAGAGCGAGACCAAGCTGAAGTCGAGGATCTATTGGAGAAAGCGCGAAGAGAGGGTGCTGAGATTCTTAGAAAGGAGAAAGGTGCCGCAAAGAAGGAAAGGCATGCGAACGGTGAGGATGACGGGCTAGATGATTCAAGCGAGGAAGACGAGGAGTATCAGGATGACGAGGTGGATGAGCGTATGGAAGAAGTCTCTGGTTCAGAGGAGGAAGACATGGATGAAGAGGGTGAGGAAGATGTGGACGTTGACGAGGCCGAGGATGATGAAGATGGAGATCAAGTAGGAGGTGTAGCGCTTGATGTCGTGCAAAGCGGACTCGGTGACCAGGAGGTTGACATGCATGATGACGGAAGCGACAAGGAAGAAGACGAACCAGAACTCAACATCGTTCAAAACAAACGAAGAAGTAAAGCTACGCGCGTGATCTACGATGAAGACGACGAGGACTTTAGCGGCAGCGTCGAGAATACTCCAGCGACGATACCAGAAGTGGCAAGGAATCCCCTCATGGCAGCTTTATCCATATCAAATGAGGCACCTATGGGTCTGACCCAAGCATTTGCAGCCACCATGGCAGACACGCAAACGCAATCATCCGACGATAACGAGATTGTCGATGGCCTAAATCTAGAGCAGGATTCCTTGAGTTTCTTAGGTCCCGTGCCGGAACCAGATTTTCCAGTACTCGACGTGGATGCCGATCAGGAACTTATCGCGGACAGCCAAGGCCAGAAGACACAGGATGTTACTCAAGCCACTTCAGCAATGCGAGAGATTAAAATTCATTATTCGCAATCACAAGTCCGATATGATACAGTAAATGATCTGGATGTCTTGCCCACAGCTACACAATACTCGGATATTCCGGACCCAACGCAAGATGTTGGGTTTGGTATGTCGTCACCAATTGCTGGTCGTTTCGTATCAGCACCGCCTTCAACTCAGGATACCGTTCTCCTCTCTGGCGTTCCAAGACCTGAGTCGTCGGTCGCGAAAAGGAAAGGCCGTCTAAGGCGGCGGACGGAAACCGTTCCCGTTCTTTCCGACGTTGATGAGGATGATGCTTCATCTGAAACTGCGGAAAACGGTTTTGAGATTTCTGCGAACGTTTTTGATGTTATGAAGAATGCAGCGAGGCAGCCTGCGCCTATACAAGATGCCTTCGACAGGAAGAAAAGTGACGCTAAAGGTATGGTCGAGGAACAAGCTGAGGAGTCTGAGGACGAGTACGCTGGGCTTGGTGGGGCTAGCGATGATGAGAGCGCGGCGGAAGAGGATGAGGAAGTGAGGCAGATGATAGATGAAGGAGAGGTCAAGGTGGATGAGCGAAAAATTGCCGCTTTCTATGCGTGAGTCTATCTACCGTGAGCGACAGCAACTCCGCATAGCTAACCGTAACGAATAGAGACAAGGAGCGTGCAAGGGATGAGAAAGCGGTGGAGAAGCTTTTCAAAGATATTAACAGTGGCCTACTTCGCAGAAAACGTGGTGCCGATTTTGACCTGTCCGATTCCGACGACGATGTAGAGGCCCGACGAAGAATGAAGAGAAGAGAATTCGCCAAAATGAGAAAAGCACTTCTCGAAGATGGCAACATTAGCAAGATCGCCGAGAACCCTAAGAAGCTTGCTTTCTTACGAGCCATCGAGGACCGTGAGCAAGACGAAGACCTTGATTTCCTTGACCAGCCGGAGGAGTCGTCCCAGATAATTCCTGACTCCCAGGGTGCCGAAACACAGGCCCAACCAGCGATTTCCGAATCCGCAAATGGCAAATCCAAACGGCCACTTCAAGATTCCATGCCCGATGCCGCAAACCGTCCCCCAGCGCCCCACCAGCGCGTTCAAAAAACAAAGAAGCCATCCAGCCTCGCGGAAATCCGTGAGTCAGTATCCTTCCTCATCGAAGAACCAGACGCCATGCCACCGCAGCCCCACCTCGAGTCATCAGAATCAGACGAAGACGAAGACGGGAAGGCCCAGCCAGAGACCGAAAACGAACCCGACCCCTTCGCCTCCCGCCGCCGTACCAACCCCGTCATCGACCGCATCTCCCTCAAACGTGCCGAATCCGCCAACACCGCCACCCACACCACCCGGCTCGCCTTCCACGACCCCACTTCCGGCGCAGCGCCAACGGGGTTCCGCGTCCCGAGTTTGCTCCGGCGCGCGACCACCCAGGTCACGGACAATCACGGCGTTACGACCGCGAGCACGGAGCGAGCGGCTGGAGGGGCGGAGAAGGGCGAGTTCGTCAGGAGGGGCGGGTCGAAGAAAAGTAGTATTAATTATCATGCGAGGGAGATGGCGAGGATGAAGGTGCTGAGGGAGGGGGAGAGGAAGAGGAATGAGGGGAGGATGAGGGCGGCGGGGTCGAGGGATGGGATTTTGGGGTCGTTGGGTAAGGGATGTTTTGAGTAGGTGCATGGATGGGTTGATAGAGTCAAAAGACTTGAGGCGTAGAGGCGTTTACAAGCGAGCATCAAAGCTCTGAATGAAACACGGACTAAACGTTCCGAATGACTGTCATCTCATCTCACGTAACTAATCGTCATCTCATCATACCATCATGTACCATCCCCCCCTCCCTCCTCCCTTCTAAAAGCCTCCACTCAACCCCAACCATCCACTCCACTCCCCCCACCTGCACCTCCCAAACCGGCTTCTTCACCCCCACCACCGCCCCCACCCTGACTTCATCCCGCCCACCCCCACCCCCGTTCCCATCCCCCATCAACACCCACCCCTTCCCATTTCCCTCCCCTTCCATCTGCCCAACCAACCACATCCCCCTCCCACTCCCTCCACTCACACCCCCCACCTTAATCTTCTCCACCCATGCCGCTGCTTCTTCCCTACTCCCAACCGTATACCGCGCCGTCTCAACCACCCAGTCCCGAACCGTAGACGCGAGACCCACTGGTACGAATTTCTGCCCGCGCCGGTGCGGGGAGAGGAGCGCTGGGGGGTTGTGGGTGGTGGTTTCTGGCTCTGTGGGGAGGATGAAGGATGGACGGGCAGGGAAGGGTTGTGAGGGGGAAGTGGGGGAGGTATGGGAGGGGTGGGTGTGGGTGAGGAGGAAGCGGGGGGCTGGACCCCGTGGGGGGAGGGGAGGGGAGGGGTGTATTGGGGATGGGGATGGGGGTGCGGGTGGGGAGGAGGAGAGGGTGATAGGGTCGTGGTGGGGGTGGGAGTGGGGACGCGGTAGCGGTGGAGGGGAAGGGGTTGGGCGGATGCGTTTGTGCGGGCGGGGTGTGGAGGTCTTGAGGGGGATGTCGTTGGGTTCAGCATGGTGGGATGGGGGGTCGATGGGGAGGGTCTCGGCGTCGTTATCTGCTGCTGCGAGGTCCTCGCTGTCGGAGTGGTCTTCGATATCTTCGCGCGGTCTTATGGGTCGGCGGACTCGCGGTACTAGTGGCGAGGTTGATGCTGAGGGGACTACATCTTCGTCTTTGTCCCTTCTTGCTGACGGGAGCGCGAATCTGGGTGTCGGTGCGAACTGCTGAGATGAAGCTTCTGAGAGGCGGTGCTGCACGCGGAGGGAAGAGGTAGGCTTTGAAGCGGTGCGCGGTTTAGGGTTGGTGATGAAGCGGTGGGGGGATGGTGTCTAGGTCCTTGACGTCAGCGCAGTTTTTGGGCTGTAGCAGTAGCACCGGGGACCTACGACTGGCGGCGGTGCCATTGACTCAGTAAGGCGGTCTGTCTGTCTACATGGCTGGTGGTGGTGGTGGAGGATTCTCGGATATTCCCCGGTTCTAGCAAGGAACCCTAGAATAGATCTCGGGTCGTTCAAGAGTCCTCGGTGGGATTCCTGGATATCCCGACGACAGACGGATTGACCCCGTGCACTGGTATGCCTTCCACCATAGCTCGGAAAGGATGGTGAGGCGTTCGGATGAGTTGGTCTTCGGTCCTCGCAATGAGTCTTTGCGAGTGGTAATGACTTGTTCAAATTTGCTCCCACTCTCGCCACTCATAATTAACGTTCTAGTGATAACCGGTGAGACAAATTGAGGTTGGTGTTCGTTCAATGGTAAATCGTTCTTAGCAAATAATAAGCACGTCAATAAACTGGCATGTACGTATGAAGTTATTCCCGATCTATTCGGACCATTGACAGAAGTTAAGGATGGCCTAATGCAGATTTTACAGCCCTACATGTGTTCATCTACATTGTGTTTAACTTTGCACCTTTTCTGGCCCGATTGGCGTCTGCAATAACACGAGAGCGTAAGCCAGCAACATCTTCGAGTTTGCTTATGGCTTCCCAGGTATTGTTTCTAGAATTTGCTTTCAAGCATCAATGCGTCTGTTGAGATGTAGGCGGCGCTGTACTTTCTTCCCAGAATGTACAATAGGAATACAATGTTTTGTGTCCTTCCCCCAAACTCCTCTGTTCATTTCTAAATCCTCCCTTCAAGGACCCGACGGACCACAAGTAGGAGCAGGCGCCCAAGTGAAATTCCCCGGTGTTGTACTACCAGACACCTTCTCTGCTTTAACCAGCGCCGGAATTACGGATCCTGTGGCAAGGTTAAAATTCCTATGACCAATCACACGCAGAACCCCTCCGAGAGCTCCTGAGTGGCTGGTGAAAGAGATGAAGGTACTGTCATCATGAGTGAAGATGTCGTCTAGGAGCTCTGTCATGCGGGCATCGAGAGCTGGATCGGTTTCTCGTGCGTCTGCACGCCATAATTCATCATCCTCGGTGAAGCCATTCTCGAAGTTGTAGGTAGGGTCACGGTTGTGAATGTAGGTCTTGGTGCTTCGGCGATCGCAAGTATGTACACCAATGGCTTCCCGCAAAAGCTGTAACTGGTAAGCAATAGCTCCTGCTCAGATCCTTCACAGGCTTACCTCTTTCACCGTGGGAACAAAGGGATGGCGTGCAGGAAGCTTCAAGCCCGAAAAAGTGATGTTTGCCGTGTCGAGACACCTCGTAAGCGGGCTTGTGTAGTACGTCTGAGGTGTTGGTATATGCTGTTCCTCAATCTCTTTTGCCCAGAACCGATTGGCTATCTCTGCCTGTTCGACGCCAGACTCAGTGAGATGAGCATCCGCCCAGATCACAGTTCCATTTCCATCTTGCTTGGACCAGTAGCACTGGGTCATATATCGCACCGTCAGCCATTTAGATCGATCATGATGCAACTTGTTCCCACTTACGTTCCATGCAGGTGTTCCGTAGAAACTCTCTGCAACGTTATGTATACCTTCGCCATGACGACCCATATAAAGCACTTTATAGTGAACGTCTCGTCCTGCTTCCCGGTTAAGGCGATGGACTTCTTGTTTGAAACGTTGCCATTGGGTCAAACTTAGGTCTGTATCATGACCTGTAGACGGGTAGGATCGGTCGATGAGACCAAAGTTGACAAGGGTCTAAAATTCGATCAGTGCCAGCCTCATCCAATCATGAAGTCACTGCATGTACATAATTAAAATTTGAGTCATCGGTGTTAGGATCATCCTGCAGGAAGTAACCGGGCACAGTGGAATATTGAATATGCGACGGTGCAACGGCTTCGCCCATTACGATGAACAGAGTCACAAGAACAGTCAAGACGAATAGGGAAGGACTGTTCATAGACAGAATTCAGCGATAGCAATGCTGTATTATTGCCGAGTAACGTACATGAAGACCTCCGTCCTGATGAGGGCTGATCTGCACCGCTGACTTCTAACGTTCCGGACCTGCATCGTTTCGACGGAAATATCACGCCTTCCTTGAAGGGAAAATGGGAGATGCCATCAGGGAACCAAGAATCCCACAACTACAGGACAGCACCGAGAAGAACGAGGGCTCGAAGGGATAATAATACCTGGCGATGGCGCTAGTCGCACCATTACGCTAAGCTACATATAGTAGGTCTGATGCTCTGTTCAAACAGTGTCCGCCTTCTGCCGTGACCAACGAGGGCGTGGGAGATCGATTGGCCGAATAAAAGGTCGCCTGTTGACCCAGATCGACGGGTGTCTTCACTGCCTACCAGTCGGCAACATTCCGAACCTCATGTGCCTCGGGTGCCGTCAATGTTCGCCTGATGACTTGAGGACACTTCTGCGTTCGACATGGTCTCATGCTATGCATCACTTGAGATCCACGGTTTACGGTTGAAAGCAATGCTGCTCAAGGGTGACCACCCACTGATACTATTATAAGAAATACTCTTGTACGATCGTGATCTGAAAGGTGTTTATTCTCTTCTTCCTTTTGTCAGCTGAAGTGATACCAACCCGACGGATATTCCGTCTGAAGCGTTCATCTTTCTTTCAAGAACCTCCAACTCTTGTTCGCCTTTCACACATGAAACATTCATCATACACTCATACTACATCCCATCAAACAGTAATCTCCTTGCAATACTTTTCTCGCGCACCTGCTGCTAGCGTTGTCCATCATAGAAGTGAACACTGCATGCAGCCTCGACGCTTCATGTTCCTCACCATGTCTATTGATCGGGCGAAATTCGGTCTCTGGAGTGGATTTGGAAGACGTAAAGGGGTTCGTGTGGTCATCTGCGGATTTCTGGAAGACCCACGAGACTTCTCCACCGATCCTCAAGGTCGGTCTCCATTCAGGTTCCTCAGGTACCCATCTATCAGGGTCTGGTGACCTTCCAAATCCTCTTCATCCACCCAAGAATCTGTTCTGCCATCTAGCCACTGTACTAGATAAGACCATCGCCCAAAGTTCGTCCTCCCATCAATAATGTTGATCGGAGTGTTGGAGCTCGTCGCGGGCTGCGATCTCAGCTGGTACTATGAGTAATAGTTAACATGGGTCACTAACACATCCTGGATGTCGTACCTGAGCTGGCACAGGAGCGGGCTGACTTGACGCTGGCGGTGATGCCGGTAGGCTCCGTGGCTGGAAGCGCACTGTCTCGCCCGACTGAGCCTCCTGGAGAAACTGTCAATGGTCTGCGTTAATGTCTTCTGTTCGGAACTTGACTTACGTGCCAGACCTGCGCGTGCTTCCAAGGAGAGTCGGGCTTGAGCAGCTCACTGATCATTGCCTGGTAGAATAGGATCCTGGTCAGTGGCCGCCATCTTCCCTCTACCACGCCCCGATTGTCCACCAGAGAGAAGCGCCATGCACCATCTCCCAACCGAAAGCCGTCGCTTCTCCCAGATATGTAACGCTGGGCCACTAATGTTGACGCTGTGGCCAGTTCATTCAAGAAGCTTGGCCAAGGAGTTGTATTGGGCAGGTGAAGCGTTCTTGAAAAGTTCTGAGCTTCCGCCACATATACAACAACGAAGCATACGGGGCCGTGCTGGGACTGTCGTTTTAGCAACCAAGCCGATCGTGTGGAACGAGGGTAACCAACTGGCTGTGAGAGGAGAGACCGGGTCTCAGGAGTGTCCGTGCCTAACCCTCTTGCCTCTTGAGCATGTTCGGTCGTTGTGCGCGGACCAAGCGTGCCCATCATGCTTTCCATTGATGAGATGAAAGGAGGACGTCCCGGAGCAGGCCGGTCGGGAACCTCACTCAGCCTAAAGCGACCGGCACCTGGAGGATGAGCTCCACTTGGCCGTGCCAGGCCAACAGTGTCGATGCCGTCGTCACCCTCAATTAGAGCAGGAGGTGGCGCTCTTGGAGCAGGATGGGCTGACACCATCGCCAGGAAGCCAGTGGTCCGAGATCGTCCTTGTGTTACGACGGCTGGAGCTGGGTCCTGTGCTAGTACATCCGGGTGTATGAAGCGGATGTGTCTCTCTAGCAGATCCCGGTTTATAAAGGCTGCCGGGCAGTGTGGGCATGCGTGTCGTGGCATGTCTTACTGTTCCGGAAGGATCTCAAAGGTACGTGAGCAGGAAACGTATTAAGGAGATGAAAGAAGTAACCGGATGGCACGATATACGTTTTCTGAGAGGATAGAACTGGAATAGGAGCAGTTCTACGTTGTTTGTTTTGACAGCTTGCAGAGCAACGCTTTCAATAAAGGTTGTCAGAAAAGCCAGTGTGTACAGGTTGAGGATGCTCAGTACATGAAATTCAAGGAGAATGTAAGAATGGCTTGGTATATAACGTATACGGATGAAAGAAGGATTGGTGGTGAATGGGAAGAAGTGGATGAATTCAAGGGGTGAAGCATCGAGGTGAACATATCGTGTTGATCAAGGGCATATGAAGTGCGGAAGATGAATACATTGCATGGAAGAGACGAGATAGTGACTTCACCGCAAGACAACTATCCGTTACGTTCGTCGAGGACCGCCCTTTTACCTACACCCTGGAGCCGGAGTTTGGCAAAGTACTCTTATAAAGTCAAACCTACACGTCCGGTTTTTTTTACAGCTTTTTGGCTGACAGTCGTTCTGCTTGATAACGAGGAGCATCCTTAAGCTATTATACCTCTAACTAACGAGTTTGCCAATAGGTACGGGGTCTTTTGACTTTCCTATATGTCTATCAGCACGTTCTACTTGCTTCGCTATTCCTTATTTCTCACTAGGTGGCATCTGCGCGTGGCTTCCTTCACATGTCCAGATAAGGATTTGCAGGAAACCCTCGGTGTCACAGGGCTCGGCGACTTCTGGAATCATTAGTGTTGGGTAGCTGTCAATGAATGCCGCGTTTGGGTCGATTGGGAGCATTCACAGTCATATCGGAAGTGGGACGGGGAGCTACAGCGTTTTTGGTCGTCAATCGCTGGGACAGAAAGGCGCTTTGATCACTACTCCATGAATGACCGGCGACGAAAATTGCGATTATACGGTGGGGATAGCATTTGGCATCTTCTTCGAAGCCAGCAGCATGAGGGAAACTCATACTGCGGAAGATGTACGATAGATTGTCCTGTTAGATGTTGGTCACAGTACATGAAATTTTCAACTATGTATTGACATCCGGAAATACGATGATTTGTTTGTATAAGTGATGGAGTGGGCACTCCAGGTTGCGGCCCTATGTTTGACAGTTCTTCATCATCATAAACTTAATTCTGCATGTGTCTACCATAAGTAGTAACCATCGTTTCAAAAAGTCGATGAAGATTGGAACGAGGACCATCGAGAGCATCATTGTAGGCGAACCCTAGTCAACATGAACATCGACCTGGAGGTAAACATTGTCCCTTTCTGTGTTGATGCACAACCATGACAATTGAACGCCAACTACCAGACGCTGAGATGGCTGTTCACCAGCCTTTTGCTCCGCCGCCAACATATCCCGCGACGCCATAGATATAGCAATAGATAGCAGATAGGAATGCTCACTCCGCCAATCTGTTCCAGATAACGAAGTCAGCCATCTTCAACCGATTGTGCCGATTGTGTGAACTTGCCTGTAGCTAACAAGAGTATCAACCCTGTGGTTACTCGTACTAAAACTCCTCAACTGCACTTTTTCGCCGTTCTTGATCTCCTTCGCATCGCTATCACCCCATTCCATCGGCACATCTGAATCAGCGTCTGCGTAGACAAGAACGTTGAAAGTACAGTTGCCGTCCAGTTGAGGAAGGAAGGTCACCGAGGCAGTGATTTGGCGGAAGATGGACTGGATTTCGTCTTGAATCTCTTTCTCGGTCTTCTCGGGGGCTGGCTCTACTTCTCTTTGGGAATATTTTAGAAATCAAGCACTGACGTCTGTAACCCTGCAGGAGGGACCTACTCTGGAGCTGCGTTCTCCTTGTCCGCACTTTTCTTGGACCCTGGCTTCTTCCCTGCTTTGTTGAAGATTTGCACCTGTTTCTCCGATCAGCTGACCGGTGTTGGTGCAAGCAAGGATGACTTACATCGAACTGCCATCTCTCGACATGTTCTCCTGTCTCCTTGCTGGTGATCACTACCACGAGTTTCGAGATTTTGCCTCCCAACATCCACTTATTGAGTTGCGACATGATTTTTTTGATGTACGCCTTGACTTGGTCGTCGGATGATACTTTCCACGGTATCAGCTTCATTTTCCAGTTTGATAGCTTCACTACTGACCAAGCATATTGAGGCCATACTTCTTGACACTAGACCCTTACATCAGCTACGGTGCCTTGGCGGAAAGCTCACGTCCCTGCTTTCTTCCGGACTTACGCTGTGAAATCTTCTGCAGGGTACACGCCCCGCTGGAATCTGTCGTTCTATTAACTTCTGGAACTTTGCGAGCAACGTCAAAACTCACAGAATGGTGTTGATGGAGTACTCGAACTACATAGGTTTTTAATATAAGAATCCTCATGGCGAAATGCCAAAGTAGAGACCTACGAATTCGGAGACTAGCTTGGATGAGCCTACAACGAGGTCAGCTACTATCTCTCGTGGAGTACGGAACACGAAACAGACCTTTGAGCGAGAGCTTGTGCACCTTTGATTTATCTTTCTCCGCAGACATTGTGACTTGAACACTTTAAAAAATCTATTGCGCCAGAGTGTGCTGTCTATTTGACTTTCTACATATACTCCGTAGTGACTGCTCCAATGTTGACTCGGTTCCTTTTCACGTGTTGGCGGAGAGACAGCGGGAAACGCACGGACAAAGGCAGGGGTCATCGCGTGTGGCATCGTAGGGCCTAGTGGGAGATCTTCCCTCTTCCCGCGTCAATCATCAGAAGTCTTTTCAATTGTCTATGTTCTGTGCCTCCAAAGCCAGGACGGTACTTGATCAGACGGTTACAAAATCCACGCCGGTGCCTCATGCGATCATGTCTTCGGTCGATACGTAGCGCCCCAGCTGTATCTCGACTTTTCTCCTCTCCACATGTTTCTCAGCATGGGACTTTCCACCCAGCCCTTGTTTGGTCGCGATCCTTCGCATCCACACCTCCAACATTCGCCTCTTCATCGAAGCAGGTGACTGACCTAGAACGACGGATTTCGAATATACCCTTGGATCGGTTCCGCAATTTCTGCATCGTCGCTCATGTTGATCATGGCAAGAGTACGCTCAGTGACCGTCTGCTCGAGCTTACCGGCACCATCGAGCCGGGAGGAAACAAGCAGATTCTGGACAAGCTCGATGTTGAGCGGGAGCGTGGAATCACCGTGAAGGCACAAACATGTAGCATGATCTACAACGACAAGGGGGAAGACTATTTGTTGCATTTGGTGGACACGCCTGGCCATGTCGATTTTCGGGCAGAAGTCTCCAGAAGTTACGCAAGCTGTGGTGGGGCTCTGCTACTTGTGGATGCAAGTCAGGGCGTTCAAGCACAAACCGTTGCGAACTTCTACCTGGCATTCTCCCAAGGCTTGTCTTTGGTGCCTGTAATCAACAAAGTCGACTTACCTTCCGCAGATGCGCCTCGGGCACTGGAACAAATGAAAAGTACTTTCGAGCTGGATCCGGAGAAAGCTGTGCTAGTATCGGCGAAGACGGGCCTCAATGTTGAAGCCATTTTGCCCGCAGTGATCGAGCAGATCCCAGCGTAGGTTCAACTCCAGTAGAAGTACTCGATCAAGCACATCTCTAACCGATTTCAGGCCGGTTGGAGATCACCTGAAACCTCTTCGATTACTGCTCGTCGACTCTTGGTATTCGAACTACAAAGGCGTCATTCTACTTGTCCGAATATTTGACGGTCAAATCAAAGCAGGTGACCAAATTATATCCTTTGCTACGGGATTGAAATACTTCGTTGGCGAGGTCGGGATCATGTATCCAGATCAGACGCCGCAGACTGTTCTTCGAGCGGGCCAAGTAGGGTACATCTATTTCAATCCTGGCATGAAACGAAGTCAGGATGCGAAAGTTGGGGATACATTTACAAAAGTCGGGCACGAGAAGGACGTGGAGCCCCTTCCTGGGTTCGAGGAGCCGAAGTCTATGGTTTTTGTCGCGGCATATCCGGTGGATCAGGGAGATCACGGGCACTTGGAGGATAGTATCAACCAGATCGTGCTCAATGACAGAAGTGTCACCCTCCAGAAGGAGAGCTCCGAAGCCCTCGGTGCCGGATGGAGGCTTGGGTTTCTGGGAACCCTGCACTGCTCCGTCTTTGAAGACCGCCTTCGCCAGGAGCATGGAGCTAGTATCATCATCACTCCTCCAACTGTGCCATTCAAGGTCATTTGGGCCAATGGTGATGAGGAGATCATCCGAAATCCGGCAGAATTTCCGGATCAGGAGGCAGCACACAGTCGCGTGGCTGAGCTCCAAGAGCCCTACGTGACCGTCACCATTACGTTGCCAGAAGAGTATTTGGGG
Source organism: Umbilicaria muhlenbergii (assembly GCA_000611775.1). Classification (NCBI taxonomy): domain Eukaryota; kingdom Fungi; phylum Ascomycota; class Lecanoromycetes; order Umbilicariales; family Umbilicariaceae; genus Umbilicaria; species Umbilicaria muhlenbergii. The sequence goes on from KK106986.1 coordinate 645,289, forward strand.
AAAGTGATTGAATTATGTGAAGGCAACCGCGGCGAGCAGAAGGAGCTCCAATTTTTCACGGCAACCCAAGTCATCCTAAAATATGACCTCCCGCTTGCACATTTAGTGGATGACTTCTTTGGGAAACTCAAGGGCATCACAAAGGGCTATGCGAGTCTGGACTACGAGGAGTCAGAGTTTCGGAGGAGTAATATCGTCAAGCTCCAGCTGCTCGTCAACAAGATCCCCGTCGATGCTGTATCGCGTGTCGTCCACACAAGCCAGGTGGAACGGATAGGGCGTCAGTGGGTTAGTAAGTTCAAAGAACATGTGGATCGCCAGATGTTCGAAGTCGTCATCCAAGCCGCTGCTGGAAAACGCATAGTTGCGAGGGAGACAATTAAGCCTTTCAGGAAAGATGTACTGCAGAAGTTGCATGCTAGTGATGTGTCAAGAAGGAGGAAGCTCCTAGAAAGGCAGAAAGAAGGCAGGAAGAAGCTACGAGGTTAGTACACTCTGAAGGCCTCCCATGACCTTGGTTTTCGGCTGCTGACGTCTTTATGCTGAAGCTGTGGGCAATATTACAATCGATCACAAGGCATTCCAGGCGTTTCTCGCCAAATGAAATCCGTGACTTGTGACATGGGCGCCACTATTGGGCCATCGTTCCGGATTAAAGCAAGTTGTGTATGGATGAGGGTTGCAACCCTCGAAGGGCAACACAGGGAATCAAATGGGATTTTGAATGACCCACGTAGTCACAGATTCCTAAGGCAGATTTTGAAATGGCTATACTACTGCAGTAGACTGCTGGTCGAAGGCAGCGTCATTTGATACCAGTTGGCCTTCAGATACTCAGCACATTATGTTCGTTCGTTACGTTATTATTGATCTCGAGTAGTTTTCTCTTTGCCTGACACTGGACCCGAACATTCCCAGCATAGATTGCTCTGTCCTAGGGCATAGAGAGCCTCGGGACCTCCCAGCTTCTGGAAAATGCCCAAACCCGATGAGGTAAGTGGGATGAGTCCGCAGCTTTAAAAGCCTTATTATAAGGCTGAATGTCGCCCACCCCACCAAACGAGAAATTTATATTGGTGACTCGACACTTGACTACAAATTGACGGCCTACAGCGATCCCCACGAGACACTCTCGACTGTTATTTGGGGCAAAGCGGAACATCCGACATACAAGCGCCGCATTCATGTGGAGAAGGCGTCCTCGAAAACTGTACTCGGGGCTTGACGAACGGTAGCACTCGTCAACATGCAGTCGGCAGCAGCGGTGGGAGAGTCGGTGAAAGAGCAGGTGGTGGATACGGTCCCTAAACGGATAAAGGAGCTCAAATTCGGGATTCTGTAAGGGCTGGTCCATGTGTTGGGAGTGGACAGGACATTATGTCTGACCTTGTGCAAGTTCCAACCAAGACATAGTCAACCAAGGTGTCCTCGAAGTCTGCGACCGTACTTTATACGACCTTGAGAAAGAACGGACTGTCACCATTAATGGACCGCTTGATGCCCGAATGGGAATATCGAACAAGACGGGATTCTGTGAGACTTGTGGCGAAGCTCTGCAGCAATGCAATGGACACTTTGGCCATGTCAGACTGGCATTACCCGCTTTCCATATTGGGTATTTCAAGATGATCATTACAATACTCCAGAATATCTGCAAAGTACATTAGAGATTTCTGGCAAGGCTTGCAGTGACTGACAAAAGCAGGACTGTGCTCGTGTACTGCTCCCGGAGAACGACAGTCGACACTTCCTTCGAGAACTTCGCAACCCGAACATCGACAACCTCAGAAAGACTCAGATTGGCAAAAGGATCAACGACCAATGCCGGAAAGCCAAAAGATGTCACCACTGCGGTGCGATCAATGGAGTGGTCAAGAAAGCCGGCCCGCATCCGCTGAAAATTGCGCATGATCAGTTCAGGTCTTTCAACAACTCTACATCAGCCAAGAAGCAAGCTCCGAAAGTCAAGACTTTGTTCGACAGATCCTTTGACGAGGCTAAAAAGTTCAATCACGAGGTGGAGAAGCATGTTAAACGAGCGATGGATGATATGAATCCCTTGAGGGTGTTGAATCTATTTAAACAAATCTCAGCCTCCGATTGCGAGCTCTTGGGTATGAACCCTGTTGAGGGTCGACCCGAGATGTTCATTTGGCAGTTTGTTCCTGCACCGCCAGTGTGCATCCGTCCTTCAGTCGCGCAGGATTCGTCTAGCACAGAAGATGATATCACATCCAAGCTTTCTGACATCGTCCATATTAACACCTTGATCAAGCAAGGCCTTAGCAAGGGTCAGCCTATCCAAACCATCATGGAGCAGTGGGATTTCTTACAGCTTCAAATTGCCATGTACATCAACAGCGACGTACCCAGCCTGCAGCAGCCTGGACACAGCAAGGCAATCAGAGGGTTCTGCCAAAGACTGAAGGGCAAGCAGGGACGCTTTCGTGGCAATCTTTCTGGCAAACGTGTGGATTTCTCTGGGCGTACTGTCATCTCCCCTGATCCGAATCTTGGAATCGACCAAGTTGCGGTACCAGAGCTCGTAGCGAAGAACCTCACCTATCCCGAGAAAGTATCAAGGTACAACAAAGCTAAACTGCAACAACGAATCAGGAATGGCGCGAACAAATGGCCAGGAGCGAATTACATACACAAGAAAGATCAGGATTTCAAAATCTTCTTAAAGTACGGCAAAACAAGCGTCATGGCAGATAATCTGCGAGAGGGTGATATCGTGGAGCGCCATTTAGAGGACGGAGATATCGTACTGTTCAATAGGCAGCCTTCCCTACACAAGCTCAGTATTCTGAGCCATCGGGTCAAAGTCAGGCCACACAGAACATTCCGTCTTAACGAGTGTGTATGCAATCCATATAACGCGGATTTCGATGGTGATGAGATGAATCTTCACGTGCCTCAGACGGAGGAAGCGCGTACAGAGGCAATTGAGTTGATGGGTGTGAAACACAACTTGGCGACCCCGAAGAACGGAGAGCCCATCATTTCTGCCATTCAAGACTTCATTACGGCGGCCTACCTCCTCAGCAGTAAGGACAACTTTTATGATCGAAAAACTTTCACCAACATTTGTATGTACATGGAAAACGGCGCTATGCAGCTCGATCTTCCCCCGCCAGCGGTCCTCAAACCTGTCATGCTCTGGACAGGGAAGCAGGTCTTCAATGTCATGATGCGCCCAAATAAGAACTGTCCAGTCATGGTCAACCTCGACGCTGCTTGTCGCGAATATCGTGCTGTACCCGGTCAACCCCGTGATCTCGATAAGAACGATGGATGGCTTTGTATACGGAATTCCGAGATCATGTGTGGCGTCATGGACAAATCGACCATTGGATCCGGGAAGAAGGACAACGTGTTCTATGTCATACTTCGAGATTTCGGTCCCGATGCAGCGGTGCAAGCGATGAATCGTCTGTCCAAGCTCTCCGCTCGATGGCTCACGAACCAAGGCTTCTCGATCGGGATCAGTGATGTTTATCCAGGTGGAAAGCTTCTGGAGCTCAAAAAAGCGCTTGTCGCGAGAGCCTATGCGGAGTGCGATGCTCTAATCGTAAAGTTCAAAGAGGGCAAGCTTGATAAGGCACCTGGATGTGACGAGGAGCAGACGATGGAGAACCTTATTTCTGGTATTCTCAGCAAAGTTCGGCAGCAAGCCGGTGACTATTGTATTGCCGAGTTGAGTAGATGGAACTCGCCTTTGATCATGGCTACCTCTGGGTCCAAGGGTTCGAACATCAACGTCTCGCAGATGGTAGCAGTCGTGGGACAACAGATCATTGGAGGGAAACGTGTTGCAGATGGCTTCCAGGATCGAAGTCTTCCTCACTTTCCGAAGAATGCTCGACAACCGCCATCGAAGGGTTTTGTGAGGAACAGCTTCTTCTCTGGTCTTACCCCCACCGAATTTCTCTTTCACGCCATCTCCGGTAGGGAGGGTTTGGTCGATACGGCTGTGAAGACTGCTGAGACTGGCTACATGTCCCGCCGGCTGATGAAATCTCTCGAAGATCTCTCGTCACAGTATGATGATACCGTGCGCAATTCTTCCTCGAACGTTGTCCAATTCAAGTATGGCGACGACAAGCTTGATCCCGTAGATATGGAAGGCAAGGCAAAGCCAGTGCACTTTGAGCGTACATTCAATCATGCTGAGGTAAAAGCTGCCGTTTCCTGCATGTAAGAATCAACTAATAGGTTGGACAGGCTACAACGTGGAGTAATACTGATCGTAGCTTGCTTCCGCACGAGATCATCTCTACTTGCGAGGAGCTCTTATCGAAAGAGCGGAAGAAGTTGACAAGACTGTCCTCAACTGGAGTCGAGTTAGGGTATCTTGACCGCAGTGATGCTGGTATTGATCAGCTAGAGAGCGCCAGAGACTTCCTGCAGTCGATCGAAGATTATGTTCATGGCAAAGCTCGTGCTCTCGCGATGGCTCGCGAGCGAAAAGGAATGCCTCCGAGACTTTCTCCAGATGAGTTAACGGACTCTGAGGATGAAGACAGCAATTCTTCCAGTGAGTTGTTTCTTCTATCGTCCCAGGAATAATGCTGACCTATCCAAGCGCATGAACTACGCGATTTCTTCGAGCGTACTGCTAAGCTGTCGTCGGCCACGTTGGCAGCTTTTGTTAAGACGTGTCTGGAAAAGTATAAGAAAGCCCAAGTCGAGCCAGGTCACGCCGTTGGTGCCGTAGGAGCACAATCCATTGGAGAACCAGGCACGCAGATGACGCTTAAGACCTTCCATTTTGCTGGTGTAGCAGGTATGAGTATTACACAGGGTGTTCCACGTATCAAGGAAATCATCAATGCTTCTAAGGTCATCAGCACTCCCGTCATAAGCTGTGAACTTATAAGCCAGGAAGACATCATAGCAGCACGGGTAGTCAAGGGTCGCATAGAGAAGACTTATCTCAAAGATGTGGGTATCCCATGATGCCTGTCCCAGACTCATCGCTAATGAGTTTTTCTCTAGATTGTCTATTGGGTCGAAGACGTCTGGTCAGGCGAAAACAGTTACGTTTCCTTGAAAGTAGATTACGAAACCATTGGCAAGCTCCAGCTGGACATCACTACTAGCGACATCGTCAACGCGATCAAGAAGCAAAAGAAGTTAAAGCTCACCAATGATCACCTCAAGTCGTATAGGGAATACGTACGCATCTATCCCCAGCCGGTCGGCACAGGAAAGGCGTCGAAGTCCAAAGCTAAAGAGGATACGGAGCTATTCCTCCGCATCCAAAACATCAAGCGCGCGCTTCCAGACATCCCGATTCGTGGCTACCCCGAGGCTGCCAGGGCCATCATTAAGACTGACGAGGACGGCCGCAACGCCCTCCTCGTCGAAGGATACGGCCTGCGCGCCTGCATGAACACCGAAGGCGTCAACGGCCACGCCACGAAAAGCAACTCCGTCATGGAGATGCGCGAAGTCCTCGGCATCGAAGCTGCCCGCAAGACCATCGTCGACGAAATCGCCGTCGTCATGGGCGACATGGACATCGATCCCAGGCACATGCAGTTACTCGCAGACGTGATGACATACAAGGGCGAAGTGTTGGGCATTACGAGATTCGGCTTGAGCAAGATGAGGGACAGTGTGCTGCAGCTAGCCAGTTTCGAAAAGACGCCCGATCATCTGTTCGAGGCGGCGTGGCATATGAAGCGGGATAAGATCGAGGGCGTGTCCGAGTGTATTATTATGGGCCAGTCGATGAGTGTGGGGACGGGCGCTTTTCAGGTGGTTAGGAAACTTCATTTGAAGGAGGAGGATCTGAGGAGGAGGGATACCCTGTTTGAGGATTGCTATAATGAGACGAGGTTGAAGACTGGATGGGGGAAGAGATGAAGGTGCTGGCTGCGTCAAAGTTTCGGAGGCGTGTCTTGAAGGTTCTGCATTGAAGGCGTTTAAGTGGCATATCCGGGGCGAGGGAAGGCATCATGCATGGTAGAGGGAGTTTCGGTTTTGTGGTATAGAGCAGGCAGGCAGGCAGCAGTTTTCGATACCAAGTCGTCTTTGTCTCTTCTCACATGTGTCGCAGTGAATGCCAGGTATCAGTCTCAGTGAAGTGAAGTTTCCTCTTCTAACCACAAGCCTTGTTAACCTGCCACTACATCAATACCCTCCGACAAACCACGAAGCCCTCTCATCGCCGTCCTTATACCCACCTGCCTTCCTTCCAAAGATTCTTTCCCCCTCATTCGCAAACTCTCCGTTCATCCCAGATCCGCTCCTCTACTTACCCTCGCTCCTCCAAGCCACCCGCGAATTCAAATGGCCGATTCACCACCCACCTCATCCGCCAAAGACGCACAGGAGACTCTCCGCAAGTCAGTCAACGTATACTCCACAATGTGTGCACGAATCACTAAAAGCACAATACAGACTCTTCCATTCAGGCGAATACCACGACCTGACCATCCGCTGCGGCGACCGAGTCTGGAAAGTTCACCGCGCAATTATCTGTCCGCAATCGAAATACTTCACTAAAGCCTGCACGGGCGGTTTTAAGGAGGCGGAAACGAAGGAGATTGTGTTGGAGGGGGATGAGCCGGATTTGATAGATAGGATGCTGTGCTGGTTTTATACGAGGGAGTACCGTGAAAAGATGGCACTGGTGAGGACCCGTTGAGTCTTGTCCTTGGGGTATGGCAGGGCTGATTTCATAAGTATTTCCTCACGGAAGTCATGGTCACCGAAGCGAAGATGTACGCGATGGCGGACAAATACGAGTTGGATGACTTGAAGGAAGTGGCCAAGACGGCTTTTAGGGATGCTCTCGAGAGACAGTGGGATATGGATCAGTTTGTTGTCGCAGCTGAGGTCGTATACACGAGTACTCCGGACAGCGATCGCGGTCTACGCAACATCATCACGGCGTTCACATGGAGTAAGCAGACGACGCTCTTAGCTCGAAAGGATGTCCAGGGGCTTCTGAGCGATCTGGGCGGGTTTTCCAGGGATTTGCTCCAGGAAATTTGCAAGACAGCGTCGAGTCCCGCGCCGGCTGAGCCTGATCGTTACTGTGTCAAGTGCTACGGAGAGAGAACGTTCATGGTTAATGATGACTACCCGAAGGATACGTACGTAATTTGTCGGTCCTGCATCGAGGGTTTGCGACGAGTGTGGTAGTTGGGTCCCTAGGGGGCACAGTCTGCAGAAGAGTGTTTCAAATAAACCATTAGCGTCATGAAGTCTACCTGTCCAACATTGAAGAGATACACATGACCGTTTGCGAATGCGTTGAGGGCGCCACAGAATGCCACACAGGAGCACGACCACGAGTCATGATGCTACAGATGTGAGTCCAGAACTGTAACGTAGAATCCCATGCAGCCGCATTCGGAGAATTTTGACGATGGAAGCATGCAGAACAAGCGATTTGCGCGCGAAAGCCGTTGCAGAACGGCTACGCAGCTGTCTGCCGTGGTAAGGTTACATCGTGGCCTCACCCCTCCTCGCCTCTGTGCATATCAGGATGATAAGGCGAAATGATGCATATCTCGCCGTAATGGACGAAGCAGGAAGCTCCGGCTGGATGTAAATGCACAGAAACGCTCCCGCCGTTCCTTCAAAGCAATACCTGACGACAGAAAGTCAGACATGGAACGGTTAGGTTCGCGTCGTAAGCGATGGCGAAGGGACTGCACTGGTACTTGGAGCTTTAGTCCGTCTGGGCCGCGAGAGATAATGATTTCGCGGGACACTCCTAACCATGTCATATTGTCGAGGCGAGACCTGGTTGCATTCAAGGTCGCGTACAGGTTCGCACATATCGCCATAGGCGAACGGAAGTAACACGCCATTCGAGGCTGGATGTGAGTATCTGCCGCAACCGTGAGGCCAATGGACTCTGGTTGTGCCCGAATACCGTAGTCGTAATATAGCGATGACAGTAATCTGCAAGGAGCCCTCATGTTTCGACGTCTTTCATCTGTTCGGGTGCCCATTCTTCCACAAATCCCTCTTCACTGACCGGAGGTGTCAGATCCACCCCATTCGTCCTGATCCACTCTCTTAGTCTCCCCTTGCTAACCACCGCACTGCCGTCTGCTCTCTTCTTTGGCCCCACAATGCCCATCTCTTTCAATGTGAACAAAACATCTTCTGGCAACATCCAGCAAGCTTCAGCGATCTCGCTGACACTCATGGTCGTCTTGGCCTTTGTTCCCAATATAGCTCGTGCAACTTTCGCCTCCCAAAACCCTAGGTATCCCTTCCTGCCTAATTCGCTCAATGGCTTTTCAGGCCCTCCTAACCTACCCTCCCGCTTGCTGAGTTCATAGCTTACGCCCATGAGAATCTTACCGAGACCTTTGCGTTGCCAGGGTGGGAAGACGAGAATGCAGGCGAGGTTGTTGTTGTCCCAACTCATCTTCTCTTTACTAAAGAAGCCAATGACCTGATGAGGCGAGCAGGATGGGTTATGAGAATGGGTCGGTGTGTGGACTAGTAGGTAGTAGTTGAAGGAGGTGACGTCGAAGAACACCGACTTGTTATCGAGAAACAGTTTTGCGAAGAGGGAAAGGTTTTGTGTAAATAGCTGCAGGAGTAGGTCAGTATGGCTGGGCACGATTTGGGAGGAGCAGGAGCAGGAGACTAGCCTTGTGTTCTTCACCGTCCACTTCGTAGATAGAGTACGCGTCTTTAGTATAGATCAAGGTGCCCGGAGGAGCAATATCCTTCAAGGGACACGCTTTCTAGGATACTCCGCTTAGCACAGCTTGAAACTGCGCGGATTGTTGTTGCGGCTACTCACCACATGCGCCGAGAATGGCATGACCTCTTTTGAATACTTGAAGCACCACCGACACACATAGAGCCTCTCGGTGTCCCTACCGACAAGCTCTTCTGGATAGAACGAAGGGTACCATGTCTTGAAGAAGATGTCTCCGAGAACGACATTTTGAACATTGCGATCTGCAATGACCTTTGTTGGAGTTGGCATTATGGAGGGCAAGCTGTTAGCTACAGCACTAAGGAATTGCGGCATTGACCCCATGGCGAGTTTCGTGTCCGCCAACTCTCTGTGTTAGGTGGCTTCACCGGGCACTTTCGTGTCTTTCATTGTCTTAAAGGGGATTGTATTCAGAAATTTCCGTTTGAAGATCGCCTTCGAGCAAGCACTTTGGCGCTAGTCCTTATAATGGAGCAGGCATTTAGGTTCGAAGACTGTGAACTCGTGTCCACATAATATATATGCTCTTTGGATGCTAACGTTTGTAATGACACTACTTTGTACAATTGTAACCGATCCAATGCCTTACCCTCTACGCGCACAGCGTCCAGATATTGCAATGCCCTTACTGCTACAGTGGCCGCATGAACTCCACGCCCTGCTCATTAAGACTCTATGCGATGAGAGCTCGCCGAGCAAATCGACCGCGTCCGCCGGTCTTTCCACCCCCGCCACCTCGCTTTCCAGCAGTTGCGGTCGATGAACCCGCTAGGGCGCTTGCAGTTGAGGCACTCGAGGAGCCAGCAGCAGCACTAGACGAGACTGAATCGCCGCCAGAAGTAGAACCGGAGCCATTACCGCCAGTAGAACCACCGCTGGCGGAAGCACCACCAACAGTGAACTTGGTGCAGTCGTCTTGAGCGCCGCGTCTGAAGCAGAATGCGTCAAAAAAATGTACCTAGTCGGCGAAGGGGGAAGACTTACTGTGCGACTGGCATAAGGACGGGCTGATGATTGCTGGCTGATGTCATGGTGCAGACACGGTAGTTGCCCGCAGGAAGACCGCCAGTAACTGTTGCTGAGAGACCTCCTTGTCCATTTCCCACATCGTCGATGCCCTTGAAAAAAGCGAAAGTGCTCGCATCTGGCGGAGTGGTGGCAGCCAAACTCTTACCGAGACTCTGGATGGTGACGTGGGTGTGGCCAACAACTTTGCCGCCGTTGAGATCCTGAGGAGCAGCATAATAAGTTGCTTTTGCATTAGTGAAAGACCCGGCTGCAAGGTTGGCGACTTGTACGCTGACGTTGAAACTAGTGTTAGGGGTGATGTTCTGGCCCGGTTCAGGGTTGGTGATAATTGTTGAGATCATGTTGGTCGACGAGGGAATGTTTCCCATGACTAATAGAACGAGATCAGTACACCAGAAACCATTTGCCAAAGACAGATCCTACTTATTCCATTGCAAGAACCACCTTTGACTTGTAACCCATTGGTTAACGTCTTGCCTGCGCAGAAATTGATGAAATTTGCAGGATCCCTGATGCCGTCAGAATTTCATCATTGCAAGCAAGCTAGGAGCTACGTACGTTGCCGAAGGAGTCTGACCGGTCTCAGCACCGCTCTCTTGCAGGCCGTTGTTCTGACTCCCTGTCTGCACGAGTGAAGGGTTCAGAGCAAGTTTTCTGTTCCTTCCGCTTCCATCCGCAACAGCGTTATTGTTGCCGCTCGCAGCAGACGCAGTGGCTGAAGCTACCACGGAGGCGACGCTACTAGTCCCGTTGACTGTAGCCGCGACGGTAGCAGTAATCGCAGTGTCTGCCGTCGAGGCAGTAAGGGAGGTTGATGAGATGCTATGAGATGCATTGAATCTTGAATGGCGGGCCCTGCTCCATCTATTCCCCTGCTCCGCTGCCAACGCAACGTCGACCAAAGCGGCGGAGATGGCCAACACAGTTGTCAATTTGTTGAAAAGCATCGTTGCTGAATGACGGTAGTTATAAGGACGAGGCTTGTTAAGGCGGAAGATTAACGTTATCGGTAGTGGCAAGGAGGGAGCAACGACACGTATAAAATTGCAGGTAAAGAGAATGTAGTGAACACGATCAACGTGTTCGAAAGGAATGAACGAGAGTGGTAAGTTGGGGAACAGGCAGAAATGTCAAGCTCGAGCGTAGGTTAAGAAAGGAAAACTCTTGCCAAGGGCTTGGATAAGATATTATATCCTCCCACGCGCTGACAAAATGAAAGAGCAAGATCTATGCGTTGGTAGATTCCAGATTTGGTGGCATTGATATCGTACTGGTGCATGAGAATGATCAGTGGAGTAGATAACGTCTCATGGCGTAGCTATCATCAGGCATAGAAAGCAGCGACAGCATAAGTCGCGGATCAAGATTCACGGGTCATCCTATTCCGCGAAGTCAATGCAATCACATTCCCAGCGTTCGAGAAATCGAGAGAGATTGTTAACGCCAATATAGAAAATGTTCGATAGTATGCAAGAACAATTGATGCTGAAGCAGTTGCTGTGACGGAGTTCAAAGCACCAGGCTAATTCTGTCCTAGTCAGCCTCTCATTGGACTAGCCCACCTCGTAGCTGAAGCTCCGTCGCCTTCAGACGCAGGCCTCAAGTCCCTTTGGACAGCGGTCCGGTCATTATTCCTCAAGACCCTTCTATGCTTCTCGAGATAGTCTAGACATCGTTGCAGAACAAGCATCTTGTTCGCCGGCGGAGGTTACTGTACCCCACCCAGTCATTGGGAGCGGAAATTGCGTCATCCGTTGCGTTTGTACTCTTAGTTTTCCTGTGATGACGACCGCAGGTTGGAGATATGACATGAAAATAAGCCTCTTTGTTCTGCAGGAAGCCATGTGTTTTAAGCCTTGGTTGATGCAACTAGAGAATGCATGTTTCAATGTGTCGGACATTATCCAGTGCTGTCCACCATCAGAGCCTCTGTATATTTGTTCAGCGCTAGCTTTCGTTGGACCGGATAATCCACTTGAATAGACGAGCTCGATTGTGCACTGGAATGTCTCACAAGGGGGCGGGATCTAATTCCTCCCTTTAGGGACATTTTGCAAGAGATCTTCAAGCCAGGTGTAGTTGCCAGAAGACTGTCCTATCAACCCATGTCCTCCCTTCATTGCTGAACACCAATCCGGTCACACAGTCAATGTTCCTTCCGTTACAAGAATCGCACTTCCTGACAACGCTACCGACTCGACTCCTTTACCGGTCTGATCTAATTTGACTCCCACCCCAATCTGGCTCCTCCGTCCCATCTCGATACCTTGCTCGATGCTATAGTTGCGAACCTTTCTTGCCCCGCCGGCCTGCAAAGCCAGGTACGCACTGAGAGTACATGCTGCGCTGCCTGTTGCTGGGTCCTCCCCTACTGTAGCTTCAATCATCCGTGCCCTGACTCTCGTAGTTTGAGAGCCTTCATCTTCTAGAACCACGTAAAAGTACGGAGCCACAAATGATGGCTTCCATTCGTCGTCCAAGAATCTGTCAGCTGGAGCGAGGCCTGGACCTCCAACTCGTAGAATCTCTAGATAGTCCGCAACGCTGGGGAAGTCAATGAGCACGAATGTCATACCTTTCACAATGGATACGACGGGAAATGATTGACTACACCCCTCGCGCTGCTGGACAAGCTTGTCGTACACATGCGCTGGCAGTGTCCTCGATAGGTCGGCCCACTCTGCACGTGCTTCATGCACATGGACATTGTGGGGGATTTCCGCCACTGCGCGTCCAGAATCACAAGTGGCACCGATCTTGCCAGCCTTCGTCACAAGGGTGACAGCTTGCGAATTCGCCGATGTCGAGGCCGCCGCCAAGACATAACAAGCGGTGCCGATGGTGGGATGGCCTGCGAATGGCAGTTCCTCGGTGGTAGTGAAGATGTCGACTCTTCTCTCTGAGGGATCTTCCGCAGCGTCATGCAGAAATACCGTCTCGGAGAAATTGAACTCGCGTGCAATCAGTTGCTTCTGGTCTTGCGTGAGGGCCGAGTCCGCAGGAACCTCGATAACGGCAAGCGGATTGCCGGTAAATTTCTTTGTGGTGAATACATCGAGGGTTGCGAACTTGAAGGCGCTTGTGCTATCCATGGTTGTAAACAGGTGAAGTGACCATTTGTTGTTTGTTGTACAACTCGAGGAATAGGAGGAATAGTAACACCAAGACACAGTTAGCCCCGCTTAGTGATGGTTAGTACATGAGCAAGATAAGTCACAGTCTTCTTGATGTACTCAACCAAGATATTAATACAGTTGCAAGGGGCCTCTTAGGGCACATGAGGCGCATAACGTTCTAAGCACGTGATGGATGGCTCGGTGGCCCTATTCTGTAAGGTAAGTATGTGGTCTCCTACAACGCTAAGAAAACAAGGGTCCAAGAACCAGGCTCTCTTGTGTACAGTAAGCTCAAGCTTCTCATGTATTCACGTATTGATGTTAGAGGAGGCGTAGCTTCGAGTCTACTGGCTAAGAGGTTATCATACTGGCATGATACTGGTCCCCCTCTAACCGGTAGGTCAGAGTAAATGACGGCCTTAGCAAGGGCCAGAAATCACGAAAATACTCGTAGCCCACCAAGTAGCAACATTAGGAATCACCATTGCACTATAGGAATACGACAACGGGGTCCCCTGTTTAAAATTCAATCCCGAAACGATTTTTGGCAGAGTACGGATTGGGCGAGTCCGAAAACTGTCAAGCCCTATCAAATGGCCCCCTTTAAGTTCTTTGCAAAAAGCCTTGCGCTGTGGAACTGTTGCCTGGCGGCCGCCTGGATCTCGTTTAACAGAAATGCCACCTGTTTTGACAGTGTGCCTGTCGTGTTCAGGAGCATCAGTACGTCGCATTGCAGCACGCTCGCTTTACTACCAATAACCTCCTCGTACTTCAGGGAGCAATGTTGTTATTGACAGCTCACACGATGGAACTTATTTTTATTGGTTCTGGTCAACCTTACTTCCACTATTTGCTATGCATGTTCATGAGCTGTCTTTGCCGTGCCACATTCTTCTTCCTGCGTAGGGGCATCCAATCTTTTAAGATATCTAGGCTTTTACATATTAGTTTTCAGCCGTAGGACGACTCAAGTTCCTGAACTTTGACGAAGCGACGACGGCTCGTATTTCGCATTGTGGTTCCGTGTGGAAATGGCCATGCCGTGATCCAGCCCTTCGGTCGGGTACTTGCATCCCGGCCAATCGGAAATCCAAGCTCGTCGATGCAATTTTCCGAAAGGTTTACAAGTCCTGTTGTGTTGCGAGTCCTACTTTGTGTTGCGCCTAGAGTTCAGACGGCAAGTCGTATTATTCGCCTGGAGCCTAAGACTTGACCCAACTCAGTTTTTCAGCCCACGGAAATAGTTCGGAACAAAGGTCGTGTGGTACGTAATCCTGCGCTCCTTCTCCTTTGTGCAAATATGCATGTCTCAGTCAATGCTCCAATGCAAGTACTTCCGGTGCTCAGCCCTCTTGACGCCCGTGGTTCATGAGTCTGCGAGTCAAATAAAGATGGCTGCCCATTCGTGGCTGAAATGTCCGACGGCGATTGAAACATGGCGATCTATCAAAGGTTGTATTCATTCGAGTTCCATGTGAGGGATACTGTTGCATTCGAGCTGCTATTTGGTCCGGGCCGCTATGCTGATTCCTTCGTTCCCGCTTGACGTGCAGAGTCAGGCTAGAACCTTCGGTTCCGTGCGAATAAGGAACCCCATTGAGGCGCCTCAGCCAGAGTTAACCACCATAATCAAAACCACTGCTGCCTTATCACGCTTGGTATTTGCCGGCCCAGGAAGATCTTGGGGAGGGGGGGGAAGGCATGAGCATAAGACACGGACAGTTTAGCGGGCTCTGAAGCAGCTAAGAGCTCAGCGCACAGCGCACAGTACAAAGGTCCAAGCTCGAAGCCCGAGAGAGCTGGGAGGAAGACACAGTGAGTGGATGTGAAAGAATGTCCGTGAATATGGTCAAATAAGTTGAAGGAATAGTATACGGTCGAGCCTCAGCGAGGGTTTTCAAAGCAGCTGAGAACAGACCCCAAGCATCGTAGAATTCATCATGCAATGTCGCATGTATCCAACGTGGCAGGCATTGGTAATTTTGGCATCGCGTGGAATATTGATCCGACTAACATTATTGAATGACGGGGAAGAAAGATGCGCAGACGCGAGATTTGCTATTTGAGTAAGTGGAGTCTGCCTTAACGCCGCCCTTGGTCGGAAAGCACCAAAGTGACTTGCAGGTGTGCAGCCCGTCCAATGGCGGTGTGGAAAGATAAATGAAACAGGTCCGATTGCAACGGTAGCACCCTCTCGCCGTGGTAACGGGCCCGTGGCAGGCAGACGTCAACGGCTCAGTGGCCTAAGATCCCTGCGAGTCTGCACCACTCAGGCCGCTAGTTGTAGGGGGCTTTACCCAATGAGCACAGGCCCAATGCCTGCTCTCTCACCCTTGGCCCTTCCCTGAAGTTCCCTGGGCTTTCCCCAGAAGGCGATCCTCTGGGGGGGCAAGGCTTTCCAGGGATGCGCGGGTGCTTCCCTGGACATCAAATTTATCGACGGGACGCGAGAATGTTTGGTGAAGGATGCAGCGCTCGCTGCTCGACCTGCGTCACATGAAATATATGTACTACGCCTGCACTGCACGGCCGTAGGAGCTTTGGAATCCCTCCAGGAGAATTCTGTATCTCTGCCTGCCATCCCCCTGACTCTCTTTTTTTTCGACTATCGCTTTATTCATCTACCTTGAACTTATTCTCCGGCCGGTAAATTACCATTTCCAACAAATTCTCCTGCCTGGACGAGTACGGAGTGCGGATAAACCTCCAGCTTAGTCGCGGCGAACCTCGTCAACGTCGAGACACGGCCGAGGGACTCGAACCATCTCGTTGCTTCTCCTTGTGCCTCCCATCGTCTCTAGTCTTTGTTCCGTACGATTTGCCACTATCGCTGCCAAAAGAGGGCAGAGCCAGGCTCCCAGTGAAACCTGCGCCGCCTCCGCAGAAAGGATCGTCAAATTCAGGACGTAGTATTGCGTATTCTTCTGGAAAATAGTTGGTTTCTTTTCACCCGCACATAATCGCGATACTGAGGAATCGCTATTGATGTTGCGTCGGGGTGCAAACCTCGAATCATAAGTCCGTCAACAAGTGAATGGTTTGCGTTGT
The DNA here is from genome assembly GCA_000611775.1 of Umbilicaria muhlenbergii. Lineage (NCBI taxonomy): Eukaryota > Fungi > Ascomycota > Lecanoromycetes > Umbilicariales > Umbilicariaceae > Umbilicaria > Umbilicaria muhlenbergii. The sequence goes on from KK106986.1 coordinate 661,186, forward strand.
TCGGGATCCTCGAAATCAAAACAAACCGTCAACAAGTCAATAGTACCCAACCTTCAACTTTCCAACAAAGTACAAATCTTCCTTACTCAGCGAATTTTCTGTCCAGCATGGTTTCTTGAAGTGGATAGCGCCAAGTTTGGAACCTCTCTTGAGGAAGTCTCAATCATCAAGCCACAAACATCCAGCATTTCTATTCAAACACATCCTTCTCGATGGCTAGTGTGGATAGCTCCTCGAGTTCTTCGCAAGAAGGCTCTGCTTTTCCCTGGATACTCGAACACCTCCTAGCATACCCGGGCACCTATGAGATTCCTCTACGAACAATGTATACGCTAAACTCAGCGCCTCGAGCCCAACCACTCCCGCAAGCCAGTATGATCCCCAATACGCCAGCTCTTTCCGACGGCTCTAGTGCAGACAGCTCGCCACTCTCTCCAGCTTTCCCGCCCGAGCAACAGCAAGCGTTCGCTACACAGGCGGCAACAGAGCACTTCAAGTCTTGCCTGATGAGGCAAGTCAGCCAACTGCCGTCCCAACCATTCTCTCTGCCTCCAAGCTTCGTCACTTCTTTTGTTCGCCGCTGTTTTACCGAGGAGCTATGTCTGGTCGACTTCACACAGGCTCTGACGGCCATGGACTACCTGAAAGACTTGGAGACAAGGAGGAAACGAGAATTAAGAGCAGCGCTGCGGAGACTAGGCGTGGACCCGAAGACGTTTGGCACAGAAGGAGATGACATAAGTAAGAAGTATCCTGGAGTTGCCACATGGATCGCCGGAATGCAAGAGAAGGAAAGGAAGGTCGAAGCATTGTATACACAAGTTTACATTGGTCTGCGTCGTTGGGTTAGTACACCGAATTCCGAAACCATTCATATGCATACACTTGCTGACCTGTTGCTACTTCAGACATTGATCAATGAGATGCGCCTCGAGCCTTTCAACAAAGCGAATAGTATTGCCATGCTGAATACTCTCTACCCACCCACAACAAATCATCCGCCAACCCCACAACTAACCTCCACTATCCTCGCCTCCCAGCGAAACGGCTTCTTCAGATACATTCAAGGCGTTGAAAAGAACGGCAAGGGCATCCTCAGTAATCTTGAGCACCAAGGCAAACGGTCGAACGACGAAAATGGTTGGGCTGTCGTAAGGGAAACAGTCGACAAATATCTCCGCACCGCCAACGGTGTCCTCGAAGAATGTGCTGAAATCACCGGCGTGGACAGCTTCGATCCCGAGAGCGATGAGTGTCGGCATGGTGGAAGACGAGCAGACTCTGGTATCAGCTTCGTCTCCGCAGATCGTCCGAGCACTACCAACAGCAACTATAGCGATAAAGAGAGAGCGAACAACAAGCATATCCACAACAAGCCATTGCCGCCGGAACCTATGCTTAAGCAGGTACCAGGACCGGCGCCAGTGCTTAAGAAGGGAGGAAGCACCTTGGAGCGAATAGCAAGGGAGATCAAGAAGATACGGTCGAGGAGCGACGTCCAAGAGATCAGTAAGAAGGAAGAAAAGGACCGAATGAAAGGCCTGAAGAAGATGAAGTCCTTCAGTGACATAGGAAAGACCAAGCACGCCAGGACGGGTAGCGGCGGGGATCAAGCATTCGATGCCGAAGAGATGAATCGAAAGCGGATGATATGGGAGGCGCAGCGCGAGAAAAGGGAAGCTCAGACATGACGCGATATGGTGGCCACGAGGTGACGTTCGGTGTACGTTCTTCTGTTTTGATATGTTGGCCGAGCATGGCGCTGGGGCGAATCATGGGGTGGATATCATGAATGGATATGACAGCGTATCGATGGTAGCGCTCTGCGTGTTTATACTACTATACCAAGGCGCTAAGGGTTTTATCCCTTCTGAGGCCATCCACGATGGCTCCACCTTGGCGGACTTGTTTGTATTACTTGTTCTCAGAACAGAATCCACATGACTTCTCATGACCTACACGTCTTTCACATGTGCACTGCAACTGGCTGTGATTGGTCGGCCGTACAGAGACAGACGAAATGTTGGTGTGCTTCGTCTTAATCTTGGTGTGCTTCGTCTTAAACTTGGTGTGCCTCGTTTAAAGCTGACTGGTCCTACATGGAGCACAAACAAGACAAGATCTTAACCTCACTCTATCACTGGTACAGATATGAGCCCATGGTATCACAGGTCTCCCTGAGAACCTTCTAGAGTTCTCAGCGAGACGGCTCTGATCTGCACACTGCATGCTTTGGTACAACACAACGGGACTGCAGTACTAGATATCCATAACGGGGTTGCCAGGAGCTATCTATAGAGTCTGATATAAACGATCCGTAAGCTATCCCTGATGTATCATACAGACCTTCAATGCATGATAGTTCTCAGACTGGTAATCCCTGAGTGTTTTAACAGTGGAAATAGACCGTGTAGAGACGCTTTATGGAGGAGCATGTCCGTAAAGCGTTGAATCTGATAGTATTGGAGTGAATCCCATAGTCGTCTTCACACGAAATTATAACTTTCGCCTGATTGGCCGATATCTGAATATAGTAGCGGACGTAAAGCGAATTTGTTTAATCGCCACACGCACGTCCTTCTGCATCATCCCACACCTCGTCACGTCCACATCATGCGCCCAGAGAACAGACGTGTATGAACGTGGAACACGAGGAAGCCGCCGACACGTGCTGTCTGTCTATGCCCGTACGTGAATATGATAACACTTGAAGCGTGCATCCACTAACGTCGTCCGCGAAGCTGTAGGAGAACAACGACCACCATCGAGGACATACGTTTTTCTTGACCGAGATCCATTCCAGCGAAATGTCTTCCACCGACCCTGTACAGGAGGCGCTTCTTGCGGGCCTGTCGAAGTTCGTGTTGAGTCCGTTCCACTTTGCCGAAGCTCTCACTAACTTCCTGCCCAGGATCAAGATATCGGCCGACTTCTCTGACTTCGTCATCACCTGTGGTGAGAAAGAGTTCAAGGTCCACCGTGCCATAGTCTGTCCCCGGTCAGACTACTTCGATGCTGCGTGCAAAGGAAAGTTCAAGGTGAGGACCACGCTCATCCAACACGTCGACGTTGTATACTAAAATGCAAAACAGGAAGCCATCACCGGAAAGATCGACCTGAAAGATGAAGATCCCAAGCTCATCGAGCATTTGGTTGAGTACCTCTATACTCTAGATTATAAGGATGGCGTCGGAGTCATCGAATACGACCAAGATGGAGCCAAGATTCCAGCCTTCCATCTCGAATGGTGCGCATCGAAACTCGCAATCGCCATGCACGCAACAGCAGACAAGTACAGCGTTCAAGGCCTTAAGGAACTCGCCACCGAAAAGCTCGAGACCATCATGGCTGCATTGGAATTTGGATCGTGGAAAGCCGATGAGTTCATCGCTATCGCTGACCAGGTCTATGAGAAGACACGCTCTGTGGATCGTATGCGCGAGATCGTCAAGACACGGGCTCTACGTGATCTGGACAAGTTGGTCGAGCGGACCAGCTTCCATGATCTGGTAGCAAAAGAGCCTGAGTTTGCTGTGGACCTCCTCACTGCTTGCTCGAAAGTCTTCAAGACAAACACTTGCCGCATGGACGACTGCGACGTCAGCAGGAGCGCCCGCATGGTCGTGGATAGCTGCGAAGTGTGTGGCGACGACGCATACACTCTCGACACGTACGGGTGGAATGATAGCGGTCGCGGAGTTGGATGGAAGGGCGTGGATTATCATGCTGCTCCCAATGGCGCTACATCCTAATCGTGATTCTGGCGGCAGCAAGCGCGGCAGGGCGCAGACTCGGCAAAGCAACCAGCCTTGGTGAGCGGGAACTAACGCCATAGGGTCTCATTATTCTGGCTGAGGAGGCCCGAGCGCTGATGCCGAAAGGACAACTTGTAGGACAGCAAAGGAGCATCGAGTACTACTGAATGGCATTCATTTGAACGCTGCCACTGTCTTTATCCCCGTGCTCACTATGTTACCGTGTTCAGATGGCCGACAGTGACCCTATCTCCCCTTGCAGAGGATCCTGAACTTGCCTACCCTTTTCTCCACAGTGACCCCACAGTGTCGAACACTCGACAGGCTCGAGCCAACCCTTAGCCGGCTCATAGCTCGCCCTTCTCTGGTCCATGAGTAAAAGGACATCAAGCAGTAACAGCCACCATACGCAGCAATGAGGCTGCTCCCCTTGCCATGGGAGCTTGTGGCGCTTCTGCTGGCCTCAGCATCTCTAAATCCCCAATATGCCTCCGCCAGTTCAGCGGTCAATGTTGCCCTGAAAGCTTCGTTCGACGCTGCTCCATATCTTGTAGAGTTGCTGTAAGTTAGCTAAAGCTGACGTGTGGCTATACATGAAGGGCGCTGACAGGACGTAGGGAGACAGCCGCAGAAGAGAACTCAACGTCCTACTTCCCACTTCTGGATCGGATAGCCGAAGGCCATTTCGCGGATGATGCAACTGAACAAGACCTATACACGCGGTTCCTGAAGCTACTACAAGATGATGGGCATATCACCGATCCAGATGCTTTATCCTCCTTTCAGTTCGCGCTGTCCATACACTCAGCAGCTCCTCGAATCGAAGCCCATTACCAATACTACACCACGTCTGTGGAGCATTCCTTGACGGTAGCGCAAGATGCGGCCTGTCCGGTGTGGGTACATTTCAATGGAAAGCAGTACTGTTCACCGTCGTTGGAACGCGCCCAACAAGACATCAAGGGTTCAAAGTAGGCTCTTGACTATTCGGGGAAATGCAGCAACAGCTGATGTTGCGTTAGGAATCCCCAAGACTTGCCATTCGATCGTGTGCTAGGCGGTTCCGGACAAGTTCCTTCATCTATCTTGTATGCGGATATAACGTCGCCGTTGTTCGGACAGTTCCACCAAATAATAAGTCGCACTGCAAGAAAGGGCCAGTCGTCCTACCGCCTTCGTTATCGACCCTCCCTCGCTGCTTCGCCGAGGCCACTGATGCTAAGTGGCTATGGCGTTGAGCTTGCACTCAAGAGGACCGATTACATTGTCATTGATGATAGAGATGCAGAGAAAGCCGAAGAAGCTGAAGAATCAGTGCCTCCAAAAGCCGAGGACGTTCATTTAGAGGCAGGAGAGGTGGCAGATCTGAAACCCCTTTCTTCGGCAGAGCTGCTTGGCCTTGGCCTGAAGGCTGCAAGCTTCATCCTAGGCAGCGAAGCCCCTTTTGATACCTTGATCAAGCTTTCTCAAGATTTTCCTAGGCACTCTTCTGCAATTACCAAAGGCAACGCTAGCGTTGAATTTGTGAACGAGCATCGGAGCAATCGAGAGCTTTTCTTACCCGCGGGTTATAATGTAATATTTATGAATGGCATGCAGATCGATGCTAGACAGATGGACGCTTTCGCACTATTAGAGCAGCTCCGAAGAGAGCGCAAGCTTATCGGCAGTCTTCGAGACTTGGGTCTTACCGGACCAGAGTCAGTACAGCTGTTGTCACACCCCGCTATTGCACAGTCCAAGATCGAGGAGGTTTCGCAACGATACGACTATAGAGACACGCTGGAAGGAGGCAATGTCATAATTTGGCTGAATAATATTGAAAAAGATAAACGATATGAGGGCTGGCCCACACATGCCACTGCAGTAAGTGTATAAAACCGCGCGGACCTAGCACCAGCTAACACGTCTTTGATAGCTGCTCCAAAGGACATATCCTGGCCAGCTCCCTACGGTCCGGCGCGACATCCACAACCTTGTCATGGTACTTGATTTGAGTGATCTGCAAGACACAGAGACGCTCGTAGATTCTCTATACAACTTCGTGCAGCGCAAAGTCGGCATTCGGTTCGGCATTGTCCCGTCATTGAAATCTGCAGCAGCTGTTGATCAGGCTAAAATTGTCTATCACCTGCTGGATACCTACGGGCTGAGTGCTGTCATTACGTACCTGCAAGTAGTAAGTACGCTCGAATAAGCCAAAACCAGAAAGCTTTGATCTAACGTACAACAGTCTGTTCAAGGTCGGAAAGCAGCGGGCCCCAATAAAGGCAATTTTGAGTCTACTGTGAAGGATCGCAAACTACGAAAGGATCGCGCTGAATTAACTTATCGAACGGTACTCGAAGCAGATGAGTCTCTAGATCGACTGGAAAATGTACGAAGATACTTGGGCCGGCTTGCGGCCGATGGCGCATCTCCACCCATTTTCGTCAACGGGCTGGCGATACCTCGCAACGAGGGGTGGCTACAAGCAATGAGTTCCAGGGTAGAAATCGACCTTCGAACAATCCAACGTGCTGTCTTTGAAGAAGTCATCAGGGAGGATGCCTGGCTGGCAGGGCAATTCCTAGAAGGAGCAGCTACGCACAGAAATGCTCTCATTATCCCCGAAGACGAAAGTAGCATCAAGATCATAGATATGGCGATGATACTTCGGGAGCACGAGCACATATACCAGGGTCTTCCACACTTGGTGCCTAAGGAGGACACTCTCAAACAGTTTTGGGCACACTTGATTGTCATCGCGGATTTCGATACTCCAGAGGGTTCAAGGTTGGTTGCAGAGGCGGTCGAATATCAAAAGCAACAGGGAGAACTCGAAATCGTTCTCCTCCATAATCCATCGACATCAGACGGCGCATTACGTCCAATCTCAAGTGCTGTTTTCGAGCTGTTGCTCAAAGGGCTAGAACTTGACTCAGACGAGCTACTACTAGCTTTGAGAGGTGCTCATAAGCTTGACGAGAGCGACAACGCCATGGGTGTGCCTGGTATGGATATATCCGGTATGGCTGCGGCATACTGGGAGGCGATGCAATCTTTGAGAAAGACCATCGGTCTCGAAGAAGGCGAGCAAGGCCTCGTTTTGAATGGGAGGTTTGTTGGACCCATGTCAAGATCTACAGGCTTCTCGTCTGCAGACTACAGACAGCTGCTAGAGTATGAGCGCTCGAAGCGCTTGACGCCCGCAAATACTGCTCTTGCAGCCCTTGGCCTTGAGGAGCGAATAGACAGCCCCTTGTCTGCGGCTATTCTGTCTTCTCTCATTGCTTTGTCTACAATCTCCGATGTCCCCGAGGGCATCTTCGAGACTGGGCCTATGTTGCGGATGAATCGTCATGCTCAGTGGAATGCAAGCTACTCAGCAATCACCACCGGTGATGCTGGCACCGCTTCTATTGAAATTGTCGCTTCAATCGATCCTACGAGTGAAATCGCCCAGAGATGGACACCTATACTCAAGGTGCTTTCTGAGCTCAGCGGGGTGCACATGAAACTGTTTCTCAACCCAAAGGACAGGATGCAGGAGCTCTCCGTCAAACGCTTCTATCGGCATGCGTTGGATGCGAAGCCGTCATTTGATGAAGAAGGATCTTTGAAAGATCCGCATGCGACGTTCGAGGGCTTACCAAAAGAGGCTCTCCTGAACTTGGCACTCGACGTTCCTCCCGCTTGGCTTGTTGCTCCGAAGGAATCCGTCCATGATCTTGACAACATCAAGCTCAGCGCTTTAAAGGAAGGCTCCAATATTGACGCGATATATGAGTTAGAGCATATCCTCATTGAAGGCCACTCAAAAGACGTCACTCTCGGCCCACCACCTCGGGGAGTCCAACTTCTGCTTGGGACGGAGAAAAACCCTCATGCTGCCGATACTATCATCATGGCTAACCTTGGCTACTTCCAGTTTAAAGCTAACCCTGGATACTGGCAGATTCAACTGCAAGAAGGACGCAGCCAGCAGATCTTTAATATCGACAGCGTGGGCGCGGAGGGCTACAGTCCAAAACCTGGCGATGAGCGTACCGACATCGCCCTGATGAGCTTCCAAGGGAAGACCCTGTACCCACGCTTGTCCCGCAAACCCAACCAAGAATTGGAGGACGTGCTCGAAGAAGGTGCTAAAGCTGGCTCGCCGATGGACTTCGTCTCGAAAGGCTTCAAGTTTGCCGAATCCATGCTCTCCAACGTCGGCCTCACCAAGCAATCCCAACACGCCGACATCAACATCTTCTCCGTCGCTTCCGGACACCTCTACGAACGCATGCTGAACATCATGATGGTCTCCGTAATGCGGCACACAAAACACACCGTCAAATTCTGGTTCATCGAGCAATTCCTGTCCCCATCCTTCAAATCCTTCCTCCCCCACCTCGCCGCGCACTACCACTTCGACTACGAAATGGTAACCTACAAGTGGCCGCACTGGCTGCGCGGGCAGAAGGAAAAACAGCGCGAGATCTGGGGCTACAAGATCCTCTTCCTCGACGTACTCTTCCCCCTCTCCCTCGACAAGGTCATCTTCGTCGACGCCGACCAGATCGTCCGCACCGACATGCACGACCTTGTCGCCCTCGACTTGCACGGCGCTCCCTACGGCTTCACCCCCATGTGCGACTCGCGCGCCGAAATGGAGGGCTTCCGCTTCTGGAAACAGGGCTATTGGAAATCGTTCCTGCGGGGACTACCATACCACATCTCGGCGCTATACGTGGTCGACTTACGCCGGTTCCGGCAGATGGCGGCGGGCGACCGACTGCGTCAACAGTACCACCAACTCAGCGCCGACGCGAACAGTTTGAGCAATTTGGATCAGGATCTGCCGAATCATATGCAGATGGTGCTGCCGATTTTCAGTCTGCCGCAGGAGTGGCTGTGGTGCGAGACGTGGTGTAGTGATGAGAGTCTGAGGGAGGCGAGGACGATTGATCTTTGTAATAATCCGTTGACGAAGGAACCGAAGTTGGAGAGGGCGCGGAGGCAGGTTCCAGAGTGGACGGTTTATGATGAGGAGATTGCGGGGGTGGCGAGAGGGGTGAGGGAGAAAGGGGAGAGGGGGGATGGGATTGGGGAGAGGGCGCCTGTTAAGGAGGGGGTGGTGGAGGAAGAGGGGGAAGATGTAGGTGCGATGGGGGAAGGTGGGGAGGGAGGGGAGTATAAGAGTGTAAAGGATGAGTTGTAGATTAGAAGTAGGGCACTAGATCTCATTGCATGGTATGATAATTCTGTAAGATTGGATGTTCTGAAGCAAGTTCAGTTTTACCTCTATTCCATATTGATGCCATAGCAGAGCAATCATCCTCCAAGCCTGCCTGCCAGAAAGCCACTGGAACACCCTCGGGCCTCGACACATGGATTCGCCAGCAGCAATCGTGCCAATACAACATGAGATGGCGTAAACCTTAGAGCCCCAATACTGCCAAGTCTGGAGCCCCAAGAGCACATAGCCGCTAAATAACGAAGCTATGCCATCATGCCACATGCCATCACACATCACGGAGAAGCTGCACCTGACTCACCAATTCGTCACTCACGTCGCCATCAGCCGAGTCCTCCACAGCACCATCATCTTCCTCATCGACCAACGCTTCTTCGGACTCCTGTCTCAACCCCTCATCCACGTCTCCATTCGTCGATGGTTCATTAGTAGTCCCGTCCCCAATCTCATCCCCAAGCAAAGAGGTCTCCTGCTCCTGCATGCCAGATTCGCCCTCGTCACGCTCATCGTGACCGTTCTGCTCATCCCCATCCCCATCGCTAGTCTCGACATTCCTTGCGCTCTTAACCTTCGATTTCCGCCCTCCACTTTTCGGACGTCGCCTGCCCTCATCGCCAGTCCAATGCTCTCCCAGCCTGTTGCTCTCCTCAGCCATCAGCCTCGTAAGCAGCCTATTGACCACATCCTGGTAACTCATATCCTGCGACCCCGGCACCTCGTCCTTCAGGACAGTCCACGCGGTTTTACAGTCGAGTGTCGACCAGACGGCGCGGAAAGACTCGGAGCCGAGCGACTTCCAGGGGATATTACCTTCCCCGTAGGCGCCGCAGTTGGCGAGCGCTTGCAGGAAATCGTACTTATCCCCCGGTAACATGTTCGTGACTCTCTTTTGAGATTTTCCCAAGCGCCAATTACGGGCCGGGCCCTTGCCGCTGTCGATTTGCTTGATTTCCCTCCTGATGCGGCCTTCGTGCTTCAGGTACTGGATTTGGTCGTCATTCTTGAGTCGCTTCCATTTATAGGAACACTGCAAGCGGCTTCTCATGCCTCCTATCGTCTGACTGACGATACCCCAATTGATCAACTCCGTCTCACGGATCTCTTCGTCCGTGTCCGACTCAGGCATATCTCTACCCTCGTATTCGAGTTCCTTGGCACGACGTCTTTCTATCGCCATCGCCTGCATACATTGGTCTACGGCTTTGCAAAGGTACCTGACTTCTTGATCGGTCCAATCCCATTTGTTTTGGTATTCAGCTCCGGTGTGGTAGTTTCTGTACCGATCCCTACAATCTTCCGGCAATCGTTCGATCATCTCGCCTACGGCCTTCCACGACTTTCCCTTCTCCGCTACAGCCAGCCCGAGCATCTCATCTTCTTCCTTGGTCCACTTCCCACGAGCGGCGTAGTTGTGGAATTGGCGGCGGCAGTAGCGTTGGATGGAGTGATTGGTCCGGTAAGGTAGAACAGCACAGACTTCGCCCCAGAAGCGTTTGAGCGTTTGATCATTTCGGGCGCTTGATTGGATGCGTTCGTTGAACTGCCTCTCCGTAAGGTCATTATCTTCACAGTAGGTCTCTCGGAACTTTTTGAGTTTCTCTGCCTCGATGTCTGTGAACATCCCACCCTTCTCGGCGATCTCGGTCATGGATGGGTTATAAACTTTGCCCTTTTGACCACCTCTTTGGAGTCTGTTGCCGAGGCTTTTATATCTGGCTTTCTTTGGTGGAGGGGTAGGTTCACGCTCAATACTGGGCAAACGGCGCTTTCTCTTCGAAGCCGGTGTTTGACTCTGATCGGCATCTTGAGATCCTCCGCTTTGAAGATCTTCAATCCCTGGCAAGACTTGCTCTTGTTGGTTTTGGCACAAAGGAAGGTCGAGCGATGTACCATGCGAACCATTCGCGAAAGCTTCAATGCTTGGCTGATTCGCCTCACGCTTACGTTTGCGCGAAGGTCGCTTGAGCTTGCCTTGGTGTGCTGTCTGCTGGGGAGAAGAATCGTCCCCCTGCTGGATGTCGCTCGCCTCCTGGGTATCGTTGACGACCAGGTCCGTCAAGGCAGGGTCAAGCGGAAACTGGTCTTCTGCGGTTAGGCCAGCTCTATCAGCTAACTGAAAGCCTTCTTCCAGCCAATCACCGTTGGGATCACGGTGGCTACTATCGAGGGCATGCTGACCTTCGCCACAAGCAAGTACGTGTTCAGGGCCATTCTCCTTTGCAGAACTTCTGTGCTTCTTGCGCTTGCGTTTATCGTTGTCGCCAATGATGGGCGTCGAATGCACAAGGTCCGGCAACTGATAAGACGAAGCCATAGTTGGCTCATCTCCATCCCCGTACGGCTCTGCTGAGACATGCTCGAATTCATCTTGGGTACCGTAATTATCGTGCTGTTGGACAATTGGTGACTCGGGCACAGTCTCGATCTCGTATTCCTGAAGGAGCGCGGCAACCATCTCATCATTGCTGTCGATCTCATCCAGACCTAGGGTATATTGTGGGAGCTGTGACTGGGGCGGTCCGACCGACGAGAAATAGTTTAGGTTGAAAACCTCATCGGGCTGCTCTTGAAGCTGGGCCTCAACGCTGTCGTAGAGGACTTCTCCCGTTGGTAACCCGGCGAGCTCACCATGTCCGGCGTGCTTCTTCTTGCTGCGATGGCCCTTATCCTTGTGCTTCGATTTCTTCCGCGCATGCGCCGATGCCCCATCAATGCTTGTGTGCAAAGGACGGTGAGGTGAGCTTTCCGCGACAAGTTGGGCAGAAGCGGCGACGTCGTCAGCATTAAGATTGGCGTTAGCTTCGAGACCAACACCGTTCTTCAATTCCAGCAGAGCTCGAGCACTCTCCTCTTTGCTCTGTGCCTCTGACTCGGCGCTCTTTCTCTTTTTGCGTTTGTGCTTCTTTTCTTTGCTCTTCTCCAATTTCGCCTGGTCGCCACTCTCTAGCTGCTCGGAAGTCTCTGGGGCTGGCTGCGACGACGTCTGACCCATCATGTTCTTCTTCGGTCGTGGATTGGCCGCCAGTTTGGCCATTATCGCGTGCAGGGCCGGGTAATCGACATGTCGCTCCCAAATTGGTGGAGGTTGGAGTTTCCGAGCTAGCGTAGGGCTGAGAAATGCTTGGCATGATCCTTCGAGTGAAGCGGGCCGAAGCATGAACCGGAATACTTCCATGCTCTGTAGGCAGCCTTCATCCTATGGAATGCAGGAGCCTCAACCGCGTTGAGACTTTCCTAAGGACTTGGCGCTTTGGCTCGAGGTCTACGGGGTTCTATGCTCCTTTCATATCCTCACTTCTGGTCTGAGAGAAAGGAAGGGGGTAGGGGGTTTATTAGAAGCAGGACCAATTTTTATCTGCTATTCTCCAAGTAATCGAAAACCATCATATATATTCGAAGACCTTTAAAGTGACCGGCATATTCCTCCAATGTCTAGAGCTCTGTCCCTCTACGCCTTCTTCGTGCGTGGCTCAAGTAAAAGCTTGCCGACTGGACCGACCTTCACATCGAATCCCCCTTCCCTCGAAAAGATCCTCTGTCCTCGGAGCCAAGTTTCCTTCACTACTCCCTGCAGTCTCTTTCCCTGATACGGGGAGCACTTGTTTCTGAAAAGCATGGTATCCGGTTCGACCACAAACGTACCCTCATCATCAAATACCGCAATGTCTCCATCAAATCCCACCGCAATGTCTCCCTTTTGACTTTCAAGTCCAACTTGCCTCGCCGTGTTCTTGCAGCACCATTTGACAACTTTCTCTGGACTGATTCCCCTTCTTTGCCCCTCCGTCCATAAAATACTGAGGCCGAGGCCTACCGAGCTCACACCGCCCCATGCAGCAAAGAAATCCCCGCCTTCCCCGTCGATACTGCGACTACCCTTTCCGGCAATCTCCGAGGAGAGCAGCTTCAAATCCGGCGTGCATGGAGAGTGGTCTGATACTATGGTCTTGAGAACGCTGTCATCGTCACGCAAGAGTTCGGACCAAAGGTGGTCTTGGTTTGATTGCGTGCGGATTGGCGGGCAGCATTTATGACGCGTATCACCGTCTTTGATCGTTTCGGCAGCGAGCGAAAGATAGTGGAAGCATGTTTCTGCCGTAATATTGACGCCTTGTGCTCTTGCTTCTCTCAGCATGGGAATGGCCTCGATGGCCGAAAGATGTACAATGTGTAATGGGAGTTTGGGGGCGAGTGAGGCAAGAGATATAACTTCAGCTATGGCGTATGTCTCAAGTGACGGTGGACGTGAAGCAAGAAACGTTTTGTACTCGTTGAGAGGACCCGCAGGTGCAAGTGGTGGTAAAGACGACTGAACATCGTCGCCTACCGAGGCTGAGATAGGAGGAATCATCTCTGCATGGAACATGAAAGTCGTAGGCTCATCAGACAACACGACCATGGCTTTGGCGATGTCAGTCGAGGAGAGTGCTGGGAATTCTTCCACCTGCAGGATATATTTTCATCAGAGACTATAGGCTTTTAAGTTAGGAGTTGCAACATACCCCACTATCGATCATGAACCCTTTGAAGCCTCTGACGCCTCCTTGTACCAATCCTTTTAGCTCACCGGTATTGCCAGGCACAACACCTCCGTAGAATCCTACGTCGATCCAACATTGTCCATGCGCCGCTTCGACCTTCTCCCTCAGCCCATTTACTGTCGTTGTAGGGGGTATCGCGTTTAGCGGCATGTCCACAACAGTAGTAACCCCTCCGAAGGCCGCAGCTCTTGTCCCTGTCCAGAACCCTTCCCATTCTGTTCTGCCTGGCTCATTGAGATGTACATGCGCATCGACAAGGCCGGGAAGTAGAATATGTGGAGAGTGGTCGACATAAGGTGTTCCAGCAGGGAAATCGGACGCTGGGAGAACGGAGTGAAAGATGGAAGTTATTTTGCCCGTGTCGAGGGATATGACAATCGTAGCAGCAGTAAGTCGACCCGCGACCACTGCCCTAGAAGATGCAAGAACAGTGATTCGAGGACGGTATGTAGAGTCAGCGACAACGCCATTTGGGGGCGTTGTTGCGGGTGTAGGGTAGCCCAAGGTCGTCGTAGAGAAGTCTTCAGCCATGATGCCTGTCTGTGAGCTAGTGGCCCTGCAAAAGCGGAGTCAGACGCCTCTATATCCTCCTATAAAACACAATCACGCGCCCTGAACGGAAGTAGAACGACCGGATCTGTGCAACCAGTTGATAAGAAACGCCTTTACCCTTGGACGCTCAATCAACAGCTAGGAATTGGAGATGCGCAGCAGTCGAAGGATTAAGGAACATTTGTAGTTGCATAAGAACAACGACAACAACAGGCAAGTTCTTTGTGGGGGTCAATGGGGCGCTCCGATCCTCCAGTGCTCCCCATAGGACCATAGGAGAGCTCCGGGCATGCCCGTGAAAGCTGGGGCTTGGCCATGGCTTCGGGCGCCGTGGACATGGCTCCGGTTGGCTTTGCCTCCATTAGCGACACCATTCTTACTTGATGGGAAAGGCCTGAGCTTATCGTCCCCAGTGAAGGTGTGCCTGCTAAGACAGTCCGCTGAACTTCTTTGTGTGGAGCGCAGACAAACAGCGCAGGGAGTCACGGGAGTGACGTTGACTCGTTGAGCCCCTAATGATAAGGTAGCCGAGAAGCTTATCCCGAACGTCGCTGCGCCAAGGCTGACCGAGATTGTAAGGCTGAGGGCCAGCTCCTCGGACACGATTGCGAAGACAAGGGCAAGATATCATCTTCGGCAATTGCCATCGTACTATTCACACTCCAGATGACCGTTCAGACTCAACTTAGGTCCTGTTGGGCAACTGTTTCTTGTTCAGCAAATATCCGAATCGGTAATAGGCTTCAGAGCAAGCAGAGCGGAGTTGAACTAGCCTGGAAGGTTATTAAGTTCAGATTACTCGATCGTTCTGGGTTATTACTCGGTTGTTACTCGACCATTACTCGATCGTTTCTCGATCGTTACTCGATTCTTACTCGATAGCAACTCTTCTCTGCAAGCATTCGTATTCGTTACCTGCATGTCAAAGATAAAATCAAATGATCGCATTGGTGGTTCGGTACGCTATCAACTGCCGTTCATCGCTATGCCAGTGGTAGTTGTACAGTAGGTGGCTTCCTGTTCCAGCGTCTAGGACATAGCGAAAGGATAACAATATCCTTCACTATCACATGGACACAAACAGAGAAACAGGGATGCCCTTTACGACCGGCACTGAGTGGTTGAAGGTGAGCTTTGCGATAATAACGAGCAGTCATGCAAGTGGCCCCCACGAGGTGCTAGCAGACTTCATGTTGCGCGTGCACATTCGTATGCGCCATCTAGTGATTCTGTCCGGACAGGAACTGGACGACCCGGAGCTTGCTGGTACATGATCCACTTCGGGACGGAAAGTAATGTACAGCTCCGATCCTCGCAGAACCCCTGTGGAATCTAGCATCAGCGCAGCACAATGACTACGATGGAACCACAACTACCATCATCTACTTCCTTCCTCATCCCGGTATTCATAAGAGTTTCGATGGACGATGTCGAAGCTGTCCATCTCATCCATGTCTTTGAGGTAGTCGAACAGACGAGCTGGTTTAACGCCCCAGTACTTCGAGGGAACCAAGAGACGAGCCTTCTCGTCAGAGGTCAGCTATAGGAGACTCTCTAGACCTGACCCATAAATAAGTTGGGGGGCCCCGTCGCTTGATCTCGAGACAGATTTGGTTGGTGCTGTCTGCGGCATCAGGAAAGTGACCTGCCGTCCGCAAAGCCAATGGGTGAATAACTGTACCCTATTGCGTATGAAGAAGGTGCTCGGCCCGACATTCAAGTCAGTGTCAAATCTGTAGCAGAATGAGAAAAGACTCACTTGTGTCATGGGGTTTTGAGCGATGATGCACTGGCGCTTGTGGATGGCAGTCTCTACCGAGTTATCGTCGCCGCCATAGTGGCTACACACTTTATGAAGACACCTCAAAGCCTTGGAGCCTCTTGTGCGAGCAGCTGCTACGGGATCCTTTTCATGATGTTCCGCAATCTGGATGGCTAGTTCGTTCGGCAATCGTGCAGCGGGTCCCTGGCCGAACTGGTGGCACATTCTCCAGGTATGAGAAGCCTCCGCAGTGGCTTGCTGTATGATAGCGCCCATGTGAAGGTCTCTGGTAGGATAAGGCACTGCCTGACTATAGATCATTTTCCATGCGCTGTTCTTAGATGCCTGGGGTGGCATAACCGCAATCGATACGGTATTAGAAACCGATCTCTGAATCATGTTTAGCAGAAGGCCCGATGAGCAAGTACCGGGCGGAACCTTAACCTGTGGGCCGACTTCATTGCGCGGCGAGATGAGTCCGAAGTCCATAAGGGTGACCGGCTTCTGAATATAGCCACAACAAGGACGGGAGTAGCGACTGATTCGTGGATACTGTGTGGGCTTCTCGTGCCACGACTGTAGCTACAGGACAAGAAGTTGGAAAGCTGGCGAAATCCCTCCGTAAAACTTCTCAAGAATCTCGTGGTTATAAATCGTGTCTGTAAACAAGAGTACGAGCGTTGAGGAACGTAGATTTTTGAACATCTGGGTGAAAGCATTTATATGGTGAATAAAAGATGATAATGAATAATTCACTTGTATAGCATGCTCCTGTAGTGTAGCTGTTTTAGGCAGTCTCTTCGAAGCTAAGGCAGTTAATCATCGCGAGACATGGCTTACCTGCAAGGGCATGCTGACGGTATGGCCAGCGAGGCATGGTCCTGTATAAGAATAGCCTATCGTGATCGTAGTCTATCGATGGCCATACATTTTATATGGTTAATCGTCTTTTGAGCAGCACATGAACAAAAGATAGCCTAGCAAAGAGACAGAGAAAAGAACTGTGCCATTCAAAAGTAGACGGAGGTTGACAAGAAATTGAACATCACGCGGGCTTTTGAATAATTTTGTTTGCGTGACAATCAAAGGTGATGCTTATATGCGGCATGCGAGGATGCCAGCTAACAGCACAAAGTAACCATAGGGCGGAAATTAGATCATGATGTGCTTGAGCACCGGTCACAATAGGAGAATTTAATATCGAAGAAGGGTTCGTATTGGACGTTAAAATGGCTTTGAGTAAGGACATTGATGTTGCTATGTGCGGCTATTTTCTGGCCTTTCTTTTCCTCACTTCGTTCCCATGTTGATCCTTTGGCTCGATAATTTTGGGAGCTTCTGGTGTAAGGTTCTCCTCATGGCCGCCAATTACCCAGGTCTTGATGACCTCTTTGATCTCAACCTCCTTTTTCCCCTTTTCCCTCGCTTCTTTCAGTCTCCGTAGGTAGCCGGTATACACGACGACCTCGGCAACACCAATGATTCCGCTCCCGCCCATGCTTAGCCCAAGCCTCTTTGGAGTACTCCAATGACTGGCGGCAAGCCATATAGCCACGCTGCAAGCCACGATGGACACTAGAATGTTTAGTATCAATGCCATCTGTCTGTTGACGTCGGCATATGTGATCTCGTCATCTTGGTCCACATCTGCTTGTGTAGACGCAGAAAAGAGCTTGGCAGACGGCGTGGGAAAACGCTGCGAAAATGATTCGAGAGGTTGAGGTGGGTTGATTAGACGCTCATATGCCCGTGCTTCCTCTTCTCGACGAAGCCGTGCCATCAACGCTTTGTATTCGGAAGACTGTTCACACCCAAATTAGCATGCATTGAATCGGCATCCGCATGGTGGGGGGGCGCACTGGCTCAGCCTTCGGTTTAGGGGGTTCAATGTAGACCTTTGAACCCCGTAGTAAATCATCGAGATGGTGCGACGGTAGCTCTATATCCGTCATAAGAGGTTCCCCAGGACTGTTTCTATGCTTGCTCAAGCTCCTCGATATGGTAATGATCTGTCCATGGGAGATGGGATGGCCCACCCTAGGGTCTTCCAACGAGGGATCAGTCGCAGGTGCTTCCGACGAGAGGAGACTAGGGCTGAGATCATGACAAGCTTCTATCGCCGCCACGAGGGCAGGTGTCATAGTGAGTAGAACCATCCTGTCCCATTTTTATCGTCGCGCGGAGTGCACAGGAGAGGACCACGGAAAGAGCGCCGTGGTCTGTACGACTTAGGTTGGAACCACAGACTCGGAACCTCGGCTAGTTAAGATCCCTGTGCCGATCGACAGAAGGGCGCCCTACAGTTTTGTAGATTTTAGACGGTCAGGTACCCCGAATGGGACGAATGAGATATGTCATCACTTTCGCCCTTTCTACTCCGACTTCCGGTCCAGACCTTGAAGCATTGAGGCGCTCTTATATGCGAGATTCTCGTGCCCCTCCAGACTCGAGTATGAACCCATGCCTGCCTCGAGCGAGGGCTATCGCCAACAGCTCGATTACCTCTGGCAAGAGGCAAAGTCCAATATGTCCCGAATGTCTTCGCATCAGACCGATTCATCTCCGCTCCTCCCCTTCATTCTCCTCGACACATTACCCACCAGCGCGGCGACGTCAACAATCAACATGGGCACAAGCGGTCTCCGTGGCTCAATCTTTGATGAACAATGGAGGTGGAGGAGTAGCAGCAACGCCGGGCATGTCGATCGATCCATTGCGCATTGTGGGAAAAGAGATGAAATTTTTGACTAGGAATATACGACAGCTAGTTGGGTCTGGTCATCCAATTCTGGATACGGTGGCAAAATACTACACACAGTCGGAGGGAAAGCATGTACGGCCACTCATAGTCCTGCTCATGTCTCGAGCCACATCTATGACGCCTAGAACTCCGAGGAGCGCTTCAAGATACAAATCTGCAAATATCGACAATCCCATATCACCTTCGACCGTGCTCTCAGATGTGAACCCATCATCCTCAACCACGAATCCGTTGACTGCATCTGTTATCGATGCCGCATATACCTCGGAGGACTCGGATATATTACCTTCCCAAAGGCGACTCGCTGAGATTACGGAACTTATACATACCGCCTCCCTTCTTCATGACGATGTAATAGATCATTCGACAGCCCGCCGGTCTGCTCCCTCGGCGAATATGGCGTTTGGCAATAAAATGGCTGTTCTGGCGGGTGACTTTCTGCTCGGACGGGCTTCCGTAGCCCTTGCGCGGCTGCGAGATGCAGAGGTTGTGGAACTGCTAGCCACAGTGATAGCGAATCTGGTCGAAGGGGAGTTTATGCAACTGAAAAACACCGCACAGGATGAAGCAAAACCTGTTTGGACCGAGGATACCATCACATATTATCTGCAAAAAACATATCTCAAATCTGCAAGTTTGATCAGTAAGTCATGTCGAGCAGCCGCACTTCTTGGACAAAGATCTCCGGAGGTGGTCGAGGCAGCATACGCGTATGGGAAGAATCTCGGCCTAGCATTCCAGCTAGTGGATGACATGTTGGACTACACCATCAGTGGCGAAGAGCTGGGGAAGCCTGCTGGGGCAGATTTGGAACTTGGTCTAGCCACCGCGCCTTTACTGTTTGCCTGGAAGAACAATTCGGAGCTTGGTGCTCTTGTGGGGCGGAAATTTACTGCAGACGGAGACGTTCAGAAGGTATGTACCAGTTGATAGGACAGAAATTGCACCAGTACTGATTCATGCCAGGCACGGACGCTAGTCTCACGTAGCGATGGGCTCGAGCAGACCAGAGCTTTAGCACAGGAATACGCTGACAAAGCTGTCCAGGCGATCAGCGCCTTTCCTGACTCTGAAGCCAAAGATGGCTTGATCGAGATGTGCGTGAAGACCATGCAGCGGAGGAAGTAAGGTTGAACTCTCATGCTGCATTGGGGCTGTACGATTGCATAGGCCATCATAGAGGAGGACACCACTCGATTTCTTGTGTATAACAACGCACTGGATCTCCTCCCAACCTGTATAGGAGTCATCTCACAAGGAGAGCACATAGAGCTCTCGCATAGAAGCATTGACACAGCGTCACCACTCATGATCTCATAATTCAAAGACCACAACTCCCCATAACCGCTCATGACCAAGAACTCCGAATAGTGTCCCACCTCACTCCCCACTATAAGCCCTCCCCCTAACCACCCCCCTCATCAACCCCTCCCCCCTCCCCTCACTCCTCCTCCCCCCCACCATCGCCATCATAACCCCTTGCTCCTCCCCCCTCCCCTCATCCTCCCCCCCCACCAACCTCACCGCCCCCCCACCCCCTCCTTCCCTCCTCCTCTCCCTCTCCCCCTCCACCCTCTTCTTCTCAAACTCCGCCACCAGATTCCGGAAATACACCTCCGCGGCCACAGTACTGCTATAACTCACCGGCGTCCAACTGTACGCATTCCGCGCATGCGGGTTGGCCCCCGCATACAGTAGCGTGCGGATGGCTTTCAGTTGTCCGTAGGCGGAGGCGTAGTGCAGGGCTGTGTTGCCGTCGTTATCGGCGGCCGAGAGGAGGACGGGGCGGTCGGGGGTGAGGGTGAGGAGGGTGGTGAGGAGGGTGGAGGAGCCGGAGCGGGAGGTCAGCATGAGCTGTTTCCCCGAAGGGCGGGGGCGGTTAGCTCGATCTTCCTCTCTTCATCACCTGCAACGAACGGGGAGCGAGGGGGGAAAAGAGTGAATAATTACAGCATCAGCCCCCTGTTTATTCTTCCAGCCTATATACCTCGGAAACCTCGTCGCAAGCAGCGTGGAGACCGCATCGTTTGATTCCTCCACCGCGAGCATGAGCGGCGTGTCCCAGTTGGCGTTGCGGAGATGCCATTGTCTTCGTGGCCGGCGTCGACGAGGAATTCGACGATGGAGAGGAAGCCGAGGTGGGCGGCCAAGTGCAGGGAGGTGTTGCCTTGATTGTCGAAGTCGGGGTTTTGGAGCGTTTGGGGGTTGTTCTTGATGATGCGTTTGACGAGGACGAGGTCGTTCAGGTGGATGGCGCGACGGAGGCGGATGCGGACGTCGATCCTGATGCGACTGTGAGCTTGAAATTTCGGAACGTTTGGATGGGGCTTTGGGTTTACGTACATACTTCTTACATCTTCTAAGGTTGTTGAAGAGACGTTCCTTGAGATATAGCCCCTATCATGACGGCGAAACACTCGTTATGGAGTGACGATGACTCCCGTGTCTTCACTTATAAACGTTACTCGTATTTCTTGTAGCGGAGCAAGCACAAATTCCTACTATTGATATACAATACAGCAATTCTCAATGAATGATTGCTCTATTGCTAGCATAGTCGCAGAATAAGCTGCAAGTTAGAAGGCCAGCAAAGAACTAGTTTCCACAAGTGTGTTGATGCAAGTCCCTACGATACCGACGCCGGAAATGCCAACCTCTAAGCACGACTTGCTCCGGAGAGGCAATAGTCGAGGTATAGCAACACAAGGGTTGAGATGTCCCAGCCTCTCCTTTGTCCATGGTATAGGGAGACCAGGAAATGCCTCGCCGCCCACGCAGACATATGTGTATCTCACTTTACCCGCTTACATACCCTCAAAATCACCACCTGCATCATCGTCATCCATCTCGCCGTCTACAATCTCCTTGGCTAGCTCTCTCTCCCTTTCTCTGGCTTCCTGGGCGTTCTTCAACTCCAACCGATGTTGATTCATGGGGAATCTCATTGCCTATAGTGCAGATTAGCGACCGTCAAATGAAGTTTCGTTAGTGAAAATATTCACCTTAACACTCTCATCGTGCAAATCGAGACATGCCCTAATCCGCTCGTGAAAGGCCTCCCCTGGCTCCCGAGTAGCATAGATATCGCCAGCTTCCTTGCTCTTCATATAACCATGCTCATGATCGAGCGTAGCCTCGATGACTCCATCTCGAATGGCTTTAGCAACAATGTACTCCGCAGACTCCTCGCTCTCAAGGCCCAACCTTAAGCAAATATCCCTCAGTGATATACGTGCGTATGACAGGGACATCATGCGTATACCAGTCTTAATCACGTTTTGCCGCAAACGGAGGATGAGAGTATAGGCGCCGTCGCGTCGGAAAGTGACACTATGCATCTGCACGATATTCAGGAAACCTTCAAGGTCACCAACACGTACCGCTTGGACGAGAAGTAGATAAGGCTGCATAGCCCGCTCAAGATTGGGTTGACGGAAGATAGCGCGATCAGGTATATCACCCATCAGAAGCTCGACTATGACCAGTAGCTTGGAGGCTGCCTGGTAAAAGCCACCTGCGCTAGGCGTTGACGGAGACTTGCGTGTGGCACTGATGAGATGCTCATGAGCCTCAGTGTACGATAACTGTATAGCGCGTATCCGACCCAAATAGTAGAGATACCGAGCAATTTGATTGTTCGAGGCTGCGGGAGGAAATTGGGTATGAGAGATGAGAAGATCGGCTTGGGATATGTGTGAGGTCGAAAGGTAATTCCGGAGCAATAAAGTAGTGACAGTAGCCTGTGTGTCCTGGTCCTTCCGCAACACCGATGTCCGCAATGCACCTAAGAGGTTCTGCCGGATGGATACGACTGGTGCCATGGGCGAAGGAGGAAGCGGCGCCAGTTGTTCGAAAAACAAGGAATAGTAGAAGTAAACACGGGCAGAAAGAGCGTCCAGTGTTCGACGATTCAAGGTGCGTAGTCTCTCCACAAGATTTGTAGAGAACTTGGCCCCACGTTCGTAGGATTTTGTGTCATAAAGTTGTATTTGAACCAGTATGGAGAGGTAAGTATCGACCTCAGGGAGCACCTCTTTCGGTGCAGTGGCGGTCTTTGCTGAGGTGGACTGTGATGTCGCCTTTGGCGGCACATCTATATCCATTTCTGATCCAGCTTCCGGGTTTTCGAACGTGGCATCTTCCTTTCCTAAGGCTGCCAACAGCGACTTCGCAACGGCGCTCGACGAGGGGTAGGACTCGGTTATTATTTGTGCAAGTATGTCAGGTGAGAGGTATTTTCGGACTGACGAGATGGAGCGAAGGACACGTAAGGTAAAGCGGGTGTCAAACTGGGCTACCGCTCGTTCCAGAAGTGAGAAGTTTGCTTTAATATCTATGTAGAACGCATCAGCCATGTTCACGTCCACAAGAAAACGCAGCATTATTCTCGAATAAGGATATAATACTGACCTGAGGAAGCTTTGACTCGAGGATCGACCTTCTGTGGCACTGACTCTGACTCGTCTGTTTCTGGTTTCTCCGTGCTTTCCATGGTGATATCTCCCTCCGGATCCTGCCCAGAATTCCCCGAGAGCTTGGAGCTTTTGGGTGGTGGCACAACGACCGTCATCTCATCATCACCCTCTTTGGCGCCTCCAGATTTCGCCCTGGCGGCGGCGTCATCCGCCATTTCCACATCCTCTGTACCATTAACCCCATTCTCAGTCGGCTCACTACCGTTTGTTTGTGGCTTGTCACCACTCATGTTCTTGTTCGCAGCGCTTGTTGGCCCTTTCTTGGATGGCAGAGCTTTGCCTTTTGATGACGTTGAGCGGGTGGGCACGGGTTTGTCTTTGGAGCTAGAGCTCTGGGAGTCAGACCGTGTTGTTTCACCGTTGGTGGATGAGGAGGACTCCTTGTTAGACCTCAAGTTGCGTCGTTCTCCAGTGCCAGGCATAGTGTCGAGCGCCTGAGCCCAGATGTTTAGAAAGCACCGAAGCGACGGACGATAGACCTAATGGCGACGATGATGTAGACCCTCCTTCCTAAATATGCCGCCCTCTCAAGTGCTGGGAGGGTGCAGATATAGTTCCGCACTACAACGTTGAGATGAGGTTTAGACCGAGAGTGATGGAAGTCGCAGAGCTGGAATCCGTACACCTGATGTTTCGGAGAAAGGAGCGCTAGTGTCTAAGCACGACCGGAGCCGCGTCGATGTAGTCAGCGTTGCTCGATTTGGTCGCTGGTCGCTGGATTCTCTACTTGTTACACCAAACACGCATGGAGAGGGGAGCTTGGGATTTCGCCACTGAAAGCAAGAAAGAGCAGCTTTCCATTTTCGGGCGTCTCGTTCATTGTACCGGCACGTGATTACCTTCACTATCGCAGGGCTTGGCGACATCGCCGAGATCGCGTTCCGATTGTAAACACGGAAGGAGCAATGAATCGATGATCCAGATGATCTAGCATACGACGCCACCAAGATTGTCAAAGATAGCTCTGTGCCATTTGACGTATTTACAATGATGACTTTGCTCGATACTCATCTAGAGCAGATCTCGCTTTCGTCCGCGGCAATTGCGGAGCTACCGTACGTTTCACAGAATCACTTGTCACGGACGTGGACTGATAATTGATCCAGCTTTCCTCCCCCCAAAGTCTTCACCAATGCTTTACTCCATCGTCACGATATCACCGCTCTTATCCGAGACACTGAGTCTCACGAACGTGCACTCTTCTCTGTTGCGTCGCCCGACCTTGGCTCATTCGACCATACCACCAATGCCGTGCGTAGGAACACCGTGTTCAACCTCAATGGCAACAGCGAGCCTAGTGTAAACAGATCCAGTCTCATCAGAGGGCCGAGGCGTACTACTGCGGTGTCTATGCTTCTAAGTGGCGATGTGATGGGGCAAATGCGTCAAGGGCAGTTAGGTCAGGGTAGAGAAAGGAGAGAAATGGACGTGGAAGCGTTGTTAAAGGGTGCGGAAAAGCTGTGTGGGGTGTAGTAAGTGGTCACGGCTGGGTTCTCGTCTTTCGTTTCCACAGCTAAAAAAGACACAGTCCCATTCCTGGGGCGTCGGAGAAGATTGCTTCCTTACGGGCACGCCATGCCCAGCTATCGTCGTCCATCGCACACTATGAATCACGAGTTTCAAAGCAAGCAATGCAACTAGACAGAATGAATCATCCAAATGAGTACGAGGCGGAAGATGACTACGACCGGGAGGAAGTGCATATACAAGCGTCAGCAGTAGACGAAGAACCCGAAGTTACCATTGACGATGTTGAGAGGGAGGAAGAGGAGATTCGAGAGCTTCAAAGGAGAAAAAAAGGCCTAGAAGACCGAGTTAGTGGGATGGAGAGAGATCTGGGTGGTCTTTTGAGATAATGTCTCGAGGACACGTGAAGGCTTTAGCATCGAAGGATTTGGAAGCAAAATGATTTCAACCATCCGCGTCGCTGCACGTTACCCGAGATATCAGCCCGAAACACAACATGGAACACATCAAAAGATTCTCGAGACGGAAATGTCAGGCAAGGAGCTCCGTTTGCCATTGAGACAAAACTAACTTATAATCTAGCCTTTGGAACCATCCTAATGGCATTCATAAACACGATGGAAAGCCTCAGATCTTTGCCTCTCAGCAGCTCTGGAACCGTAAGACATCGGCACTGATGCGTGGTCAGAGTGGCCAGCGATGGACGGTCGTGGGGCACTTACCACAAGTGGGCATACAGGAACAAATCTACTGTTTATCATTATAAAGAAGAGGTGATGTGAGCACATTTATCATTGCTCATGCACGCAGAGAGTCAGAAAGGCATTTGTAGTTACTATCCAGTTACGAATACTTCACTCCTCGTCCCAACACCCTTTGAAAGCATTCTCCCAAGTTGCCGCCAAGAGTGGTATCCTGCGTAAATCCAACGAGACAAGCTGATCTAGGAGGTTTGCTAGCCTTGAACAGGAGAATATCCAGGCCAGTGATAACATTCCAACAAGTGCCAGCTCTACGCGCTGCAGAGGTCGGCAGTAGCGTGCATGTGGAACTCGCATCCCTCCTTAGAGCGAGGGTCGATAAGATTTTCGGCAGACCATGCCATCTCTTGACTCATATGAACGTAGTCGCGGACGAACTCGCAGGGGAAATTATTACCTCCGAAGTAAATATCCACATCGGTCTTATTTCTCACGAGGCTAAAGTAGACACACTCTGTCAAGAAACGACGCACAGGAGAGCTTATGCTGGTATTCCGGTAGGCAGTCGCGACACGTTGCTGGGTAGGCCAGCCTCTGGCGTCTCGATATGCCTTCCGGATAGCATCCATGGCCGTGTCTTGGAGATTGGGGCTTCTGAGATCTGACGCGAGATAATAGAGTTGGTAGGCCTTCTCGATGTCGTCCATAGTGACAGTGAAAGAGTTCCCGTAGGCACACGCGGTCCAATGTTGGAAGACACTGACTTTAACGTTTTCCAATATGACTTTGCTAGTCCCAGAGGCGAATTCGTGCTGTTCGTATTTGTCCTTGAAGTATTCGGATTGATGACATAGCACGTTCATATGTAGAGTCTTAGCTTCGAGGGCTGAGCCGATCAAGACTGTCACCATCGCTCCCGTGATGCACCTAAAGAGGTCAGGAGGTACTTCAAACAGTTTTGGCTTGACTGTGCTTACACTCCAATATCAACCGATTTCCGCGGGTTAACGTTTCGAGGTTGGATAGGAGTAGTACTTGGTGCGAGGCCTGCGGGGAGAGAGCCAGATTTTGCAATTGGACTGTCCAGGACTTGAACTCAGGAGTATGAGCAAACATATATTCAGATTTGTGGAAACCTAGACTCACATTTGAAGCCCATGTTGCTGACTAGGGATACCGTCGCAAGTCGTGATGACACACCCGGAGATCTTGGCTCAGTAGGTGATCTAGAGCGTCGACGCGAATCTTCTTCGACAGATGTGAACAAAGGACTATACAGGCGAGATGTGGACGTCTGAGAACGGGCTTGAGCGGTTTGGGTGTCCTTGGCCTCGTCTACCCCTGGTGTGGCTTGAGGGACTTGGGGATCGCGAAAGGCTTCAGCAGAGAAACGCGGCTCAGTCTTCACGGCTTTGGGAGGCAATCCTGCCGCAGAGCTGGACTGTCGATCTTTGCGTTTCGTAAGAAAGACCCGATTGGCATTGCCGAGTCGTTCAACAGTGAGGCTTGGTGTTGCAGAGCTTGTAGGTGCTCCCACATGTTCTCGTTCATTAGACATTATCTGCTGCTGCTGCTCTGAAGCCATGGCATGGACAATGCCGTATTGAATTCGTGCCGTGCCGTATTATTCGTAATGATGAACTCTTGATCGAACGCTCAGAAGTCTTGCAGTCGATAAAATACGTGACAAATTCAACACCTCATACGCGAGCCCTAATGTCTTGGAAATACAAAACGTCACTCCCTAAAATCCTGCAACGACAATCCTCTGCAATCATTCAATCTTACTCTGTCATGAAAATGCCCCGAACATTTTGCCAATGAGTAAGGTAGATCTTGCACTCACCATGGCTGATGCAATTCCTGTTCTCGACAGGCCTCGAGCTTTCCAAATCCGTAAAGCTTACTCCGGGCACCATCGATCTGGGTCTACTCCGACAATTGGCTCACAGAAAGAAGATGTAACTGATCAAGGCGGCCATGCAGAGTGTGGAAGACCTGCCTTAGTGCGAACCGTTACCCCAGGTTATCAGAGACTCACCAGAAAAGCGGATACGATTGATGTTCCTCACAAGGTTATCAAGAAGATTGCCTGTTTAGGGTCGGGGTTTGTCGGAGGTAGAAAGCCATCCCTTGATGTTCTTGGCATCTCATAGCTGATTCACTGTTCCCAGGCCCAACCTCTGCGGTCACCGCCTTCAAGACAGATATCGAAGTCACAGTAGTAGATATCAACGAAGAGCGTATCACGGCTTGGAATTCAGACAACCTTCCAATTTATGAGCCTGGTTTAGATGAGATTGTTCGTGCTGCGCGTGATGGTGCTATTGGAGGAACCAAATATACGCCCCACGATGTGTCAGATGGCTTGAGCGCTCAAGAAAGAAGTAGCGACGGGAATGCTCGTCGACCAAACCTCTTCTTCTCTACAGACGTAGACCAAGCTATTTCAGATGCCGACCTTGTCTTCGTCTGTGTCAACACTCCAACAAAATCGAATGGCATTGGCAAGGGTGCTGCAGCGGATCTTGGCTTTGTTGAGGATGCTACACGACACATTGCCAAGGTAGCTAAAGAGAGCAAGATAGTCGTCGAGAAGTCGACAGTGCCTTGCAGAACATCACAGTCAATACGGGAAATTGTAAGGACCTCCTCGCACATCATTTGTCCGTAAGGTCACTGACACATCCGACCGGCAGCTCGAAGCGAACGCTCAGCACGGTGTTCAGTTCGATGTGTTGTCGAACCCTGAGTTTCTTGCTGAGGGGACTGCAATTGAGGACCTACTTTATCCCGACCGCATCATAATCGGCTCCATGCCGACCCCGGCAGGCTATCGAGCAGCGGCCTCTCTAGCAGACGTATACGCTCATTGGGTACCACGAGATCGCATTATCACCATGAACCTTTGGTCATCAGAACTTTCCAAATTGGCGGCGAATGCTATGCTGGCTCAGCGCATCAGTAGCGTTAATGCGTTGAGCGCCATCTGCGAAGCCACAGGTGCAGACGTTGACGAAGTAAGCTATGCTTGCGGCCTCGATTCGCGGATTGGGCCCCGAATGCTGAAAGCAGGTCCTGGCTTCGGCGGAAGGTGGGGTATTGGTACGGCTGAACATAATGGATGTCCAGACTGACGAATGTGTCCAGCTGTTTTCAAAAAGACATCTTCAACATCGTGTATCTTTCTGAGTCCCTACATCTTTATGAAGTAGCAGATTATTGGCGTGCTATCATCACCATGAACGAGCACCAGAAGCAACGCTTCACGAAGCGCATCATATCTTGCCTCTTCAACAATCTCACGGGAAAGAAGATTGCGGTATTGGGGTTCGCATTCAAGAAAGATACTAGTGATACTCGCGAATCTCCTGCAATAACATTCGTTAGCAACTTCGTTGCAGAGGGGGCCCAAGTCGCTATCTATGATCCTAGGGTAAAGGAGGAGCAAATTTGGAAAGCTCTGGTGGACGACGGGGGTGATTTCAAGACACTGAAGCTCAAAGTTGAAGTCTGCAAATCGGCGTATGCCGCCTGCAAAGATGCAGATGCTGTGGTCGTCCTCACTGAATGGGACGAATTCAGCAACAAGACTTTACACGACACGTCAAGAAACACGATCTCGACTCCAGCATTGACAGAGATGAATCCAAATCGAAAGTCTTTGGTCACGTCTTCACTACAGACTCAAACATTGAAGCCGCATAGGAATCACCCATCTGCCACAAGAGCAGGAAGCGTGCTTGGCCCGAGTAATTCCATCACTGCAAATCCACAATTCACAGATGTCAGCATGATTACTAGCGGACGGTCGATAGAACGCCTTAACTGGGCACGAGTGGCGAAGGGAATGAGGAAGCCGATGTTTGTCTTCGACGGTCGCAACATTCTCGATAGGACAAAGCTTGAAAAGCTGGGATTTCGAGTGGAAGCTATAGGGAAAGTTGGTTCCAGCAGTCCAAACTGCTATGGATGAAGGCGATAGTTGCGCTTGCTTGGCTGAAGTTTTACTGGCATGGAGAGCTCTCATTCCCTCGGCGGTCACGAAAAGCTAGAGTAGCAACAACAGGTGGAGAGGGTCTGGCACGAGGGCTTGGAGTAATACAGCGTGGCCCGCAAGCTGGTTCAATGCATGAGCTGTAAATCGAGAGACTTGAGTGGCAGAGCAAAGCATGGTGGAGACCTAAATGTCCATTAAAAAGCAAACCTTTTAAAAGTTGTAGTAGTGAGGCCCGCTTCCCCACAGACTAACTTATTTGCTTGCGGCTCTGTTCCACTGGCTTCATGAGCAGCACTAGAGTACGGGCACCACAATAGCTCAATTGCGCAATAGGCCCGACCTCATACAGCACCGTGCCTTTGGTCAGCATTCTTTAGCACTCTTGTGACTGCTATTGGTTCTGTCATTCATTTCCTCTCAATGTGTCATCTGTCTTATCTTCATCTTGTTGGATCTAGTAGTCTCTCCCCTTGCTCCAATCAAATCTAGGTAAAGCTCCGACTGCCTGTCCTTATTCAGCTTTATGGAATACGAATAAACCACGACAACTCCTCGATCTCTGTTCGCAGCTGCGGGCTGCCGGGAAGAAGAGCTATGAACAACGGTTCCAGCTCACAAGCACCGCAAGGTTCTCAGCCGCACCCACTCCAAGGCCTTATAAAACCCGAGCAGGTTTCCAAGTTGCCTAACCTCTCCGACGCGCAGAAGGTCAGCTACACTCAAGGGGTTACGAAGTTATGGGAGAACCTGCAAAACAACAAACCAGACACTGCGGAATACCAGCAGGCGCTCAAGAAGCTGAGTGAGGTTTCTGGCCAAATAAAAGCTCTCGTGCGGAAATGGCACCAGGAACAGCAGGGCCAAGGACCTCAAGGCGCTCCGCAGAACGGCGGGGCACGGCCTACAAATCAGGGACCCCATGTTCAACCTGGTGGGCCTGGTCATCAAATGCCGCAAGTACCGCAAGGTCGAGGTCAGGCATCTACAAATGAGCAGTTTAGCGCGAAGGTGCTTCAGGCTGTGCAGAACCTCCAGATCATCATACCGCCTCAGATCCAAGCGCAAGGGCCGGAGAAAGCCCAAAACTACCTTCGGGAAGCGAGGACCAAATATGCCCAGTCCCTGCAAAAAATAGAGATCGCAACTTCGAAGCTGCAGGATCTGCAGAACCACGCTGAGCAGCGCCAGAATCAAGGGAAGAATTTCACCACTGAAGAAGCACAGAATTTCAACCAGATGAGGGCGAAATACCAACAGCAATCCATTGAGGGCAGAGAATTCCTGGGGAAATTCAGGAACCAGCAAGACACGTTAAGAGCTCAGCAAATCCAGAATCCGGGCAACCTTAATGGGATCCAAGTTCCGCCTATGACGGGTGACTCGGGGGCGCACAGCGTACAGCAGGCACCTAGTGGTGCAGCGACGCAGACAAATCAGCAGCAGATAAGTTCGGATCAACAGAATCAACCGCAAAATGTGAACCCTGCCCTAGAGGCGGCGAGGAATCAAGCAAACATGGCTGCTCGCCCCTCGATAAGCCCTTCTAATAACGTACAGCCACCGAATAGGCAAGTACCACCATCCCAGATACCTCCGTTGGGCAACCCGGGTCAGCAGCCAATTCCTCATCCACCACCGCACATTAACACCAGTGTTGGTCCGCCACAACAGACTCAATCGCCTCAGAGCATGCAGCCGACTTCTGCGCCTTTAGGCCCACCACATCCTTTAACACATCAAGACGCTGTGGCGCATGCCGCACGGACATATTCACAACCGAACTTACAGCAGACGACACCCCAGTCTTCAACGCATGCCCATCCTCAGATGGGCGGTCGCGACATGCAGAACAACAACGTCAAGATGCCAATTCCGAAAAACCTCAATGTTTCTCAACCTCAACAGGTCTCGATGGGACCCGCACGCCCTACGTTGTCTGGAGGCCCCAGTACCGGCGCGATGGCCCCTATGGGTCAGCCAGCGATCCAGAAACACCCTGCTTACGTGTTAGAAGGGGATGGAGAGAGAGTTCTTGGCAAGAAGAAGTTGGAGGAGTTGGTGAGGCAGGTCACGGGAGGAGGCGAAAGCGAAGAGGGTGAGGGCTTGACTGCAGAGGTCGAAGAGGTGAGCTTGCCATGACATGTTCAGTTTTAGATTTCCCCTGCCCGCAACGTGACGGTTCTCAAACTTGAGTTTCCATCTTATTGATGATCACCAACCACCTATGATATCGCTGACACTGCATCCTAGACTCTACTTCAAGTCGCGGATGACTTCGTTGACCAAGTCATTGTGAGCGCGTGCCGCTTAGCCAAACTCCGTCAATCATCCACGCTCGAACTGCGAGACATCCAGCTGATCCTGGAGCGCAACTACAACATCCGAGTTCCAGGTTACGCCTCCGATGAGCTTCGAACGGTTAAGAAGATCCAGCCAGCTCAGGGCTGGACACAGAAGCTCAGTGCTATCAACGCTTCGAAAGTGACCGGAGGCCTGAAGGCTGATTTGTAAGCTTCTTGGGAGACATCAGGGAACTAGGGTTTATTTCTTTGCGTGTTGTTTTGGTGGATACCCCAGGGCTTGATGGGACACACCGGCAGGCATACCGGAAGTTTGCAATGGGAACGCATGCATGCTGGGGTGACAGGCGTGTGTACAAAATCACGAATCATGGTCGGTTTGGTGATGTTACGCATTTCAAGTGTTCAAATATGCCAGAGCAGCGTCAGCTTGAGCCGTTTTCCATGACTGATCACTGATGTCCAGGTGTGTATACATAATAAGTGGCAGTCAGCTGGGGTTCCCTTCAACTGCTCAACAATCAAGACAGATTTCAGGGAACGTCGAACTGTAAAGATAGTAGGAGCCATGGATCTCTACAATATGCACTTCAAAGATTTATTTGTCTCATTCATATCATCGTTGTGCTGCCAAGAGGGTCCTCGGCTGAAGACTGACGCTTACGTGTCCATGCGGTAGAAAACAAAGGAGGAGCCGATGGGACCACACACAGCCAGTTGAACGTCACCTTGCACAACTGAGCTATCCAGGCAAAAGGCAATCGCGGCCAGTGCGAGGAAACTTCTTAGTGCAACAGATAACATTCAACTCGAGTCAAACCCAACTGGGCGCCCAACAGCGGCTGCTCCTCCGAGTTGATTAGGAGGTAGCGCAGGGTCTGACGAAGAACGGGAAATGGTCTCAGCGGGTAAAGGCTGAGGAGTTCTCAACGATGGATGCATAGATGTGATCGTAGAGGAATCTAATTCCAACAACAAGAGGCTTAGTTTATCCTCCAATGACTGTGGCACATGGAATCCTTAGATATCAAGAAGACCATCTGCTACGGCCTGGATTGATTTTGAGTTGAGGATCTCGTTTCTGTGGGTGAGACTCCGCTGACTTCGCTTGGCGGCAATAAAGTTGTTCGCAATAGTCCTCGAATCCTTCCTCCACCATTATTTCTTCACCATTGATCATTTTCTGAGGATTTTCCGTAGCACTGAGAGAGTGCCTCATCGTGTTCGGAAACTGATTGATTTACGATCGAGTATAGCCGGTTCCAAAGTCTAGCAAGAGCCTGAGAGCATCCGGAAATCGTGGGACACTCCTTTTACCCCGCTGTTGCGACACTGCTGACAGAGCAGGAAGACATCTGGACAAAGTGGCAAGATGTCCTCGCCCGACGGCAGAGACAGAAAGAGACCAAGTACGCATTTATCTTAACCCAAGTCTTTCTGTGAGACATGAATCATGCCTCCTTGCATCTGGTCTCTGCAATTCTCAGCATTTTATGCTTCCATAACCCCACCTCGTGAAATTTCATCCCTCTCGCCAAATCCGCGTTTCAACACCCGTACGAGCCTTGATTTCAACAATCTTGTGGCTTTGGTCCTACCCCTATGGCGCTCGGGTCGATGTCTGGCTCATCGCTCATTCCTGGTACTCTAGGGACGCAATCATGCCCTCCACCACAATTACCACAACTGGTCGCGGAACAGCACATTCCTATCGCTTCCAACGATAAGGACACTCAGCGCTTGATAGTTGTGCTGTCCAATGCAAGCTTGGAGACTTACAAAGCTTCCCATGGTGGCCGGGGTGGAGCTGTGAAGGACGAAAAGTACTCGCTTCTTAACAGTGATGAGCACATAGGCGTCATGCGCAAGATGAACCGGGACATCAGCGACGCGCGCCCGGATATTACCCATCAGGTTTGCTCAAGGATTCTCACTCGGGGGAACCACAACTTCCGGCCATCCATACTTACCAGTTCGATAGTGCCTCCTCACCCTCCTCGATTCGCCAGTGAACAAGGCTGGCAAGCTGCAGATCTATATTCACACTGCCAAAGGCGTCCTTATTGAAGTTAGCCCAACTGTCCGAATACCACGTACTTTCAAGCGCTTCGCCGGGCTGATGGTCCAGCTACTACATCGACTCTCCATCCGCTCTACCAACTCTCAAGAAAAGCTCCTTAAAGTCATCAAGAATCCTATTACAGATCACCTTCCCGTGAACTGCCGCAAAGTCACCTTGAGTTACGACGCTGAAGTAGTACGAGTACGGGACTACATAGCAGATCTGGGACCTAAAGAAAGTGTATGTGTCTTTGTGGGAGCGATGGCAAAGGGCAATGACGATTTCGCGGACGCCTTCAAGGACGACACGATCAGCATCAGCAATTACAGTCTCAGCGCCAGCGTGGCCTGCAGCAAGTTCTGCCACGCTGCCGAGGACGTATGGGATATTATATAACCGGTTACATTTTAACACTATTCACGAGGCAACGAATCTGCAACGACATCGGAGACCTCTAGAACGACGATCAGCGAAAGAAGGGTTGTGAACGAAGGACGAAGAGAAGAGTTGAGGGACACAGCGGAGCACGTACGGCAGCTGCGATACCAACATCAAGGCTTTGCCATACGTGGCTCTTACATTTTGCATTGAGTTTCTTTGGATCTGGCTTTGTTTTTGCAACAAGAACATCGGGGTTCAACAAAACTCAAGGCGCTTCTCGTCTTGGTGGAGCACTTCAACTTGCTCCACATTCTCTTTACATCCTATCAGCTGACGTCGTTGACCACTCCAGGTAGGTCGATCTTGTTCACCAATGGGCAAGGTCTGGTCAGGTGATAGCAGCCGTTACCACAAGAAAATGTCTGTTACACTGTTGATAGGGAATTCGAGCTTCGCATATGATTGATTGAATTTTCCACACGTATTGTACAGGCCGGCAATGGCCGACCATCAAGCGCTTGACATTGGGATCTCGTCTCTGTCCGCGGCAAGGATAGAACAGCACGCAATTCCAAGCTACTAACGTCTCCATTCCATGCCAGTGGACGGCTTATTGTGCAATATTTAGACGGAAATCACAATACGCACACCTGTTTTTGGAACCCTCAGGCGACAGATACCAATCATTCTGGCGGGGCGAGCCTGTCCGATCCCTCGGAGATTCGTGGTTTTTCGTGCGACCAACCGCTTTTATCCCGCGAACCTAGCTGCAGGTGACTCTATTCCGTACGTGGCAGGCTTAACAGCGAACAGCAGCTTGGGCACATCAGAGGCCAAAAAATTATACCCGACGTACCACTAAAGAGACTCTGTGGCATAATCAGGTACCAACGTCTGCCGGCGGGCATGGGACGCCCAACCTTGACTTGTGTTTAATAGCCCATGGTAGCTGCTTCCAGTTCAGTCTTCATAATAAAATCTGTGGATCCGATATATTCTGTTTTTGTCGTATGTAATGAGCTTGCTTGGTTGTATTATCCACTCAAAGATTCACAAAACGGCCCGTCTGCCTTTGTACTCCATAGTCTACACGTCGCAATGCCCGTCTCTCACATCGGCCTGACTGTCTCCCACATGCCCACATCCTGCTCCTTCTTCCTTGCTGCCCTTTCGCCACTAGGTTATAGGTACATTGGACAGGACAATTCCCAAATCGGCTTTGGCATCGACGAGGCCGACTTCTTCATCTGTCAAGAAACGCCTGGGTATCAACCCCCTACTCCCATCTACTCTGCTTGATTTGTCTTTCCTCTGGCATACTTATGACCCTGGCGCAGTAACGAAGCGGGCGCAGCACACATCGCCTTCTCCGCACCATCCCGCACCGCCGTAGACGCTTTCTTCACCGCCGCGCTCAAAGCTGGCGGCCGTATCCACGGCGAGCCTGCCGTGCGTGACCGAGCCACCGGCTACTACAGCGCCGCCGTCCTCGACCTCGACGGCAATTCCATCGAAGTCGTCCACCGCACGGAGCAGACCATGCGGGCCGAAACACCATCGAGCCGTCATCCCAACGGTAGTCGCGTCCTCAGCTGGCAAAAAGAAGTGGCAAGAAGCACAGCCGGTGAAAGCCGACAGCAGGCAGGGCGACCAAGCACAACGAGGACCGTCGTCAACAACATCACAACGTCGCCTACAGTATACGTCTCCCAACCCCCGCTAGAGCGCAGACCAAGCGGCGAAATGAGCGCCAAAGCCCTCATCGGCACCCTCCTCGGCGCCGCAGCCGGCGCCGCAGTCGCCTACGCCATGACGAAAGGCGAGGCCCAGAGCGCCCCCAGACCCGACGCCGCACCTATCACAACAACCGTCTACCAAGCCATCGAAGCCCCACCCTTGCAGACCCCAGCAGCTTCAACCACAGCAGAAACCCAAAAACACTACTACCCCACGAGCCCCTCCTCGCAAACCTCCTACGCACCCCCACCCGCCTCCGCCACATCCCGCACCTCCCACCGCACCAGCAGCCACAGCCACACCCACCCCCGCACCATTGAAGCCCCCCCAACCCCCACCCCAAGCACCCTCATCACGACCTTCATCCCCCCCACCGAAATCCCCCGCCCACACTTACCCCCCCAGCGCACCCAAACCGACAGTATCGTCCCCTCCGCCCCGTCCTCGCACCACCGCTCCGGCATCTCCCGCGCCGCCTCCGCCACTAAGACCGCCATCCGCGACACCGACTCCTTGGCAGCGCCGCGCTCCTCGCACGTCTCAGCCCGCGAGATTGCGCTGCCACCGAGTGTCGCTGCCAGCGCCGTCGTGCCAGCGCCCGGAGCCTCCGACACGGGACGCGCGGCCAGTTTGGCGGGGAGTATTTTGGGGTTGGGGTCGGTGGCGCCGAGTGATAGCGTGAGTCAGGCGGGGTCGAAGCGGGAGTCGAGGGCGGGTGGGAGGAGGGGTGGGAGTCGGGTTCGGGAAAGGGGGGAGGATGCGGGGAGTGTGGTCAGTGAGAGGACGGTGAGGGCGAGTGCGAGTGGGGGGAGCAAGAGTGGGGGGAGTAAGGCTAAGAGTGAGAGGGAAAGTGGGAGTAGGGTGGGGCTGTCCGGGAGAAGTGTAAGTGGGGGGAGTGTGGGGAGTGTGAAAAGGAGTGTGGTGGGGTTTCTGCAGGGAATGTGAAGCAGCAGCTGGGGATCCTCTGTACGAGTTGACAGGTCGGAACGGGAATGGAAATGGAAATGGAAAGAGAGTAGAGCGCGCTGGATGCGTTTGTGAGTACATTGGAGTTGAAAAGAGGATGGTAGACTTGTTGGCGTTTTCGATTATAAGTATATCGCAGGCATAGGTGGACATAGATGGCAGTTGCATGCAACAGGGGATCCCCTGCCTATCAAAGCACCGACGTTAGACCTTAGGATACGAGTTCCGTAAATTTGTGGAGGCCATCACGCTCTGTCATCCGCAGTAACAAGATTTTCAGTTCATGCAGTCTATTGTAGATTTGTTGCTAGGGGCAGGCGTGCCCATCAATATAAACTGCAGATCACAAACGGGGAGACCCCCTGACATGTTTAACGGGCGAAGCCAGTTTCGAGCTGCGCAGATGCTATATTAGAAGTTACTGAGCTTTTCCATCTGCACTCTTAATTTTCTTGCTAGTAAAGTGACCTTTCGATTTCAACTTGCTGCTGATGATCTCCCAGATTATTGTTTTAATTTTAGACTGTCACTTATTTTGATGATATGGCTCAGTCTCCCACCACTTGAATAATCAACATAAATGGCAGTCTTTTGACCACGAGGGCCCCCTTGATGTTGTATCCAAGATGAGAAGTTCAAAACGGATCAAATGCACTACACTGTTGCCTTTACTGAATTACAATGTGCTGTTCATTGTTGTTTCGCACTTGAGGATCCCCCGGATTTCTCTGCTTGAAAACTGTCACTTATTTTGATGGTCCGCCTGGGGCACGTCTGGATCCCTTTACTTGGGACTATTACTTATTTGGTCCGGCCCCTGGCCATCGCAATGATTAATCATCTGGCCAGCAGGGATTTTAAAGAAGTAGTCGGGAAAGGTGGTACATGCCATTCTTGCGGATACATATAGATGGAGCTTCAAAGAAGTCTGGTATGGAGAGCGTCAAGTTCGCTTTCCCGAACAGAAGAAGCAAGCAGTTAATATTGATAGGCCCAGTGGAGTCGCAGAACTATATGAGCTGACAAGCCACCCAGCTTCTCGGACAAAATGCCAACCGGTCTCCCACAGCAAGATCCTCGTGGTGCTACGCCCGCCAATTCCTTCAGGCCTCTAGAAATCCTCTTTTCCATACACGAAATTGAAACCCGGCTCCGAATACATGTTACATTTAATGTGTAATTGGCTTCCCAGTGCTTGTGGGCCACAGAAGAAGACACCCGCCTCGGCTGGCGCATGTATCTTGCGAATGGACCTGAAGATGGCATCCCAGGTAGGGCGGCCAAAGTTCGTAGGGGCGCGTAAGCCAGTGATGGCATCCCGATCGGCGTTTACATCGTTAATCATGATATTTGTCGCATCATCGATTCTGATGTTAGCGGTGAGATACTAGTACTCAGTGTTAGCAAAAGGTAAACCTCGGAACTTTTATACGTTAGTAGCGTACGGTATGAATCTCAATGTGGTTATCCATGTCCTGGGCCTCGATGGCCATGAGCAGCGAT
The DNA here is from genome assembly GCA_000611775.1 of Umbilicaria muhlenbergii. NCBI lineage: Eukaryota > Fungi > Ascomycota > Lecanoromycetes > Umbilicariales > Umbilicariaceae > Umbilicaria > Umbilicaria muhlenbergii. The sequence goes on from KK106986.1 coordinate 699,370, forward strand.
CTGAACCATTCGAACGAACCGAAGTCTCTACAGACCCAGAAGAAATATACCTTTCGAAGCCGCGTTTTCTTCTGCGGGTAGTTCATGCGGTACCAGATACTCTTGAGGATCGAGGCGAAGGGTGTAACTCCAATCCCAGCACCCACAAGGACAGCAATTTCGTACTTGAAGACATCTTCGGAAGCACTCCCAAACGGTCCATCGATATAAACTCGAGGCAAGATCCTCCGGATGGATGGATCTATATCAGATTGACCTGTGCCAGTACGATTGATGCCAACCACTGTAGAGTAGTCCTTCCTTTCTCCGGGACGGTCGAAGTTGCACCCAACAGCCGCGGCCAAGGTCTTTGTAAAGTTTCCGACGCAACGGATGTGAACAGATAGGTAGTCCTCCTCTGGTGCACTAGTAAGAGTGAAAGGATGGAACTGGAAAATAGACACCTCTGGACAGCAGAGATAGATATACTGTCGTGTGTCAGTATGCCCTGACTCCAGAGACCGGCAATGCTCACCTGTCCTGCTTTGCTCTTAGTCTTCTCCTTCTTGATCTGAATTTCCACCACGTTGTTCGGATGCTGGATGACCTTGGAGATGAACGTCCTGTGCCTCCCACGCACTTCCCTCGCAACTCGTTCCAACAGATAGATGAACCCTGAGTACATCCAGTACTCCCAAAACACTCCTGTACCGGCACAAAACGGCGGGGCATCCGGTTTGATCATGCAAAAAGCTCCATGGACGGACCAGAAGACGAGGAACACGATGAACAGGTGGTGAGTATACCAGAAGCGCTCGTGATTGGCCTGTCGAGCTTTCTTGACTGACGTGGCAACCATCGCAATCAAAGCAAAAAGCATGATGTATCCCGACCAGCCAGGACCTGTGGCAAAATTCACAAGGATGAAGCCTTTGAAACCTTGGCTATTCTTGGCTGATAGCTGGGCGAAATTGTTCCAGTGTGCAACGACATGGACTACGGTGAAGAAACAGATCGACCAAGCGACCAGCTTGTGGAACGTGATGTTTTTGTCGAATCGAATGATGCCATTGAGCGGTGTTTGTCTTGCCAGAGAGATTAGCGTACGACATACCGGGAGTATCAAAAGGGCGACATCGAAGTGGAGGACCAAAGCCGCGGCCCTTGCAACTGCGTAGGTTGTGCCAAAAGTCGCCCGGGCGTTGGTGAGGTTATCCTTGAGATGATAATTCATGAAGCCAAAGGCAAACACCATGCCTTGCACCGTGACAAACATGGCCATGAATAATCTCCAGTATCCTTCGTTGACCATCCAGCGGTCAAGCTTCTCTCTCCACACAAGAGCCCTCGGAGGTTCTCCACTCATTTCACCAGACATCAACAGTCTTGTCAAAGGTGGCCATCTAGACCGTTCACTAGCCCCAGACCATATACTAGCTTTGTCGGACATTGTGACGCTCTAGGAGAGAGCAGAAAAATGTAGAGGGCCGCAACACCCCTTCGACGATAACGACTTCGATTCGAGCCCTGAGATCGACGACAGCGTTGATGTACAAAGAGATGTCAATACTTTTAGGCTTGTCCGGTATGAAAATAGAGCTCTGAGACAGTGTGTCGTCAGCGGGTGACCAATTTCCCATATGCAGAAGGAGCTCTGTGCCGAATTCACGCACTGCGACCTGCGCCAGTTTTGAAATGTTAGCTTGGTAATTGCAATCAACAGCCGTGTAAAGAATTGGAGGCCATCAAAAGACGAAGACCAGCTTGTACTCAGACCCCCAGCCACGAGGATCTGGTTGAGAGTAGGAGAAGAAGGGGAAAGACGAGGACTCGAAATCAACGGTGCCTCTTCCGAGGCCACAACCTGAACTAGTCCTCGGGGGATTGCACTCTTGGACTTCATCATGGTCAGTGCATGGTATACCGGACAGTTATCTGCCATCATTGTGGAATCTGAACGGTCTCATAGTTACATGAGAGGTCCGCAGGGGTGCCTGTAATGCAGCAGGACCGCTACGGCCAACCAAGCCATGCAAGCATCCTCAATGTACGTTGAGCATCAATGCCGTGGTCCTTGATCAAGTTTGCTGTTGCTCCGAGGGTATCAGGTTAATATAAGGGGCCTTATGGATGTTTAGGAGTAGGAGGTGGGGAGGCTTTCGATGTTTGGAGAGTGTCACAAGCGAGCACCATCACCATCACATTCATGCAACTGCCAGGTTGTGCCGCACCATCACGGAAAAGTCCTAGTTGACAAGTTAAAGATGGTAGAGGAACCTCTACTGTCCTAACGGGGCTTTGCGTGCATTTGCCGACCCCATCATACACATGTTCTGGGTTTAGAGACTGATGCATTTCAACAGGTGAGAGACTACACGATACAGGTGTGAACTTTCCCATATAACGGGCACGATTCTCACCAGTCTCGTTCGTTGTTAGCATCACCATGATGGGCATCACAGCTACGGAAAGACACCAGTTACCAGTAGTGGTGAGTGGAATGCAATGCTCGATTTCTCGCCCAACGCGCCACCATGTATCGTTAAGGGCATGCATGCATGAGTAGGAGACGACCCGAGATATGAAACCGTCGATCTTTGTAAAGCTACTGCCGATGCCGGCCGCAAAAAGAAGAGCTAATCCCGCAGATTCCGCTTCGTGTAGTCCATCCATCGGGCTACCGCAAGACTTGGAAGTAGCTGCACGATTTATCTCGAGGGAACGCGGAAAGCACAGATCATCGAGAAGGGAAACCTGTCACTCCTAAATTGCGTACTTCCTCGTCCACTCCCTAGCCGTTGCCTCGTACCTCGCACGGTCCGTCTTGTAGACATGAGCGATTTCAGGAACCAGTGGATCGTCGGGGTTCGGGTCAGTGAGCATTGAGCAGATAGAGAGTAGGACTAGAGAGAGACGTTAGCAAATTGCTACAGCACTCCACCCAAACCGTCCGTAGCGGAGTCTCCCACCTTTAGAAATGGTCAAAGCGGGACTCCACTGGTCACGCAAGATGTCTAGGCATATACTGCCGTTGGAGTTGATGTTGGGGTGGTAGATACGGGTCGTGAAGTTGACTTTCGGAGGCTTGAATGGGTAGTCGGTGGGGAAGTGGATGGCTAGGAAGAAGACACCGCCTGAGTAAGGGCTGTCACCCTATTATAGAGAGCGCTGTCAATGAGTGGTCGTGGAATTCGTAGTGGCAGGGGTCGTCGGGAGAATATAATAGCGGCGACATAAGCTGGTTTGACTGATGAGGGATAAATGAATACATACAGGTCCCATGATCGTCGCTTGCCAGTGGAACTATCAACACCAAATTTGTTAGTCTGAGATTCAGTAGACCGGCTGAGTATACGGTGAGGTCGAACACCGAGGTTGCCATCGCCGTCGCATCGCGCTCCCCAAAGAAGTTACATACCAGGTCATCTCCGATGGGTCCTGCCGAACATGATGAAGGAGGGTCACTGAGAGGAGCACCGTCAGCCTAGTTCAAAGAACTTGAACTCATGCGTTTCACAGCCCCGCCTCAAAGATCTAGCGGATTCTGGGGATTGTTGGATTCGACTTACCGGCCAAGGTCAGTGAGCTCTTTGTTGATTCTCTTAAGCGCCATTTCGTGTGGTTTGTGGTTTTGTTGGTGTAGTTAAGTTGTGGGGTGGAAACGGCAGAGCGGGTTGAAGATTGAAGTATGCTGTTGTACGGAGACAAACGGGAGTTTAGTGAGGCTACTTAAGATGTCTTTGGCGAGGAATGACGCGCAGCAGGACTGGCTGTTCACAGCCAAGTGAAGTGTTAATGCACAGTGCAGAAGACTCACAGCGACGGTAGATGCGCGTTTGGGAGGTATGAATATTACTGCTTCAAGAGAAGACCAGAAACCGACGATATGGCGTAAGCTGAGATGAAGGAAGTTGCCGGTAAGGTATCAGGTGGGATTGGGAAAGGGCTGAGCGCTAAGCGGCTGGCTCAGCTGCCGCCACCACGGTGAAAGGAAGGCCGCGGAAGGGTCCAGAGAAGGCGACAAGGGGACCGGCCCAGCAGCAGTGCGTTTGATACGCCCGTACTGCCCCTCGGAGGATTATCAAGCTTTGTAAATTGTATCGGTTGCAGATTCGAAGTGGCGTGGGTCCCTCGGTCGGTCTCCAAACACTTGTACCACTATGGGAACCTATCACGTGCCTTGAGCGATCTCAAATCGCAAGGCAGATATTTTCACGTTTGCGGTGCTTATTGCTGATGAATCATCGCTGAGTACGCTTCAATTTACTTCGTATGGATTAAATGCGTATACCAAACTACCACATTTCCCGGAGCATCGACGAGCAAGCGTATGAACAAGATAGCGGCAGACTTTTCGCTGGGTGCAATGTCGATATTACAGCAACGAAAACGAAACATATAATTCCTTGAGTTGGATGTTGTAGAGAACCATGGCTTCTACCATCTCTGCATTAACCACGACCATAGAATCCTTTTTGGATTTGAGTGCTTGAGGGGACCCTCAACTCTCCAACCCTGGTTGCGATGACTGAGCCCTTCACGTCTGCCCTGGGATAGTTGCCTTGCAAGTACAAGCAAATTCCCGACGTGTGGCGCGGAATTTATATATTGGGTTCGGCGGGGTAAAGAGCGTAGTCGGTTAGGGTCCGCTAGTAAGGTAATCATGTTCGACGCTCCGTTGGCGAGTGCTTCATACAACCCAGTCATAAGATCGTTGTGAGTAGGGAGTTTGGTCCTGACTGTTGCTTTGCAATGTGCGCTCCCTCTACAGTTAATGCCTTCTGCTGTGGCACTGGTGACGGAGCCTGCACCTGTGAGTAAGGAAGCGAATAATAGTTGATCTGATGGCGGTAGAAGCAGCGGAAACGAATTGCTCTCTGGACTCCATTAGTCACTTACTTAGAGCTAAAAGGGACTGGAAGGACTTACGTTGGGAAGAGCCCCTGCAGATTTTATCAAGGGACGAGCTTGCCCTCACGCTACAGGAATAGATATTGTGAACTTCGGAACTGGCTCCTCGGAAAACAATGTCTTCAACTCTTGACGATTAGATTAGCAGAGAGTTGTATGTGTGGAAATCAGAGGGAAATGGCATATACTCAGAAGATTCGTCAAGCCGTTGGGGACTACCCTGGACAGTCATATGCAAACATAACAGCACCATAGCGCAAAGTAATAGGTGCTATACAATCGGTTGGTATAGCTCTTGATAGATGTTTCAGCAAAATGCGATAGGCGATCAGTGCGGAAGGTTCAACATGCATGAATGTCTAGAACCACACGTAGGATACTCTTATGGGAATACCGTTCGCACAAGAGATCTCTCGCGGAAGACTGTGATGGCATAAGGTAATCCAAGAAGCGGCTTGAGATGAGATAATGTGATGCTTTCTATCCATTTCAGTGTATAAGATGGACCTCAGGCCTCAGGACAAAATTGGTGGCAGTCATCAGTTGAGAACTCCTCGACGATACAACAGTGAAAGCCATAGAGCTAAACCCTTGGAGTGAATGTTGTAGATCAACAACTGGGGACCCTCTCAACGATGATGCAACAACGAAAGCGATAGCTGCCACATAGCTTCAACCATCAATAATCTGGCGCAGTAGTTGGTAATTGAGGGGGTCCCCGGCTGGTGACTGACACATATTTTGTCCACATGCACCCTTCAGTAGTCCCTGCGCAACCATGCAGTTCAAGAGAAACATGATACACCTTGAGGGTCCCCGCTTCTAGTAGTCAAGTATTTCAACATTCATTTATATGAAGAGTGCTGGCTACGCAAACGCCTGGATGCCGGTGATGGCTCTTCCAAGAATCAAACCTGATTACTGAATTAGCTGCAAATACTAGGGAGACCAGGATTGGGGCACTCACTGTGTATATCGCTCTGCCCCTCGTATGTCTGCGTCACGAATAGATTCGCTACATGCCTCCCAATTCCGTACTCGTCGCTGACGGCGTTGCCGCCAAATATCTCCTGCAGTCTGCACAATGCGCATTAGCATCTGCGTACAACCAAGCGAGCAGTTGTGTCTCACGCTCTGGCATTCACCAATGCACGATCACAATTCTGCCTCTTTATCATTGAGATCATCTCTGGCGCGAGTTTGCCTTCATCCTTTAGACGACCGACTTGAGTCGCAGCCACGATGCCATAGGCTGCGTCGGTAACCGCATCCGAGAGCTTCTTCTGCACAAGCTGATACTTGGCGATTGGGTTGTTCTTGAATTGCCGGCGTTCCAAAGCATATGTTCTGGCGCGATCAATGCAATCTTCCAGAGCGCCCATAGTACCCCAAGCAATGCCGTATCGGGCCGAATTTAGACAGCTGAAGGGGCCCCTGAGACCTTCGACATCTGGAAACATGTTCGCTTCGGGAACAGGGCACTCGTCGAGTTGTATCATACCAGTGATCGAAGCTCGGAGTCCGTTCTTGTTCTTTAATGGCGGTGTCTCTAGCGCGCCTGGTGGGCACTGATCCCTTTCGATAAGGAATCCACGTATCTTGCCAGTACTCTGCAGCTTCGCCCATACGAGCATGAGGTCGGATATTGGAGAATTTGTGATCCACGTTTTGGCACCAGATATTGATAGATAGCCCTTCTTCGATGGATGCGGCTTTGCGGTAGTCTCCATTGAGCCCGGGTCCGAACCGTGGTTGGGTTCCGTCAAACCAAAACATCCAAGTATTTTCCCTTTGGCGAGCCCAGGGAGGTATTTCTCTTTCTGCTCTTGTGTACCAAATTCATCGATGCCACCCATAACAAGAGAACTTTGTACGGACATCCCTGACCGGTAACCCGAGTCAACTCTTTCTACCTCCCGCGTAATGAGCCCTGAAGCAACGCTGCTGACGCCCGCGCAGTCGTATCCCTTAATTGTTGCCCCCAGGAGTCCAAGCTCTCCCATCTCTTCGAGGATCTTTCTGTCATAGTCCTCATTTCGGTATGCCTCTACAAAGATCAGGGTGTTAGCAGCAGCCAACTGTACTTGGCGGTTTCTGACGCACCTAATACTCGTGGCAGCATACGCTCTTGACAGTAATCCCTTGCGGTCTCTTGTATAGCCACTTCTTCCTCGGTGAAGAGATTGGCTGAGCCCAGTGGATCTTGCCAATCGAACTTGACAGGCGCGTGGGCATATCGACGTCCAAGACTTGGAGTAGCGGCTGTCGAGCCGAGACATCGGGCGCTGTGTCTCAATGAACTCCTGATCATCTTGCAATCACACTACTTCAGATGTCGATACCGTTGAAAGAAAAAAGAAAGTGAGAAAGCCGGCCAGCGACAACAATTGAGGCCATGGCCAAAAGCACCCTGGCCCTTCCGTCTCCACAAAAATCACCCCAGAGAAGGATGAGGAGTTGCGGGACCGAGGTCCGACGCCGTCCATAAGGCCGTCAACGGCGCATACGCTAGTCACTAGTCCCATCTTGACTGCTTCGAATAAGAGCAGTGTGAGGAACATCAAAACGCATTCGCAGGCATCCTGATCAAGCTAACGAGGGTGCCATCTTACAGCAAGTGGCGAGTGTGTCTTTAAGATTGTCGAAGCATGTATGCTGCTACTTGAACTGCATGGACAACTTGTACAAAGATAGACGCCGTCGCATGGGGAGGCCCTCAGCAGTAAATAGCGAATCAGCCATACCTCTCTGTCCGCAACTTGAACGCGAGTTACTAAAACTTAGTCTGCAGGTATTTACGCAACGTTGGCTGTCTTCTAGAAGGGGCCCGAGGTTCGACGTCGCCAACATCCTTGCACCACAGGAGGGCCCCAGGCAGCGTAGGGTCCAAGTAAGAGGCAATTCCGAGTACACAGATCCAGGCGGCCCCCCGCAGCGAAATCAACGGCGGACTGCAATGTCTAGAAATCTAAGGTCCGGCTTCTGAGGTCGGTGCTTTGTTAGATAGTGGGTCCTTCTGCTGTAACTGCCATTTGTTTTGACCATCAACCTGCCCCCGCAGGCCTCATAGTTCGCACAGGTCAGCTTCGTCTCCGTCTTGTGAATGATCGTGGAGTAAATCACTCTGCATCAGCGTAAGACGTAGCATTTATCTGACAGAATATCCCTCTGCCCAAAGACCCTCCAAAACAAGCCCCCCACTCCCCCCCCACGCCGCTAGTACCGCTAGATCTGTTCAGGTTAGACTAAGTGCTACGCGTGGGACGTCACCTGCGAGCGCGACAAAGCTACCGCAGACGTTGATGAACAACTGAGATAGGCGTCACCTCGTCGTTGTCGCACAATTCAACAATCACAATTGTCACAATGGGCATCAAGCGTACGTCAGAGATTGTCTGGTTTTCACATCTGTAGCTATACTGATTGATTGCAGAGCTTGCCTCAGTGATCAATGAACATGCTCCGGATGCCATCAAGAATGGTGAGATCAAGAACCACTTCGGCAGAAAGGTCGCTATTGTGAGTCTTCTTATGCAACATACTCAGGCTACCCGTACATCCTCTGATGCTGTGATAGGATGCGTGAGTCCACCAATTCCTTCTGGTGGGCCTAGATCCTAACATGGGCAAAAACCCCAGCTCGATGAGCATTTACAGCTTCCTGATCGCCGTCCGCTCCGATGGCCAGCAATTGATGAATGAGACCGGGGAAACGACATCACATCTCATGGGCATGTTCTACCGCACACTCCGTATCGTCGACAATGGCATCAAACCACTGTACGTATTCGACGGCGCACCACCAAAACTCAAATCCGGCGAATTGGCAAAGCGGTTTCAGCGCAAGGCGGAAGCGAACGAGGCACATGAGGAAGCGAAGGAGACAGGAACAGCAGAAGAGGTGGAGAAGTTCTCAAGGCGCACGGTCAGAGTGACTAGGGAGCACAACGAGGAATGCAAGAAGCTGTTAAAACTTATGGGTGTCCCTTACATTGATGCGCCTACGGAGGCAGAAGCACAGTGTGCGGTTCTGGCAAGGGCAGGCAAGGTCTACGCTGCCGCTTCGGAAGACATGGACACGCTCTGCTTCGACTCGCCGATCCTTCTCCGACATCTGACATTCAGTGAGCAGCGCAAAGAACCGATCCAAGAAATACATCTCGATCGTGTACTGGCAGGCTTAGCTATGGACAGGAAGCAGGTCAGACTATTGCAGAGCCAGACGACTCTGTCCTATAGTAAGCTGACACGATCTAGTTCATCGACCTATGTATCCTCCTGGGCTGCGACTACGTAGACCCGATCCCAAAGATCGGCCCTAACACTGCCCTCAAACTCATCCGTGATCACGGCACGCTGGAAGCCGTCGTCGACTTCATCCAAAAAGACCCCAAAAAGAAATACACCATCCCAGACGACTGGCCCTACAAAGAAGCGCGAGAACTGTTCTTCGAGCCCGACGTCAGAAAGGCCGACCACCCCGACTGCGACTTCAAATGGGAAGCCCCCAACGTCGACGGCCTTGTGAAGTTCCTCGTCGAAGAGAAAGGCTTCAGTGAAGACAGGGTCAGAAGCGCAGCCGCCAAGTTGCAGAAGAACCTGAAGACGGCGCAGCAGGCGCGGCTGGAGGGGTTCTTTAAACCGGTGGCGAAGACGGAGGAGGAGATTAAGAGCTTGAAGAGGAAGAATGAGGAGAGGGCGGAGGAGAAGAAGAAGAAGCAGAAGATGGAGCAGAAGGCGAAGAAGGAGGCCAAGGCTAAGCCTAGGGGTACGGCGTAGGTTTGTTGGTCGTGTAGTTTGGCATGCTATCGTTTTGCGTTGTTACTGTAACATATAGCGAGGGCGGAGTTAGGGAGGCGAGGACGGCGTTGCTCAATATGGGCCTTTTTAACGGGGTCAGGAGGTGCTTGCTCCAGATTAGTGCTTTCATGGCAGAGCTTTCTAGTGAATATCAGGAAATCAAGGTCCTGTTGAAGCGGTGCTTGATTGTACGCCGAGCTCAGCCAGGATTGTACAGGATCTCTCTGTGATATCAAGGGTCGCTCTAGCGCACTATGTACTAGATCGGATTTCGTACAGCGAGTGAAAAAGGCAGATACAGATGCAACTGTGCAAGTATCAATCGCCAGCTGGGGATCATCTTGACAACGCAGTAATGTAAGCGACAGATCCAAATCCTAGGAGTGAAACAGCTTCTACCATTTCTACATCCAACGCTCCTCAAGATCTGTCTTGGTAGTTGGGTGGTTGATGGGTCCCCAGCTGACAACTGCCACTCTTTGTCCATGACCTGGCTATGTAATCGTCCAAGCATTAAACAGTAGACATGTAATTGATGCTGCACTTACGTTCAGTGCCCATTCATAATGACGTCCAGTGGTCCTTGACGGAGACTACACGCGCAGTACTCCTACACGTATTGCCGCACCTGCTCCTCACTCCATTCCCAGAACCTCGCAGCGTGCCCCGTACCCCCTTCCGCCTCCGTCTTCTGTGCGTCCAGCAAATCTTTGCGCAGTGGGCCAAATCGACCCCATGGGATGACTTATACTAGCGTTAGCAGAGACTTTCTACAAATGGACAAAACCAACTCACTCCAAGCGCCGTTCTTCTCTTCCGTGACTTCAGGCGAGAGACCGGCGAACAGCTCGGTATAGGCACCGTAGATGGGTTCATAGAGAATACCCCCCTATCGCGAGCTTCACGTCAGTCTTGTGACTCGAATTCAAAGACATTGGTCTTACCACAATCATCGTGTGATAGCGAGACAGATGGCGTTGTAAATCCGTCTTCAAGTTCCCCGGATTCAAGCTCTGTTACACCATCAGCTGCCGGAGCTTCCAATCCACCAAAGCGCGTCTCCTACCACACTGATGATCCCCTCCTCTCTCGCGCGCTTGGCAAACTCGGACGCATGCAAAACATTCCCCGCCTTACTCATCCCGTACTTCGACCAGGGCGCCTTATCTACTTTGTAATCGAGATTGTCCAAGTCGACGCCGCCTTTCGGTGAGAGATGCTCCGCCGCGCTCGAACTCGTCCATACGACACGGACACTATTTGCAGGCGCCTGCTTTGCCGTCCGCGCAAGGATCGGGTGCAGCAGCTTGGTGAAGAGGAAGGGCGCTACATTGTTTGTGCCGAGTTGGGCTTCGTACCCTTGTTTGGTAGTGCTGCCTTGTGGCGGGACCATTACGCCGGCATTGTTCCAGAGGACGTCGAGGCGGTCTTCTTTGCTTAGGAAGTCGTCTGCGGAGGCTTTTATGGTGGTTAGGTCGTCGAGGTCGAGGTGGAGATATATGAGCTGCCCATTAGAGTTGGGGAAGCGGGATTTGATCTGGGAGATGGCTTTGGATGCTTTTGGTTCTGAGCGGGCGGCAACGTAGACTTTTGCGTTGTGTTGGTAGAGGATTTGTGCGAGCTGTTCTCCTACGCCTGAGGAGGCGCCGGTGACGATGAAGACCTAGAGATGTGGGTATACGACGGCATAACGGGTAATGGGTGGTGCTCACTTTGCCCGCTTGATCTGCCAAGTTCTTTTCGGTCAATTGCGGCGCAGGAGGCCAGATCTGGCTGATGATATTGCCCATGGTCTCCTGTACACACTGTGTATACAGCGCTAGCTTTCCCGTCAGTCGAATGAACGCAGGATCAGTATCAATTGACTATATCAAAGGCTATGTTGCAGGAATGGACACGCGCAACCTCATCAGACCGGTTGCAGTTGGGCAACATGACTAGGTCGGAGTAATCAGCTGCTCGAGATGATACAGGGCCCTCAAGTAAGTGTTGATGTCTTCCTTGTCAAATGATTGGATAGATCTGAGAAGGACGGCTCTCTGAAAACACCACAAGCGGGTGGTAAAGGGTGGAACACTAGTCGTTAGTTCCTTTTAGTCAGCACGCTGGTGGGGAGAGAGAAGACCGCCAAAGCCGCAAGCCTATCTCTGCACTAAACTCTTTCCCCATCTCGCCTGTCTCAGGCGTAGGGACCAAATAAGTGGCAGTCTTCAGCCGGGGGTGCTCACAACTGATCAGTTATCATGACAGATCTTAAAGGAGTTCTCATGCAGAGATGACGGAGTAGTTGCCTTTACAACATCGACTCCAAGACTTAGACATATCGCTTCCGTCCATGTATTGTCCAGAGCGGCCCCAGCTGAAGGATGTTACTTTAATCTATACAAGGCCTTGCTCTACCATACTGTGCACACAGCGTTGACTATCGCTTTGCGTTAATAAATCGTTAAAGAGGTCCTCATGCTAAGAAGTGAGAACGGCGAACTGGCTACACCTGAACCTCCTGAGCTAGCACAATGGTTTTCTTTACCAGCCATGGATGCGACTTGCAATTGCAATGGATGTATTTCATATCCGGAGTCTGTCGGCCTCCCAGGTCTTTGGTTGAGTGTCGGCGACGTTGGCCATTGGATGAAGCACCATTTTCAAACACAAGGTAGAGGGTGTCGTGCGATCATACTGACGCAGTGGAGAGGAAGCGCATGCACACCGCCGTGTCTCTTGCCCGTTCCTCGAGCGTTTCTTGTCAGGCTCGCTTAAAAGGGCCTTGGGGAGCGCACGGCACGCTAGAGGTAGCCTCCATGTTTAGGTAAATCACCACAACTGGCTGATCCTACTTAAAGCTCTCCGGCACCCCCGCCGCGTTCCTGGGAAAGTCGACCCCAACTCTCGAAACATCAACCAACAACAATCGCTTCGGATCCAGTCATCCAGCACCTCATCTGAAAGTTCTTCCACTCGCCCATCCATTCGTACCCATCAGCCAACATGCCTCCCAAGAAAGCAACCCCGGCTGCGTCGCAAAAGAAGGCCGCTGCCGCCCCAGCTCATGCCTCGTACAAAGGTCAGTGTCTTCTGCTTATCAACCCACCCAACGTTGTCGCATCGACTTGGGCCATCTTTTATCATGGTCGCGAGCCTTCACTGACGCGTCTCTGCAGATATGATCAAGGAGGCCATCCTTACTGTAAGTCTACAAAATCGCGCGCATTTGTTGATGTTGCTCGTCGACAATTGCGTCTTCGCATCATGCGACCGGTCATGTCGAAATCACCACGACGTCTCTATACACTCTTATAAGCACAGGAAGCTGACGCGTCTTTACCATCTTTAGCTCAAGGATCGTAGTGGTAGCAGGTGAGCATCAATTTCACAAGAATCTGCGCGTTTTCGCAATGTTTACCTTTACGGGCGCATTATCCTCTTCTATTCGTGCTGACTCAAACTCCGCCATATAGCCGTCAAGCCATCAAGAAGTACATCCTGGCGAACAACAAGACTGCCGCTGCTACACCGACCGTTTTCGACACTCAATTCAACAAGGCATTGCGTACGGGTGTTGAGAAGGGCGATTTCACTCAGCCAAAGGGTAGGTCCAATCTGTCGCGCTTCCCCAGCACCTCGATCTTTTGTTCATCAAGTAGCACTCACTCGTGTCTCTACATTTCGTTCTACCTCGCTACTGCTCGCTGTACTTTTCCGTTTAATTATGGGACTATTCTTGCATGGCGCATAAGCAGATAATTCGCTCTCTGAATCTCGTGACTAACACATCCCCACGCAGGTACCTCTGGACCCGTCAAGCTTGCGAAAAAGGATGGTAGCGCGAAGCCTGCTGCGCCTGCCACGAAGACCGCTGCTCCGAAGGTATGTCGACACTATTTCACCAAAATCGCGTGCAGCTACCTGAATACTAATCACGTCTCGATACAGAAGGCTACTGCTACCAAAGCTGCCGCCCCAAAGAAGGCTGCCGCACCCAAGAAGACCGCCACCAAGGCCGCTGCCCCAAAGAAGACCGCTACCACCAAGAAGGCAGCTGCCGCCAAACCCAAAGCCAACACTGGAACTAAGCGCAAGACCCCCGTAGCAGTATGTCGTACTCTTGAGCTTGCTGAATCAACGTACTGACATCATTGCTACAGGCTCCTGCTGTCGTGGATATACCGAAAGTGCTAGGCAAGACCAAGTCAGGACGCGTCACCAAGAGCGTGGCGAAGCCTGCAGCTCCAGCAAAGAAGGCCGCGCCCAAGAAGACGGCGGCAAAGAAGTCAGCAACACCGAAGAAGAAGGCCGAGACTACGACATAAGCTGCTTCTCCACGGGTGTCTTCTTTAATGGGTTTTTTCGCTGGCGGCGTGGACAGGAATGTGCATGGAGTACTGTGTGATCTCGGTCGCATATCTCACATGCTTCGGGCTTGTATTTCATGTTACAGACCCCTTTGCTACCGGGGGGGGGCTCAGAGGGTTTGCTGTCTTTATGGATGATGGGGCGTCATGACGAAGGGCCACATTGCTGTATTTATATTGCTGGGATGGTCAAAATTCACGATCTGTTCTTATTGAAGGCCAGGACTTGAAGTAATCAGCAACCAGAAGAAATCCAGCACGAATGCAGTCTCATAGCGTGTTGAAGATTCCGTTCTTTCTTGTAGAGTTTCTTGTAGAGTTCCTTGTAGAGCTCCGTGAAGAGTACCCCGAAGGCCTGTTTGAGACGTGGCACGCCGCATAGTCTGCGCGCCGAAAGAGGAGCGATTGCACGTGATCTCGATTTTACACCTGAAGTCAATTTCCAAAGTACATCGATGATCTGTGAGCATGCCTAAATTGGTCACCACCAAGACCGTCAAGGGCGATGCTTAGCAGAGACCGTCAAGGGCGATGCTTAGCAGAGCTCGTGCAAAGCGATGCGCCAGGAGCAGGTACTGTTCGCCATACGAGGAGCTTATCACTCATCAGATGAAGTTCGGCGGTCGTGAAGCTAGGATCGGTAGGGCTGAGGACTAATTTGTACGTCACAGCCTGCCGGCTTAGGAGAAGTGCTGGTGCCAAATCAAGCCAGCAGAACTTTGGCTGCGCAGGTCAACTCTCGACATTTCACACTCACATGCTCTGCCTCTCCTCCACGGCGACATCCACCTCCACGATATACATACTTTGTACCTCATTCTCATTCCTTAGTTATGGAACAACTCGTCTGAGATGCATGCAACCAAGGCTTGACGGCTCGGGAAGGCAATCCATCAAGCGACCAGACCACTATCTTCACTCGCATTGAAGACGGACGGGAGGCTACCGATGAGTGACAAGCTGAGAAGCTCGTGGACTAGTCACACGGCCGGGACTTCGGCCTAAGTGGACAGGACAGAGCGTCCTCCGTAACGCTGGTGGATTCGGAGAATGCCATTGTTGCTTGCACGCCTTACGATTACTATCTGGCCTGACCTCCCACGATGCCGTCATTCTTGAACGGCTACATGAGCGAACCGGTGACGTTGATTGCCGGCGAGTCGTCGGTGTACGACCCGCCCCATCAAGCCTCCCTGGAAAGATCCTCGTACAATTCGTCAAGCACGACCGGAACGTTGATGCACAGCAGTGGCTCAGATGGTCACATCGGGAACAAGCACATCGATGGAGTACTATCAGGGGGATCATTCGTGCTGAATTCAAGCATGCATTCCCTTCCGAACGGAAGGTCGAGCGGAAGTACATACAGCCGAGAAAAGGGACATTCAAGGAATGGAAGCGCATACTCGATAGGGAGCGGGCTTGGAGGATCTGGCGATAGTGAAAGGTGGTCTCCTGCGCCGGTGAACGGGGTGTCAAAGCGTGGCGTCATGGAGCAGACGAGTTCCCCAGTGTCAGCAAACGGTGCCACAATACAAACGACAGGACCCAAAACACCAGAGCCGAACATTTCAGCGCATAGTGAGCGCACCAGACATGGGAGATACCACTCTGCCTCTGCGCCACCAGGCCATTCCCATGGTCCAACGTCGTCGAGCAGTTCAGATGCAGCTCTAGCGATGCCTGCAGCGGCCGCAAGATTGCCGAGAGACGCAACAACCGTCGGACCCATAAATAGGTTTTCTTCACCCCCTAACTTTACTGCTCCAGGTGCGACCCCCAGCGCATCGTTGGCTACACCTTCACATCCCCGTCTGCAGCATCGTCATACGCTACAAGTTCCCAGAGTGTCGACTAGCCGTAACTCGCGGGAGTTCTCTCTTAATAATGGAAACACGTCTGAAGATGGAATTTCCGGCAACGGTCGCTTTTCGCCAACGACAGCAGGCGGCAGGCGAGCATCTCTCACTCTGGGTCGGCGGACGACCCGGTCGAACCACTCTGACCTGCATGTGGATGATATCCAGGCAGATGGGGACGTAGCGCGATGGACAGAGACAATCCGCCAAAAGAGGGCTAGTAGAAGAAGGAGGAAAGAGGAAGAGGAGGAGGATGACCGAGTTGTGGTTGGCACCAAGGTTGATATGCACCACGTGAATTGGGTGACCGCTTACAACATGTTGACTGGTATCCGATTTACTGTCTCGAGAACCAATGCCAAAATGGACCGTCCGTTGGAGGAAGCCGACTTTGACGCGCAGCACAAATTCTCATTCGACATGTAAGTGTTTCTAGTTTCGCTGGAACTATTGTGTACTGATCATTTGTTAGCACGGGCAATGAGCTTACTCCATCCGCCAAATACGATTTCAAGTTCAAAGATTATGCACCTTTGGTGTTCCGCCATCTTCGGGCAAAATTCAAGCTGGATCCGGCCGACTACTTAATGTCCTTGACCAGCAAGTACATTCTCTCCGAACTTGGTTCTCCTGGCAAAAGCGGCAGCTTCTTCTACTTCTCGAGGGACTACAAATATATAATCAAGACCATCCACCAATCCGAACATAAACTACTGCGAAAAATCCTCCGCGAGTATTATGCGCATATCGAAAGCTATCCGAACACACTGATCTCCCAGTTTTATGGTCTCCATCGAGTGAAGATACCGTACGGTAGGAAGATTCACTTTGTGGTAATGAACAACCTCTTTCCGCCCCATCGTGACATCCATCAAACCTTTGATCTGAAAGGCTCAACCATAGGGAGAGACTACAAGGAGGAAGACTTGGAAAGAAATCCCAGGGCCACACTGAAGGATCTGAACTGGCTACGGAGAAATCTCCACCTTGAGCTGGGACACGAGAAGAAACACATGTTTATTCAGCAGATGGAGCAAGATGTCGCTCTTCTACAAAGGTTAAAGATCATGGATTATTCCCTTTTGGTGGGCATTCACGATTTGAATAGAGGAAACGAGGAGAAACTGCGTGACAAGACGCTTCAGGTCTTCCAACCAGGTGCCGAGCGGGGTGACGAGCCACATCCTAACATGCTCACAAGAACTCCATCATTGATCGAGAATGCGCGGAATGCCAGGGAGTTGCGGCAAGTCATTAAGCGCGAAAAGCCGGTCCCAATGGACCAGAGCACCAGCAAGATGCCTGATGAGATGCTAGAGGATCGCAAGGACTTTGTTTTTTACAGCGATGATGGCGGATTTCGAGCCACTCACGAAGATGGTCGGCCAGGGGAGGAAATCTATTACTTGGGAATCATTGACTGTCTGACGCACGTACGTTTGATTCCCTCCCCTGTCAGAACGACATTGACTCTCACCGCAGTATGGCGTGGTGAAAAAAGCCGAGCATATATGGAAAGGCTTGTCAAAAGACAAAGCCTTAATCTCTCCCATCCCCCCCAAAGACTACGGCGATCGCTTCATCAAATTCATCACGCGAATTACCATGACCAGAGAAGAAGCCGAGCGGGAACTACAAAGAAATGACCAGCTGGACGGATCCGTTCACACGAGGACATCCAGTCATTACCTCTCGCGCGGCTCTGCGGAACGAACCATGGACAAGGCGGAAAAGCAGGCACGAAAATCGGAGCAAGCAGGCGCGTCCGAAGCCAATGTCCCCGACACATTTCTCTCGGCCGTACGCAGTCCCTCGGTCGAACGGGCGAATGGTCTTGCGGGGGCGACACTTCCCGTCGTCGAAGAGGTCGGCGAATCTGGGAGTACGGGGGGTCGAAGCGGTCGCAGTAGGGATGAGGGTGTCAAGCCCAATGAATTCGCCGAGGTCAATCACGATTACCCGTCTACGGTTTCGGATGATCAACGACACGATGCTATCAGATATTACAATCCGCCCTCAGGTATGCCTCCTCCGCCACGGTTGACCGATTCGCCACCGCCGATGGATCCCTAATCTTCATCGTACTTTATCCTTCCGTCCCGTCACAATCTTATTTGCTATTGTTATGATACCCATATTTTTGGCCTTTGGGAGCTGCATAGAGCGTCGTCAGTCCGTTCACTTGTTTAGACCGCCTCCTTGTATTTCGAGTTCCTCAGCCGGTGCACATGGAGGGAATCAGTCTTCAGGTCTTCTTGGGTCCGGCCACTGTAAGGGTCCGGGAGTGCTCCATGGACGGTCCTTTTTACTCACGGTTTGAGTAGATAGTCATATTGTTATGATACCCCACCATTTTCTATAGAGCGAAGGGGTTTTAATTCGAACCCTCGCTTGTCATTCTCGCCGGTTTTATTATGCATACTGGTTCAAAAGTGAGACCGTGAAATATATGAATTATTGACGACTTTGGGAGTCATTATAGCATGTCTCGCCACCATACCCACAGCAACTGCCACGACAGTTCCTGCGGCACTATGCTCTCGGGCTGCACCTCCTTTGGCCCACAGTTTGTGAACAGCGAGGCCGAGGCCCGCCTCTTCCTCATTAACGAGGACCAATCCTCAGCACATCAGGACCCCGATCCGAATAAGGGGCAGTTTTCAGGGTTGGCCATTTCAATAGGTAGAGCCGACTTCTTCGGAATTGTCTCTACCACCGCCACTCCCAGAACTACGGCACCTCGCTTCGCTGTGGAGCTATCGAGAGGGTCCCCTTCGATCACCGGCATTTGTTAGGTCCCTGCGCCTTCCGCGTCCCATCCTAATCGTCGTTCGTTGCTAGCTGGGCGCTAGATAGTAAACATATATCTGGGATTCCGATCTCCCATCTCCGCAATCTCCTCTTCCGTCATCCCAGCAATCTTGTCATCTTCTCTCCCCTCCAGCCTCCTCTTATTCTCCCTATCCAAATACCACCACATAAACCCGTAAACACAACTCGCGAACCCCACCATGGCCAAAGTAACTGCATGCCCCTTGACATACCTCGGCCGTTCCGAAGTCTTATACAACTGCAACAAAACCCCACCGTCAGCTTCAGTCTGAATAAAAATCGGTGCATTTCTTTTTTGTTTCCGCCGGAGGTCAAACATACAAACGGCGCCATGATCCCCGCCGTATTCGCCACCGTCAACTGCAACCCCGTCGCCGTAGTCCGCTTCCCATACCTCGGCTGATTACTCGGCAGCCACGCCAACGGCAGTCCCACCACCACGTACAGCCCCAACGCCACAACGAAGCACCCGAAATAATGCACCCCGGGCTTCGCGTCCGCCAACAAGATCCCATACCCGACCACGCTGATGGCCCCGAAGACGACGCAGTACACCCCGCGCAACTGCTGCGAATCCGACAGCCGCGCGATGACGAGGTAGGTGGCGGCGCCCAGCATGTAACAGGGGATCGTCAGCGCCTGGACCTGCGCGGCGGACCAGTGCCCGATGGAGGCGATGATGGTGGGGAGGAAGGTGCTGTAGCCGTAGAGCATGGTGTCGGCGCCGAACTGGGCGAAGCAGAAGACCCAGATTTTCCAGTCCTTTAAGCCGAGGATGACGTCTGCTTTGTGCATCTCTTGCGCGGAGCTTGTTTGCCCGAGTTGGCGGGAGAGGCGGAGGGTCATGAGGGCTTTTTCGGGGGGGGTGAGGTAGAAGGCGCTTTGCGGGTTGTCGGCTAGGAGGAACCAGGTTGCTATTCCGAGACAGAATGTGGGGAGGCCTTCGATTATCTGGGGGTGGGGGAGGGGTCAGCGGAGGGTGTGTGTGCAAGGGGGGGTGGGTTAAGGAGGTGGGGGAAAGGCCCGGAAAAGAAAGGGGGGGCAAGGGCGCGAGACCATTATCCAGCGCCAGGCTCGTAGGCCGGCGATGTTGTTCATGAAGCCGATGGCATAGGCAAGGAGGCCTCCGCATGCTCCAGCGAGAGCCGCCGAGACGAATAGATACCCGATTCGTAATGCGAGTTCACGCTTCGTGTAGAAGAAGGTGAGGTATACCGCCATGCCGGGGAACAACCCCCCTTCGACCAGACCGAGCAGGATCCGGCATGCGATCAGTTCGCCGTAGTTTTGCGTTATGCCTGTTAGGGTTGCTATGATGCCCCACAGCGTCGTGATGATGCTAATCCATCTCGAGGGACGGAACTTCTTGAGCACGAGGTTGGACGGGAGCTCAGATGTCTGGGCGAGGGGGTCTGGTCAGCTGATGAAAGACAGAGGTGAGGAGGGAAGCTTGGGGGGCGGGCGCAGGTAATGTACAATATAGGTCACAAAGAGAAGAGAAACAGCAATCTGGTAGTCGTTCCCTTTGAGCCCGAGGTCCTCTTCCATGCCATACAACCGTGCATTCCCAATATTCACCCTGTGATATCGTACCCGTCAGTCAGTCGCCGACAGTAGCAGGCTTCAGCTACTGGAAAGTAGGGCATGGAGGTGATCAGACCTGTCCAAGAAGCTCAGAAGGTAGAGCAACATGACCAGCGGAATGATATAGAGATCCAACTTGCGCACCAGCCGCTTCTCGGCCGCATAGTCGATCTCCGCAATGCCAGAATCGGCCGGCGACGGCAATACGTCTGGAGGGCTCAGGATTGACTTTCCCATTGTCGACCGTGGCTGGTTGCAAGCTGTATCGGGTGGGTATGTGGGGTCGAACCACACCTCGAGGCTGGGTACTCCTACATGTATAGCTCCAGTCGCGACTTGCTAGAGACTGCTTTATACGGCGAGGACATTGAGGATCTTATAGATACTCTAGCGATGAAAAAGCAATCGACCGCAGAATGAATGATGCATGATTACGTCTTGGGGCAAATATGCCTCGCCGTTTCTCCACGTCTCTTCAGAGGCACGACAGTTATGACACAGGCTGGGAGGGGTCCAATGGCATTTTGCGAATCCATGTCACACCGTGACCTCAAGGCAGAAAAGCTATTGCTCGTCTACTTGAGGTGCGGCAGGCCCATGGGAATCGACGGGTGTTGCGTGATGTGCGCGCTGGCGGAACTCCCTGCTCCCTTTCTCCAGCCCGAATATAACTCGGTCTATATGGAGTAATTGGTCCACTATGTACTACGTCCCAGGTGCACCATCAACTTCAGTGATTGGTTCTCAACTGGAGGAGCTGCACCATATCACAAGAGGAAATACAGAGTTGGAAAAGAAAGAAAGCCTGCAGATGCTATATGTTATTGGGCTCTGGTTGGATGCATGATCGTAAGTGAAAATCATATTCCACCTTTGATTTGCTACTGAACGTCTCGGTCTTATCTGCTCAAATGAGCCTGGAAGTACGCCTCGCGCCCCACGATAATTCTAACGGTCAGAAACTCTGCTATCAAGCAACTCAATTGGTGTCTAAAGTGTCACATAACAGTTCAGAAGGTTTATGGAGACACCCGGCCGATAAATATATAATGCTAGGCTCCAAGATGCCAGTACGGTACGAAGCCCACAATAAAGCCTACAACGAAGCCCACAGGAAAGCCCACAGGAAAGCCCAAGCTCCATAGACATGCGAACCTGGAGGGATGATCTGTATGTACAGTACTTTGTATGCCGCAATATCGTAACTGCGTAACTTCATAACGTCATAGCAACTGCAACACCGCAAAGGTTCTCTAACATGATAGCAGAGGTTTATCTTGAACAGCAGATAGTCGCAGCAGAACCGTACACCATACCCTGTACTCTATATTCTAGATTCATTGCCGCCATCTAAATCACTGGAGGCGGTCATGTCAAGGAGATCTTTGGTGCGTGGTCCGGTATATGTACTGCAGACATTCTGTGAGCTGCGTCAGGCATTTGGAAAGGAGTTGAAGCCTACTTCCTAGCCCCCATCCACCACCATGATAGTGAGAAGACGGCAATAAAAGCAGCTACAGCGACCGCATAATTCCTGCTCATGTCAGCACAAGCACAAGGCAGAGATCAGCGTTGGGACTGACATGTTTGCAAACGTCACCGGCTTCGTTGAAGGAAAAAACAGCACCACACTGATGAAGCAAACCCATATAATTGCGATGCAGTTGATCAGCTTGCCCCATCTGCCCAGCGTTTTCGGCCCTGGGATGAATTGCACTCGGTGTTCGTAAACGAGATGTGCGACGATGACGGCAATGTATGATAAATCTAGAGCGGGAGCAGTGATGTTGAAGATGCCAATGATGGTCTGGCCGGACCCAATCCCGATGCAATTTAGACAGACTGCAAAGGCTACGACCAGCCAGACCGCATTGACAGGGGTATGTGTTCGCTGATTCACTTT
The DNA here is from genome assembly GCA_000611775.1 of Umbilicaria muhlenbergii. Classification (NCBI taxonomy): domain Eukaryota; kingdom Fungi; phylum Ascomycota; class Lecanoromycetes; order Umbilicariales; family Umbilicariaceae; genus Umbilicaria; species Umbilicaria muhlenbergii. Next base: position 721,590 of record KK106986.1, read on the forward strand.
GCTCCAAAATCTATGTCAAATGTCAGCCGGAAATGCCTCTCATCCACGAGCATACTGCTCATACCCAGAGAAAGGTAAGGCGTCATCACGCGCAAAGGCATACGCCATTCTAGTGTCTGCCAACATGGCTGAACAGCCCGTGAAGAATTGTATCAAGATCACCCAGAACCACATAATCGTTGCGCCGCTTTGGCCGCCGGCGTTCAGAAATATCTGAGCAGCTGGTAAGCCAGTCGGTGAGGATACGATGCCGTCAAAGTCTTTCATGCAGAAGCAGAACGTAACGGTGAGCATCCAACCAATAACGCCAGAAACAAGCACGGCCAACACGATCGCCACAGGCCCTCGAACCGCAGCGTCGCGTGTCTCCTCGGACATACTTGGGAGGATGTTGTTAGTTCAATCGCTGGACAGTAGGTATAGAGGCTTACTGTGTCGTACCGTCATAATCAGTCATTGTCCACGCCACGGGTAAGAAACTGCGGATATATGAGTACAATTCAAGAGCCTTTTCTATCCCAGGGAAAGGGATACCCTAAAAGAAAGGAAAACCCTTTGCTGCCCCAGCCAGAGCCATCTGTGACATGCGTGAAAACCCATCTAGCGCTCTGTTTTTCTGGTGTTAAAATGAGCAGCGCAATGCAAATACCGACAGAGGCAAGAACTTCAGGTCCTTGTTAACATTCTGCACTGGAATAACATGGCAATTCCCACTTACTATTGATTGGTGCAAACCAGAGAACGATTCTATGAAGGAACCTGGTGGTAAGAGAGCAGATGATGCCCATCACGCAGAGAAGAGCAATAGAAAGTAAGACAGTTTGAAGCGCGTTGCTATAGGACAAGTCAGTGCGGCGTCCGGACTGCGAAGTGGCCAGATCCCATACGGTGAGTATGAGTACACCCCATTGTCCAAGGTAGAGTTCATGCTGGCGCAGGCGAGTAGCATCTGGGCCACAGTATATGCCACACTGGATACACCTGCGGTTTGCCCAAGGAAGTTGCACCACCCAATAACCCATGCCCATTTAGCCACATGCTCCGGAGGAACAACGTGCTTCGTTACGAAGTACATGCCACCAGCAGTTGGGTATGCCGATACCAGCTCGGCAACTATTTTGGTCAGTGAGCGGCTGTGAGATAACTCTTAAGGTTCATTACTTGAAAGTGCTATGCATGTGGCCATAACTGAGCCAATGAGCCAGCACCATACAGCGGTTGCCGGACCGCCTGCAATGATCGCAATACCAAAAGTGGCAGGGACGGAACCTAAGACGCCTTCGATAGAGATAGCATATGAGACCGTAGACCATTTCGTAAACTCCCGTCGAAGCTCCTACAAATTATCAGCTGGCCACCTTTTCGAGCAAGTAGCAGGCAATGGACCTGCTTGTACCCAATCCTAGCGAGCAATCGCTCATCATCATCTTCGATGATAGCCGCTTGTCTTGGTACTTCAGTCCCAGCGTCCGTAGAAGAGACTTCCCTAGGCGATTTGAGATCGGCGTATGTTGGGGGTTGGGAAGGTTCCTGGGAGCTTGAGGAAGCCGGCAATACGTCTGGGGTTTGCATGATGAATGTGCACAAGTCTCTACATGCAAATGCCAGTTGCGCTGATGAAAAGAAAACAAGATAACAAAAGAATGGCGCTGAAGCTTATGAAGTCAATGAAGTGGTACAGACGACGAAATGTGCGGAGACGAATGGGATATATACAGTTAGGAAACCACCAAAGTGGAGCACAGCACTCTCAAGAAATAATGACCATCGCCCACAAGATCATCAACTGCTGCTAGGTGTGGGTTGCAGTTAGCCCCTTCGGCAACGTGCTCCAAGGTTAGAAGCCAGCCTCATCGAGCTTCACCATCGAGGGTCAGAGATATTCATCGGTGCATTATCAGGATTGTTAGGGCCAATCTCGTGAGGGCCCCCTTTAACTAGCATTAAACTCTAGCTTGCCTGGATAGCTATGTGGCCAGCACGCACTGATAGCTGCCGATGATGCATTGGTGCCAATTAGTATCAGCATGCCAGGACTAGGATTAGCGTGTCGACATTGCCACATTGGCCTGGCGACTGCTACAAAGCATCAAATTGGAGGGCATCTCGCGAAACCGGACGAGTCAATGCCTAGCGCCAATGACAAGCTGCAGGATTCGAGTGGTAATTGGAATTCGCCAAGGTTTGAAGTACAGATGGGGTCTTTCAGCCACGCGTAGTGGAAGAGGTATGGAAGAGAGGGAAGGGTGGACGGAAGGATTCTTAGTCCAAGTACCTGGTTAGCGGGTTGGGAATCGGCATTAACGAGGACCTTCAGGCTTGGTAAGCCACTTTGTGACCTAGAGCGGTTTAGAAGAGACAGTCGACTTCATCCATTGGTGCTTCAGTGGCCGGAGGGATCCAAGATCAAGGCCCAGGCCTACTCCCGTGCCGAGCGGATAGCAAAACGTGCGAATCCCAACAAGAGGCAAGAAAACAAGCCGACACCAGGCTCAAACGTGCAACAACAGTGGTTCCGAGAAAAGGAAGTCAACACCTTTACTCATTACTGAGAGGCTGGCTGATGTTGGTCGTTCATGGGCAGATATGAAATCTGGTGGAGGAGGGCATCCAGTAAGAAACCTTTGGTCTGGTAGATCCGACATTTGTAATGAAAAGCATACAATCGATGATTGCTCTCTTGCTAAGACAAACACTTCGATGTTGGATCCTTTCTTGATGCAGTTCCAAAAAACAGACACTTACCAGACCGCCTGTTCTAGTGTACAGGAACATGCAGTGCCACGGATTGAAAATTTGGCGACTAAGCCTAACGTTCCATGAGGCATGGCCGCATGGCACCTGATCGAATCCATGTCCGAGCACGACAATAACCTGATGATCTGGTGGCTTTGCCGGCCGGGGTGTAGTTATTCGCACAGTCGTCATTTTTATTTGCGAGCCAACCATACCTTAGCAAGCGGCGAGGCTCAAGCCCCATGTGCACCTTCAGGTCCACATAAGGTGTGGCCCTGCGGGGGAGAACCAAGCAACCCATTAGAGCTCAAGAATCAGGTTGTTCCCTTGCGTGGCCATGTCCGATTGATCTGTTGTGGAAGGAGAGAAGCGATTGCCGTAGAGGCCCCGCGTAGCCTTATGTGTACACAGATTTGCTCACTCATTTGGATCCTTGCCGACCATCTCCGTACTCGGAAATGAGTCCGCGATTTCGCTCTCAGGTTGGGCGATATCCCCAGCTCGTGTTTGCTACCTGGCTGTCAATCACGTAGGGCACTGACTGCCAATCGAATCTGGGGTAGGAGATGCGGCCATGTCATGCTGACATGTGCACTCCTGTAGGGCAAGTTGTGGACAAACAAGGAGGGGCCCCGGTCCACGTTGCTGGAAATTGCTACTGGATTAGGCCGTGGAGAAGTCTGGCCGTGCCGGCACGTGGAAAGGAATAGAGGCGGTGAAGACGAAGGAATAGAAGTGGGTGTATGACACACTCCGCAATGCGGTCCGAGAAAGTGACATGTCATGTCTAGAAGATAGATAGAGTGTTTAAAGTTTCACTCTGGGGAACTAGAGTAGATCTGTGGGCACATGGTGTTGTTGTGGTTGGGTTTGAGGGGGCCGAGAAGGGTACGTTGCACAGCAGGACATGGCCATACCATCGGGATTGCATGCACAAGACTCGATATAGCCTCCCCGTCGCCTGATCTGCCTTTGCCTTACCACTGGATATCCCAGGTCTGAGAGCCGTAGCATGCCCAATATCCTGATCGGAAAATAAACATCGATTACATGGGCTGATACATAGATCATGTGTAGGGTTGAAATGTGTTGACCCTTTGAGGGCGACGCTTCTTGCAAATTCCCCAATAGGCCGTTCTCGAGCCTGCTCCTCGCGAACCCGACAGGCAAAGTTGCTCGCCAACGGCAATGGAACAGGTGCTGCGCGTGGTGACAATTGAGGCAGGAGACCGCAAATCAGTTCGTGCATAATCCTAAATACCGCACCAGGCCGAGAAACTTTCACTCCTTCATCCCTCGTAAACCCATCACGTTCCCACAAACCCATTTTCCGGCCTTGCCAGCCAATCTCGAAACGTCTCGAGCTTTGGATGCGTCTTCTTCAACAACCCAATATCCGCGTCATACCCGACGTCGTTGATCCATCGGAACATGATTCCCAAATCCGCAATCATATACATTGCCACGCTCCCAAGGATTCCCCACGTGGTCGGTAACGGTTTTCCCACCACTTCCTTGAACGCCCGATCCGCCTCTTCCAGCGTCAACTCATCACCTGCCAGACTAATCTTTTTCCCTTTGTACTCGTCGGGCTTCAAAAAAGCCTGCGCAGCAAACCAGCCAATATCCTTGGTGCTGATGAGTTGCAGCTTCCGGCTAGGCGCCAGCGATTTACCCCACATGGCGGGGAACATCTTCCCCATGAAATCCGCTGATATGGAGAGTAAGTAGGGGCTAGAGAGGGAGGGAAATTGAAAAAAGGGTGGAGGTACGTACGAGTCATGTTCTCCATGAATGCTGTAGGGCGTAGGATTGTATATTGCATCTTCCCGCCTGAGCACTTCGACTCGAGATGCTTCTCGATTTTGTGTTTGCTGATGAAGTGCGGCACATTCGTTGCATCGTTATCAGAGTTTTTCCCTTTCCTGTCAACGGACGTATAAACGAAGTGTTGCACGCCAGCAGCTAAAGAAGCATCGACGAGAGCTTTGCCCTGCTTTTCCTCAGATTCGGGAGTCGCGCCTCCGCCGAAGGGGGACTGCACGGAGAAAACGCCCCAAACGCTGTTGACACCGGCATCCTTGATGGCAGACTCAAAAATAGCCGGGCAGTCATTGAGATCGCCCGCGACGCATTTAACTTCTGGATATTTCTTGCAGAGCGACTGGGCGGATGCGGAGGTGGGAGATCGAGTCAGGGCGAGAATGGTGAATTGATTAGACTCAGGTAGGTCGTGGAGAGCTGAGATAACAGCTCCGCCTTGTTTGCCGGTTGCACCAGTTATGAGAAGAGCTTTGGACATGGTGTGAAGGAATATTGGATAGGTGGGGCAGGCTGACAAGGGACGGTATGGGCTGCGACTCCTCAGACGGATCAAGAACCCGGCGTCGTGGGGGTTGCTGGTCGTACAGGAATGGCCTCGTTTGGAGATACTAAAAGCCTTGCGGTCAATGTATAACGGCCTTATGATTTCGCTCCAGATCAAAGAGCGATTTATGATAACAAGAGGATTCTCAAGCTGACAGGGCGAGATGAGGCGTGCAAGATGAGGAGTCCAGCTATGACGCTATGAGATCCGACAAGGCAACGCTTAATCTTTCGCCTTGCACCTCGTAAATCTAGGAGCTCCCTTGGAGTGCATGAGTTACAACTTACGAGTACGGGATATCACCATGCTAATGAATACTGTTGAGGACCGAGAGTTGGCTGGCTGGTTGTGGCTGTCACGCTGCAGCTATCACTTTGGTCGACGATATCAGGCATCGGTTGAGACTTTTTCGCAGACATGCAATGACTCTGGTGATCCCCGCGGTCGATCCAAAGATACTATACCATCATCTTGTGGTGGCGCCCTCCTAAGGCCCTACCATATTCGACCTCCCATGTTTATATCAGTTTTGGAGCCGCACTGAGACCTAGGACCTGCATTCAGGACGAATCAAACCGTCAGGAAACCCATAAGAGAACCAAACACAAACGAATCAATATTGACTACCCCGCCACCAACAGGGGTAGACAATGTACCCTCTTGTTATTTGAACCAGCGCTGAGCACGAGATAGCAGATAGTTGGGCATCAACGGCCAACACGCGAAGCTCGAGAGTAGCCTTAGCTGGACAAGTGAAGACTGCTCTGACTCTGCCACCTTGCTACCGATACGGACAGTATGCACTGTTCCCGGTCGATGTGGGTTAGCAACAACGTCCAAAGGAGGGATCCTCAAGAAGAATAAGGTACATGAGATTTCAGATGATCGCGGGTGGACATGGCTCCGAAGCGCACCCGTCGCATTGTGAAGGCTCTGCGTAACGCCAAAGACAACACACCATCCGCGATAGTCATCGGCATACGCTTTGTGGTAGTCTGCAAGTCTACGAAGGTCATTGCGCCTACGACCAGCTTCTTAGACCTTGATGACCACACGTGAGTCTAACATCACAGGCGAGGCCAGCGCTAAAGTCACTTAAGCATTCAACGAGATGCATCCAGCAACTGCACACGTCACCCCGCTAAGGCCTCCACTACAGCAGATGCACCCGAGGCTCTCTCTCCTTCGTAGGATAGCCACCAATTCGGGGCCTACGGATGATCAACAGCCATGCAGTGCTACACTCGGGCAGGACTGGAGAAACTTTCAAGGGTTGCCCAAAATGTGAGTGAAGAGTTACGTTGAATACGGCGAGGATCCCTAAGGTATTCCGCTTTCCACATAAGCTCGAGATCGCTATACAAACGCGTCAATAAAACTGCATGGCAAGGGGAATAGAAATGTTGTCTGGGTGAGGAGGGGCCATGGACAACACAAGGCCCTGGTTCATGAGGCGCAAAAGACATGACTCGTACGGAATTACAGTTGATGGCTTTCCCAATCAATGTCCTTATTTAGCCCAGCGCCGGACTCATGGACTCATTTCCAGGCTGCCCGTGGCCCTGCCGCACACTGACTCTAATCGAGTGCTTTCCCGTTTTAAGCAATGGAGCTTCTTTAATACGACCCAAATACCGAACCGCAGATTGTGTGGAACAACATGAGACGTCCAGCATGAATCAAGCCAGGATGAGCTAGGGTCGGCATGTCCGACATGTAAGCCCTAACCAGTCAAGCGCCGAAGCGAATTACTCGCGCCTAGGTCCCGTGTTCATACCACGAATCAAAGGTCAAGCCCTCGATGACTATGTCTGGTTGAATCAATGAAGGTCTCTGCACCATCTACAGGTGCGTCACCCCACGCCATATGTCGCTCTCCGCAGATGAGCCTTGTTGGCAAGTACCTGGCAAGCACAACCTTTCCTTGTTGCAGCGGTCAAGCCTGCATGATGCAGCCGTCAGCTCCGCATGATGTCCAGATCTTGTGATACCCACATCCCCAAGACTTGGATATACCCAAAGCGGTCGCGGGGGCCCGCATTCTACCCCAGAAAGCCCAATAGTGACAAGCCACCGCGAGAACGCCACGTGGGGATGATCCCTTATCAATAGTGTCTAGGATATGTACCCCCAATGTCCTTCAACGCCCCCCGACTATGAATTCAACCGTCGATGTTGATCCCCCAGCTTCGAACCAGTACGAAATTTGTCTGCGAGTCAGCTCCCTACATAGTACTCGGGTCGGTGAGGCGAGGTCGAAGCAACTGCAGCCAAGTATGACTTGTGCTATCAATGAGATTCTAGTACGCTGTGCGCAAGCAATTCCAGTGCAAGTGTCTGCGGTGAACGACTCCAGGTCTACAAGCAATCGATATCGGTGTGCTACGAGACTCTGGGGCCGCATCCAGCTCTGGACAAAGCCACTCTTCCTTACCCCTACGAACATCGCCGGAAGGACCGACCTTACGAAACGACAGCGTCTGAATTGCACGACAGGATTTCTCCCTGCACTCACTATCATCACCCTGGCGGCTGGGACATGATCGATAAAGGGTGGTAACTGGTATTTGTATTTGGTAACTGTATTCCCCGTATGTAGCAGGTCGCATATAACTATCTCATGTACTGTGTACTCTACCTCAAAAATAATCCCCAATATCTCCTCCACCCCCACACAACAGTCGTATATACAACCCCTTCCCCTCCCCTCACCAATACCCCAGAAAAACCCCCGACCTCACCCACGTCTACAACTTACTAGAACAACACACCTCCCCCTTCTCCCCGACCACCGCCTCCGCCCCCCCTTGCATATGCTGCTCGCTAACCAACGTACTCTTGTTAAACGCCTGATTACTCGGCGGCACATCGAGCGCGGGATTCTTCTCGAAGAAATTCACCGGCCGCATCACCACCTTGATGACCTCGCACGGCATAACCGGGAAATCCTCAACACGGGGGATATGGTTAATCCCAAACGCGATCCAAACAACCATATCAGTATCTTTGACATTATCCCTCCTGTTCGCCCAGGACCGCACACCCGTGCCGCCGCGGGATTGGTTGGTATACTTGCCTCCCGCATACAGCTCGCCGTCACGGTATTGCGTGACGTAGATATTATGGTCGGCGAACTCGGCGCGTTTATGGTGGAAGCTTTGCGGGTCCGCGAGCATTTTCTGGAACGCCGGAGCGTGGATTTTATAGCCGACGGGTTTCCCGTTGACGGGGTTGCGGACGGCGGCGTTTTGGATCTTGAAGGTGCGGTTGGAGTCGTAGTCGATGTCGATGCCGCAGGATTCTTCGATGACCGTTTCGCACACGACGTAGCCGGTGCCTTGCGGGTTGAGCTCGGAGCGGGGCATGGGGTGGGCTTCGTCGTAGACGAGGCGGTTGGCGTGGCCGTCGATGGCCGGGTCGACGCGGAGCGAGAAGATGTGTTGGTGGTGGGTGGCGAGGACGCCGGGGTGGACGACGGTGCCCCAGGGAACCTCGACTCCGTGGTCGATGGGCTGGGTGCTGAGGATGCCGGTGGCGCGGACTTCGTAGATGAGGTCGCCGGCTTGGTTGAACATGAAGGCGAGGATGTATTCGTAGTTGGAGACGGTGATGATGGTTTGCACGACGAGCTCGCGGTTGCGGACGACGGCGGCCCTGCCGGTTCGGTAGTTGGTGTGTTTCCAGCCGATGCCGGCGTCTTGTTCGTGGACGCAGACGACGTTCTCTACGGGTGTTGGCTCGCCTTTGTCGTTTGAGAGGACGGCACTGAGATAGTGGATGGAACCAAGACAGTCGCAGCCAAGCTTCAGGTTGTTGGCCATCACTCCTGCTCCGGCATCTCCGAGGTCGAAGGCTGATTTTCTGTTGAATGGCGGTCGCGGATCGGCATACGGAATGTTCATATCGGAGAGCGAAAGACGGTAGAACAAGCTACGCCCATCATAACGGACCTAAAATAATTAGCCCATGGAACCCTTTTGCATATTGGCTACGTGCTTACATCGTATAGGACCGTGCCCTCGCGCTGGTTGAAACCGACTCTGAAAGACCACTTCTGCCATTCGATGAGTTCGCCCGTCTCTCCTGTCTTGGTCGCCGTGAAGCTCGCACCCTCCGGCTGTATTACGTTTAGGGGCTTCATATCCGTTCTCAACTCTTGGTGTTCCGGGATGTACTCGTTCGGCGGCACGATTCTGTAAGGCGTGGTCTTCTTAATACTGTTGTCAACACCGGTAGGGAGGAAGTCAATCCGAATGACTTTCCATTCTTCGGTATCTACCACGGGAGAGATCGCTAGAGGGAGGGCGTAATGATTGGAGTCGGCTTCTGAGGGGTTCATGGGATCTCGCATGTACATGAAGCATTGGAACATCCTTCTATCGTCGTCAATGCCATCGGAGCCTATCAGAGTTAGCTTTTAACATACAGTGCAGGTATAGTCCGGGAGTTGCATACCATAGATCCACGGGTCAATGATGACTACGGTGCCTTTAGGAAGCTGCAGCTTGGCTATCTCTGCCTGGACCCCTTTATCCGCCAATGCTATTTCCTCGACACGAAGAATCTCCTCTCCATCTCCGGGGCTGTGGATGTTCGGACCCAATCGTACGTGGCTCTCGACTTTACCATGGGTGAGATTTATGACAGCTTCGTGGAATTTGTCCTAAGCACGGGCCTATTAGAACGCTTGCTTACGGGCTGGTACCAGATGTGCAGTCCAGGTGCTAATGGGTCAGCAGTCTTTCTATTGACTCACAGTGTTTCGAATATAGTAACACACGAACGCCTTCCTGTCGATCTTTGGCACTCTGCTTCTGTGATGCTCCGCCTCCAAATAAGGGACCAACCGCGCCTTCTCCGGCTCCTCGAGTGTGATAGCCTTGAACTGGAGGTTTGTCTTCGCAGGATAAAGGCCCTTGATGAGGTCTGCGCTCCTGGTGATCTCGGCCGCGGTCAACGGCGAGAGCGGGTGGGAAGGGACTTGTTTGGTGACGCCAACCACCGGGCTCGAAGTCACTTGCTCTGTGGACATGGCCAATAGTTTGTAAAAATAAAAAAATAAAAAAAACCTTTTTTTTCCGAGTGCAAGATATTCAAGACACACGAATAGCAAGCGGGCCCTCTACACTTATAACATGGCAATATACCTTAGCCCCGCTCTATCCGTGCATGACCGGTGATAAGGATTGACTTTCAAACAGTTCTGGCTTGCAGAAGGTTCTTGTGCTCACCAAGACTAAGGCAAGGTAGGCGCTGGGCAGAAAGTGCCAAGTGCCAGCAACAGCAGCAGGAGTATCGGCAGCAGCAGCAGCGACGACTCCGCAAACACCCCCGGTCTTCCCGGCTGGGAGAAGGGAGAAAGCAAAGTATAGCCAGGCCGCAAGAGATAAGGTAGGTAGGCAAAGCGTGATGACAGGATGAGGGTCAATCGGCCACACGTACTGCCGGGCCGAGAGGGGTCGATCTCCTCCGACATGCAAATGGTGGCGCGCACCAGCCCAAGCCGGATCAGGACAGTCCTGCCGATTGCCAGGCCGTCAGCCCTGTCACCGTGCCCACACAGCGAGACCGCGTTTGCAGGGACAGTCACAGGCATGCGGATGCAGTCGGTGCACACTGCACCTGTTCCCTTTCTTCCACATGGTATTGCGAGTATTGATTTGCTAGGCTGTGGAGTGCAGCAAACATGAGTGTCCATGGAGGATACACTGCCTCGAAAAGGGAACAAGCTTCCACAGGCCGAGATGATGATTGCCAAACACGGACTCACGCCCTACCCGCTGCATAACGAAAACACCACTTCTGATGCGCTGTGCATAGCGTTCGTGTGCTGGAGAGTCAAGCAACGCACGGCTTGACCAGTCAAACAATGGTTGCTTGAGGAAAGCCTAGATGCCGAACGAGAAAACCCAAATGGAGCATGCATTGCGGAAACGTGGGACTTCCAGATCCCTACACAAGCACGTCGCTTCACAAACAACCCCCAGTCCTGTATTCCCTGGTCGATGAAGCACCTCCACATCCCAGGCCATGCCCATCCCTCAAGTCTTGTAGAGAGCAAGCCAAACAGGCTTGCTCACCGTCCCCCGTGCCTCAGTCCACCCCAGCGCCGCCAGGGTCTGATCCGAGTTGTCGTCACCGAGCTTGAAGCTCGACCCCCTCAGCCAAACCCCGTCTCCCACTTCGATACACTCCGAGATGCCATCCAAGTCCTCATCGTTCCTTTCGCGCCGCAGCTGGCGAATCAGCTGCTTGACGGTCAACATCGTCGGGACTATAAACGCTGCCCAGGTGTGAGTACGTCCTTGTTGTTCCCACGGCTTGAACCCATCAAGAAAGTAGTGGATGACGGTGTGCGCCTGGCTTTCTGGGAACAGATAATTCATGTTCGTTTCGAACTTCACCGTCGCTCCGTTGATGTATGCCCCTCGTGGGAACACAGGAGGTGGCGGTGGTGCTGGTACTGGCGTCGGCGCTGGAGGCGCTGGAGGCGCTGGCTGCATACACCAGGGGGGGTAAAAGACCGGTGGGAGATAGCCTAGGTCTGGGCGGGGAGCAACGACGGCTGGCATCGGTGGGAAGACCGGGAAGCCGTAGCCGTAATCCGGGCGTGGGAGAACGTACGGTGGTGGTGGGGGCGCCACGGGTTGGGGAAGTGGTGGCGGAGGCGCCATGGGCTGAACAGGTGGTGGCGGAGGCGCCGCGGGTTGTAATCGCACTGGCGGTATCCAACCTGGGGGGAAGCCTCCGTTTGGTGGTTGTCCATTAAGGGTGAGATAGTGACGCCTTGGGGGAGTCATGCCTGCTCTTTGCTAACGCAAGAATAGAGGCTGTCGTCTTTCGGGGGTGTATACGACAACGACGGAGTTCAAGAAGTCCAGTAAGTGTGGGAAGGGTGTTGAGTCGAAGCAAAAATGTCCCGAAGAAGCAGCGAATATGTGTGGAGAAGTCGATATTGAACAGCTCGTTGTCGATGTGTTTCGTTGGCAAGCTGTGTCAGTTGGATAATGAAAGAGAATATGCCCGCGTCTTGATGGTTTATATACATTGTCCAGCAGTCCAGAAACATAATTCATCGTCGATGAATTGCTAGTTGTGACACATATCTCCATGAAGCATTTCTGCATTCACCATTCTCGACGTTCGTGATCTTCCAGTATTAACATATCCACTAAATTTGAGACCTTGCAACACACGAAGAAGCAGCTGCCAAAGAATGAATATAGTGTGAAGCATTCCTGTCGAGCACAACAAGTCTGGTCAGCGGTGGGTCACGAATCCCATGCTCTTACTTAAGTAAGAATATATAGTCTGGTAGATGGGCCTTGTTAAAGACGGCATGCGTTGAATTTGTCTCCCTAGAGGTGTACTGCACTAGTTATGCAGGCCAAACAAATGTCTCACGCAGTCTGCTTCCCTGGGATAAAACTTTGCACACTTCATGCAAGTCTCCTTAATGCGAGACTTTGCAGGTGTTGGCAGTCTACCCTCCAGCAATGACCGCAAGGCTTTCATAGATCTTTCGCTTAACAGATTGAAAAGGCCCTTCGACATATCTCGCATGAGACTCCGGCGCAGTAAGACCTCCTCCTTCGACCTCGATTTTGCCTGTGCCAGATTTTCTCACTGCGACGAGTCCATCAATGACCAACGTCCCTTCGCCTCTAAACTCAGCGGTGTGGTCCGCTGCCTGTAAGATTCTCCGCAAGTCGGCGAGTCTTAGATCGCCAACGTGCAAAGGTTGAGCCACAGAACGCGTTGCAGCGGCCATACTGGGTGGTAGAGAATCGAGGATCGGCACCGACTCTGGAGCAGTGACAGAGGCGCTAGGAATGTCGTCGATGTTGGTGGCCTCAGCCTCGCCCTTTACCATCTTCTGCTTCTTCTTACTTAGGGCATCCGCCTGCGGTCGATCCTCTGCGGCTGCAGCTAATCGGCCTGTGAGAGTGACAACACTCAGACCTCGGACATTCTGCCAACGGAAACGTTTGACAAGTGCTTCAGTCAATTTCACTGTCCATGCATTAGTGTCCACGCTGGCGCCCACCGTCTGTCCAACAGTAGGGGTGAACACATCGTCCGACGTCGCTTCCACCGAGCCTGCGGTATGAGCAAGGAGCTTCTGTCTGCAGTCTTCTGCAAGCGTCGTGATCTCTGACGTAGTTCCGCCGATGAGGATGAGTTTTCGGGGTTGTATTAGTGGGATTAACATAGACAGACTTCGCTGATCATGAAGACCTGCGAAATCAACGTAGGCAATCCTCAGGTTAACTTGCACTGAGCTCGTTTCAAATGTGACCTTGGAAGGTCCAGTCAAAGGCTCTTCAACTTCGGTGTCCGACTCATCGGAATCTTCATCAGCTTCTTCGCCTGCTCCACCAATAGGCTGATGAACTCCGTTGAGCCCATTGACTGGTGGACCTGCCCTCTGACCAATGCCAGTATTCCTTTGCTTGTTCATTCCAGCGGAAGGTCGGCGTCCCATTGCACTTTGCAAACCCGAGTCTTCCCATTTCCGTTTCTGCCCAAGGCCAGTCTGCTTTCCCGAAGCAGCATCGCGCATGTCTTGGCCGTCAATTTCATCACGCTCTTCAGCTCTTAAGTAGTCCTCGGGCCTGATAAGATCTCCAAAATCATCGCCTCGACGTCTCTTACTGACGAATGGGAACATGGTCTCTCTTCCCTTTTTACCACGAACATCGTAGTCGTAGAGTCCAGGTTGACGGAGGAGAACATTTATGCCAAGATCTTCTTTTGCGGTGCCGGTTTTGTTGCGGTTGGAGTGTCCAAGCGTTGCAGAGATATTCAAAGCTTTACCTTGGCGCTCCGGATCTGACTCGTCTGACGAGGACGAGCTTGTCGAAGAGGTCTCATCAATAGCATCAGCAGATGTCTCGAGCCCAGTACCGTTACCTGTCTGGACTGTATTCTGAAGTTGGCGTTGGGTCGCCAGATACTGCTGGTAGATCAGGAGCTCCTTGCCTTCGAGCGGCACACGCTGAGCGGTCTTGGTTTCAAGCTGCCTTCCTCCAGTATGCACTTGTTCCAAGTTCTGCCCATCAGCCCCGGTCTCCATAGCTACGCCATCTCTTCTTTCCTGGTACCACTGCCATAGGGTATGGCCCAAGCCAAGACTCTCATCATCGTCCCCATGGACTGAACTGCCGTAATCCTCGGTCAGAATGATCAGGCTAGTCGGATCTGCCGCGATAGCGCGGAGAACATCCTTGGAGAATCCCCATTCCAAGGACGTATCACTGGCGAGAATGACACGAGCACCATCGGAAGAGAGCATCTTGTCGATTTGTGACTTTCGTTCCAGTAACTTTACGTGCCTAAAATCAAAAGGTCCGCCTGACTTGCCTGGAAGCTGACTCTCTTGTAGAGCAGCTTCGTGCCTATCTCGGCCGGCATTTTGCTTGCTGTCTGCACGTTTGTGCTGACGATTGTTTGTATTGCTCGAATCGGCCTCGAACTCTCGGACGACGTTCTCGTCCATCCATTCAAGCATACTTCTCGCATACCTCATGGTGGCACCAACATTTTTGCTGGCTAGGTAAAGCTTGGTGGTCTTCAAGGGGCTCTCACTGGCGCTGTCCGAGAACTCCTTCCGCCACGCATGCTCCAGAAGGTATGCCAGCTCTAGCACCCGCGCGCTAGTATCGGTGGGTACCAAGACTGTTCCTCCTTTTGCAACGGCAGTCCTAATCATGTCTATGAGCAGATCATCCCGCTTCTTGCGTCCTCCAGCTAGCGGATTCCTCTCCGACCCTCTTGCACTACAGACCAACGCCGTCGGTTTGCGTAATTGTTCAATGACTTCAGCTCCACTTGAACCGGAGCCACCAAGCCAAGCAGCCCCTGCGAGAACATTCTCCCGGACTTGATTCCAATCCACCGCATAAACGATTGACTCCATCCCGTGCTGGATGTGCCATATTGTCCCACCAAGAGTGTGTCCAGCATTATATGCGGTTATTGTAAGACCGTTGAGAGGGGGAGAAAAGGGCGAAGGTAAAGGCTGATGAGGTTGCGAGTATTTGAGTGGATGTATTCTTGAGAAATAAGAGGCAATCTCTTCCGGCGTAGGTGGTTGCAGCAAGATGTGCAAGCTCGAATCCGTAGCATTGGACGAGTATGAGTATGAAGTTTCGGAGAGTGAGCTGGCTGGAATAATAGTAGATGCAAGAGGGGCAGAGGAATATATGTCTTGAAGTAATGTCCGGCCGAGTGAGATGACAGGAGTAGTGGCGTATACGGGTATCTGTGTGAACAGAGGAATGTTCTTGCAGCAGTGGGCGAAGGCAGCGATGTGAGCCGGGGTCGCGTGGGTGAGCAGGACGAGTGAGAGCGTAGGGATGTGTCTAGAAGATACGAAATGATCTGTCAGTCTACTGAATCATGGAACTTCAATATGTTGTCATGCAGCGAGTATGGAATTGATAATTCTATATTCCCACATAGTATACAGACAGTCATCTCTCCTTCCATCTCATGAACGGAAACCATTGTCAAGCCCGCGAGACATCGACCTACCTCTCCAACGCCTTCAGCTTCTGCGCATCAAACCCCTCATCCCAGCCCACATCGACCAATACTTTGACTCCTCCATCAAGTTCCAGCAAAGACTGTGAGGCCGGTGAAGATGATTGCGCTCCCAGTAGGGGGGTGAAGTTGAACATGTCAGCAGTAAAAGCGGTCGCTCCTCAGGCTACGCGTAGTGAGCTGGTATCATTGCAGACGTCGATGCATTGCACGGAAGGTGAAGAAGCGATCTATGGGCACCGAGGAAGCGTCAATGAGATGATGAACCAAGATGGAGGACTCGAAGTCACACCGGTCAGCCTTCCTTTCGGCTTCACGCGATGGAGCCGCGAAAGTGAGGTTGCGGCATGTTTGCAGTCTGCAAAATATGTTTGCATTTCTCGGTACAACCTTCCGGTCGTCCGCTTCCTCTTTCCCAATGCAACCGCGCACCATTGTTGATAAGGAAAGTGCCTTGTACCTTACTATCTGCCTTTAAACGCGGGGTTCGGCGGTATGGGGGGGTCCATGGTTTATAGTCCATGGCTTATAGCATGATGCTCTCGCTCTCAAGCTGCAGACCGATTCAAGCTCACGCGCGCCGCAAAGATGGTTCAAAAGCGTGAGTGTCTGAGTCTCTCTCTTGCCAGCCCCGATTGACGAGATTAGGTGCTCTTTGCTGCATCTCTGTCGATATAGACGCCGTTGCCGGCTGGCTGGGCTCATATGGCGGCCAAGATTCTACGAGTGATATCTCACGCGGTACATCCAGTCCAGTGCCATTGACAAGCAATCTCGCTAACTGGCGTGGCAGGTTTGTTTGCCGGCACCGTGGGCGTCCGCCGTCTGTTGAAGCTATATGCGAAGTACAACATCAAAACAACATGGTTCATACCAGGGCATTCGCTCGAGACGTTCCCCGAGGAGTGCGCCATGATAAGAGATGCGGGACACGAAATGTATGACACCGATCTTCCATAACAGCACACTTGCCACGCACCCGTTTCGGCAGTCCCGAAAAAGCACTATCAGGGGGCCGCTTCAGCAGCAAATCGACAACGAGAACGACAATCAGTGACGCTAAGAGCGCGAAAGTCAGAGCTCAATATCTGCTACCTCCACCGCATATCGATGACAGTGAAGACGTCATTCTCGTTGCTGGCTTACCGAGAGGTCCCCCTCTTCTCGTCGTTGACCCCCCAAGGATTCCTCCAACTGCCAACTAAGGACTGCCATTTGATTAAGTACTGTACTTGTTCCTCAAACAAATGCTGACTCTGGCTCGCTTAGCGGTCTTCATGGCTACTCGCACGAAAACCCAACCAAGATGACCATCGAGCAGCAACACGCCATCCTCGACAAGACCTACAAACAGCTCACCGACTTCTGTGGCAAGCCCCCAAGGGGCTCAGTTGCCCCGTGGTGGCAAGTGATTTTTCTGGCAGCTATAGCCCCAGATATGACTAACGCACCGATAGGGAAGCATCACGGGAAGGCGCCGAACTAATGCTAAAATACGGCGTGGAATACGACCACTCCTTCAGCCACCACGACTGCCTCCCCTACTACCTCCGCATCGGCGACACCTGGACCCCCATCGACTACGACGAGCACCCCTCCCACTGGATGAAGCCGCTCGAGCAAGGACCCGCCACGGGGCTGGTCGAGATCCCCGCGAACTGGTACCTGGACGACCTTCCGCCAATGATGTTTATCAAGAAAGCGCCGAATTCGCACGGCTGGGTGAATCCGAGAGATGTGGAGGATTTGTGGCGGGATCATTTCGATTACTTCTATAGGGAGTATGACGAGTTTTGCTTCCCGGTTACTATTCATCCGGATGTGGGGGGGCATCCGCATGTGCTGCTGATGTTGGAGAGGTGAGTTTGTTTGGGAGCGGCTGCCATTCTACTACAAGTCCCCGCAGCTCACCTTGTTGTCTACACAGATTAATCGAATACATCAGCAGCAAAGAAGGCGTCGAATGGGTGAAGATGGAAGACATCTGCGACGACTTCAAGAGCAAGAACCAGCCGGTCAAGGGCGCACTCCTGCCGGCGGAACACGGAGCCATCGTCAAGAACCCAGGTTAGTGTCCCCAGATGCACGACTGGGGAGCCCACAGCAGCTGACTTGATGCATTTGTGATTCAGACATCGAGTTGCAGAAGGCTTGATCGGGCTGTATGTAATGATAGCCATGGATGTATGGTAGGCCTCAACCCGGGGCCTCCCCCCCCTAGGGGATTAGAGTAGGTTGTATATGCGTCGAATACATAAGGACTAGCATCTACAGTGTTCACCACCAGGATTGTTCATAATTATGTATTTCTTTAAAGTCCCCTGACTGGTCTGACGTAGCAATATCATTTCCATTTGATGACATATCCATCCTAGAGATCCGTTGCACAGATCGATATTCTAGGGTCTGAATATACCCGGTGTGATTTTCCCTGGGATTCGTTCCTGAGTTTTTGCTTTTTGCGGGTGTTGTGTCGATGGTGTCCTCCCCTCCTGCATGTACATCGACCCTGTGCCCCACAAGCAGCTGCGGTATGTACGGATCGGTCTTACTACCTTGCAGGCCGTCTGTGGGTAGTGAACAGGGTGTTTGTACGCTTCAAGCTTAGAATATCGCTGTGGTTATGTCAATACAGTAATCAGTTTTGACGCAGTGTCAACTTCTTATTTGTTAGACTTGGAATCAATGCATAAGCAATCTCCTCCTATGACTGTTTCCAAAACTGGAAATAGTATGTTTTTTAATTAATCTTCTATTACAATATCTATGATGTTGATGTTGTCGCTGTTGAGACAATAGGCAACAGTGAGATATTTTGTGGCTCCACATGCCTCATCATGTCGACACTGTCAAAATTGAAAACATTATGTTTATACTTGAATGCTGTGTCACCACTGCATCCAAAATTCAACGTAGTAAGAAAGTCAACATGTGTTAATAGGAACACTGTTCACTACAGTGTCACGGAGTACTGCACTGTTGATATCATTTTCGGTCATTGTAGACGGCCGTGAAGGAGGACTTACACAGTCACGCCATCACTACCGGCACCAAATCATCATCATTACAAAAGTTTAGATATTAATGAATGGGATATCCAGGATGGAATTTGCTACAAGACACACAACCTCAGCCCGAGTCACCCAGAACAGCGCCATGCATAAAACCCGCCAACACAACCCCCCCGGCTCAAGCTCCTCTTCTTAAACATGCACCTTCTCTCCGGCGACCATCTCGCCCGAGTCGGCCTCCCCGCTGCTCTTGTACCCATGCCCGCTGCTGACGGGGTCATAGTTGGAAGTGCCTGGGACCTCGCCCGCCAACTCCTCGAGCGTCTTCCTCTTCGTCTCTGGGATCAGAAGCGTGGTGAAGATACCGCAGAACATGAAAAGCGCAAAGATCTGCATGACGTGGTTGAGCCATGGCGAGGCGGTGGATCCTGGAGGGGCGCCCTTAACACGCAGGGGCCCGAAGACAACCTGGGCGATGATGGCACCAACCTTGCCGGAGGCGGCGGAGAGACCGTGGGAGGTGGAGCGGTAGCGCGTTGGGAAACATTCACCGGGTACGATAAAGGTGGTAGCGTTGGGGCCTGGGTGGATGTATTAATAAATTGCCACAGAAGAGATCTAAATGGGTAGATCAATCACTTACCAAAATTGAAAAAGAATTGGCAGAGAACGTAAAGGGCTAGGAGGGCGTGTCCGCTGAGATGGTGGTATGCGAAACCAATGATGCAGAAGAGGATGGTAAGGATGATGAAACCCATGAGCTGGATGGGCTTGCGACCCACGGTATCGACCAAGGCGACGGTAACCCAGTAACCTGGGATTGCACCGGCACAGACAAGGATGAGACTGCCGACGGCCGTTCTGTAGAAGATCTGGTACATAGTTTTGCCGCCGTTGTAACCGATCGCGGTCAAGATAATGGTGTTGTTGAGACCGAGACCATAGAAAGCGACATCGAGGAAAAACCATGAACCAGCAGTTCCGAGAAGCACCTTGCCGTGCTTCCACTGGCTGTAGTGACGGAAGAAGTCGCTCCAGCTGGCCTTGGGAATTTCGAGGTGAGTCTCGGAGTGCTGGATAGCCTGAACACGGGCGATCTCGTCCGGGCGACCCTCCGCTTTACCCTGCATGTAAGCCTTGGTGTCCTCGCCGGCTTTTTCAACGTCACGGGCAACATCAAAGGTGTAGCGAGGAGTTTCAGGGATAGTAAGACGGTAGTAGAGAGCAATGCATCCCGGGACGGCACCGAAGCCGATGATTACACGCCACATCTTATCGACTGCAAGACCGCAGACGCCGCCGCACTTGGCAGGGGAGGAAGCAGTCAGGAGAGACTCTTTGAAGCCCGCGGTGACGATAAGAGCAATCATGGCGGCGGCGAACTGGCCGATACCTTGCATGGCGAAAACCGAACCCATCATGGCGCCCCTCCATTTCGTCGTCGCAAATTCGGAAGTGATGATAGAACTTAGAGGGTAATCGCCTGCATAAGTGTTACTCTCAAGCCCAGGGGCGAGGATGGCTAGAGGATCACTTACCACCGATACCGATACCCATCAGCACTCGCCAGAAGATGATGAGACCAACCACCGAGATGGCAGGCGACGCAGCCGACAGGGACTGGGCCAGCGTAGCGAAGATGATGATGATCAGCTCCAGCCCGTACATCCTCTTACGACCAACGATATCGGCAAGAGCACCAAACCCAACCTGCCCTATGACCGTACCTCCCGATGTGGCCACTTTGATTGCCGTATCCGAATTGGTCGGGATGGTGCCTGGCTTGCTCTTCGCATTGTGCCAGTAGACGACACCCAGCATGGCGGTAACCAAGTTGATGGCGAAGATATCGTAGGCATCAGTGAAGAAGCCAATGCCCGCGACGACGATAGCCCGCACGTGGTACCAGCCAAAGGGAGCCTTGTCGATCTCGGCGAGCGCGAGTCGTCGACGTTCATTGGGATCGGCGATGTGAGCGTAGTCGTTGTGGAAGTTATGGAAGGCAGCATTGCCGCCGGCAGTCTTTTGTGCCATTGCAGCTCTGCAGCGGGGTGAGTTAATAAGTGCAAGGCGGGACTGACCTTACAATGGGATCTGTTGTGTGAGGTGAGGGACAGATAAGGGAGGACGAGAACGAGGAAGGAAGCATGCAGGACGAGGTGGGCGGATACTTTAATAAGTCGGGTGGTACCTACCCACGTCTCCCTCACTCGTCCGGACCAGGAATACCAAGCCGCTTATTCCCGCTAGGTTCGTCGAGCAGCAGCGCCGTCGAATCAGCCTTCGCCAAGGTCGTGTTCAGATTTTCATCGGGGCTTCCCAGGATCACTAAGATATCCGAAGTAGGCCTTCTCTGGCCTTTGTGGTGATGATATTTGACAAGTGCCATGGGGGAAAGAGGCACGGGGGGTGCTCCCGTCAGCCAATGGGGCGCAGGGAGGATGCAGCGTGCTGCTGGGCCCCTGTCGCACCTGGAGGGGAGTTGGGGGAACACAGCTAACCCTGGCCTCGCCCGGGCGCACGATGCCGTAGCAAGCGCGCCTAGGTCAATCCAGATAGAGTTACCGTCCGGCCTGGCCTACAGCGGCAGACGTCTAAGCTCGCCTCGTCGCCATGTAGTCGGCAGTCGGGGGACCAGTGCGGGCTGATTTCGTCCCACGCCAGCGGCATTCTACCCTACTTGCCACGCTCGAACATGCATCCTTCGCTTCAGTGACACCAATGATCCCTTGCCTGACCGACTGCGAGGGGCCGGGGACGACTGGGGCAAAAGAAGGCCAAAGGCCCCACTCATCCCAGGGAAGTGGGAAGAACATCTCTTGGCCGATCTAGCGACGATCCAGTCCGCACGCCCAGACATGATATCGAGCAAGTCACACGCGTCGAGGGCACAACGTGCTCGTGCCAAGGTTGGAATGACAGATGGATGATGCGTCGGCTTTCTTCGACCTGAGTTTCCACCCTTTTCTTGTGGACACCATAGTCGATGGCGAAGAGTGTCCAATTAACCTGGGGTGTTGGGCTGCTGTGTCCCTTGCACGGTGGATTCGTTCTATTAGAACACGGTGCATGTGCTGGATGCGGTGTGCTCCCCTTCGCATGTTCCAGCAGGTCAGCCCGTAAAGCTCCTGCTCGTTCCCGAGCCCAGATGCTTGCACGCCAGCACCACCTCGGAGCACGCTGCTCGACTGAGTCGTTGGATTTTGGATGGTGCAAGGCGAAGTCTGAGTCTAGCGAAAGGACGTTGCCAGAACCAATCATGTTCGCACGTGTCGGAATTCAAAGGCTCTCGTCAACCGCATCCAGCAGGACACGCTACTTCGAATCGGGACAAGCTCCGGCAGCTAGAAGAACTGTCAGCCTCCCAACTGCTTGGCTGAGGAGTGAAGCAGGCATCCTCACCATTATTGCATGGTGGCCATGGCTCTATTCTCATGCCTATCGACGATTCCCTCGATTGGATGTCTTGATGTCTTCCATCACGCGTTCCAGTCAATCTTAGTCTTCCATCCCACTTGCCACGCAACGGAGATAAGTCAGCCACGGAAGCGAGGCGAAACCCCTTCCCTTTCGTATCCTTAACGCACTTTGTTTTCTACCTTATGACGTTTCATATCGTTTCGATGTAACTGAAGTGGTGTGGTGGATCCATCAAAGGCCGCCTCGGTACGTACCTACGGACCTCAGTGGCGAGCACCCCGTGCCGTAGAGCACACAAGCACGTGGTCTCTCTGCCTGACGTGTTTGACACGCCTTATGGAGTAGGTGTGATCAGTATGCTGGGTGGCACCTCATGAGCGTACCTTGCTTTGCAGTACTTCGTGCGCACGTGCTGCAGGATCGTCTTGAAGACCTGCATGCGATCAAAGATCTACAGAGTACTCCTGCGCCTGATGACAATGACAGGATGACTATATTATTCTCGCCATATCACGCTGCCGCCGGTCCGCAGTATTGACTCTCCGCGAGTCAAGACTCCGTGGAATTGGTAGAGTCAAGCATTGCAAGCAGTGCTTCTACAACACCAAGCCTCCCGTGTTCTCGACGGATCGGCCTAAGAGTTGGGTGCATGTGCTTCCACATCACCAAGCCTCCTTGTTTTCTCGGCACTGTTGGCTAAGAGTTGAGTGCATGTGCTTCTTCAATGCCCAGTCTCAAGCTTGTTCTGGGCAATAATGGCGCTTGCAGAGACGCAAGTATGGCTCAATCTTGGGAAATAGTCTTTTTCCACCACCTGTATGACAAAAAAGTGGCAATCTTCAGCAGGGGGTCCTATCTTACACACAACAACCAAGACAGACTTTGCGAAGTGTTTAGTGCAGAGATGGTAGGAACCGTCAATCTCTACAGTATTGCAATGGCTTACATGTTTCACTTTCGTTCTTGTATTATCGAGGAGTCCCGACCCATTTGTTTTGTCCATATGCCTGACATCCATACGATCAATGAAGCAAACGTTCCGATCGTTCTGTATCTCAAGACTTACAAGCAGAGAAATGACTGATTTGGGATTTATATTACACGCTTGCTCGAGAGCAATTAGCAGGGTGCTAGTCGGGTGTATAATGTGGATATGAAGCTCGATTGCTCATTCGGCCCTATCCATCACCTACATGTTCGGGTCGACCCGGTAATCTGATTTGTGCAGAGCTGAAAATCGCTGCCATCAACGGCATAACGCTTGGCGCTAGGGTCGACCCGAAATCGAGGGTGTTGGTACAGTTTGCTAACATTCACTACCAAAGCTGGACATACTTATGCAGCATTTAGCAATCACATTCGATGCACTTCTTTTACATGACATCAATAGCGGGACACAAACCACGGACAGGCCTATGGTGTCCTATATCGTCTAGATACCACATCGAAAAGCTTTCTCGTCATTGAGCCTCAGAATACACAAGCCACCCAGTCGGCTTATCAAACCAATATTCGGCAAGCTGCCCGCCACTCTCCGTCGGCTGACTGAAGGCTATCTTATCCTTGGGTACCTCCATACCATAGAAGAAATTCCGCCTCGCCGCGTCCAGTAACGCAGCTGCTATGCCTTTCCGTCTGTGAGAAGTCGACGTCCATATGCGGGAAATCCCCAGAAGCGCCGCTTCCGCCGTCTCGCTTGTTGAGATCGATGAGCTCCTTGGAAGGGACGCGACCTTCTTGGGCAGCTCGTTGTCAGCGCAAAAGTCAACGACTCTGTACGCATGCTCGATCTTCTCCGCCAAACACAACCCAACGCACGTGTCGCGGTCGAGGTAGAGATAGACCTTGAAGCGGTCCCCGCCCTCGATCAGCGCCGGATTGTTCTTACCGCGCCTACCGGCGGATTTCCGTTTCACAGTCGCCGACACTGATGCCAGTCCCCACAGCTCCTTATCCTTAATTCCCACAGCCGACAACTCCGTATTAACAACCTCCAGCACCCTCGTCGCCTCATACCTAACCGAAGCCGAACTTCTCCCATCCACCACCACAACAGCCTGACCCTCACCCAACCGCCCTCCCCCCCCATCCCCAACCTCCCTCTTCTTCATCTCCCTCAAACATACTTTCCGTATCCAGACCCCCCCAACATTCATATCGTGGAATTTCTTATGCAACCCCGCATCCTCCGCATTCGACGGAATATAATCCATCCCGCACGTCTTACACGCTTTTCGAACCTCCCCCCCCAGATCAATTTGCATCTGCGTCAGCCTCGTCTTCTTCTTCTGCGTCCTTTTCGACCCCGCCTTCTCCGTCGCCGTTCCAATATTGTCCGTGATCTCGGCCAGCGGCTCGTTCGCTGCTGCATAAGAACCGGGGCGTTTCCGCTTCAGAAACGCAAACGCGGGTTTTCGGCCCCGGGCGACGGGAGACGGAAGCCGCGGCAACGGCGGCGAGGAAGGCGGAGTCGTGTCGTGCGGCGCGGAGGAGGAGGAGAAGAGCGCAGCGTCACGCCGCCGTTGTGGAGAACTCGATAGCGCCGTCGACGTCGTCGTCGTCGTCGTCGACAATGTGGTTGCGTTTGCGATTTCCTCCCCATCCTTCGCAGCGGTCGAGGCTTTAGTGCTGGCGATACCGCCCACGGTCTCTTCGACTACATTGCCCGTGTCGTCCATGCGGATTCTCTTGATGGGAATCGCCACGCCGTCGCCATCGTTGTCGTTGTCGTGGACGCGCTTGAGTGGGCGCGAGTAGGTTTTGAGTGTGCCTCTGTAGATGAGGCGTTGGGGTGTTAGCGCGTGGAGATTGGGTGGGGGTTGGGGTGGATGGGGACACCTTTTGAATGAGTTGGATATTCCGTACGCCATGATTTTGTCGCTGTGGTTGTGGTTGTTGTAGAGTAGAAAGAATTAAGTGTATGGTTCCTCTGTGAGTGTTTGCGACGTGACGTGACGTGACAGGTGCGTAGAATGTGACGCGTTTGCGCTAGGCTTGATCAGGCGAGATGATTATCACGCTAGGGTACTTTGGGAGTTTCAGGTCTTTGAAGTTCCTCGTCGGACGTCGTAGCATAACACCCGTTTTACTGCATTGACACCCCTAGACCTCGGTGTCATAACCGGACAGGGAAGGGCTCCATTACTCTTCCCCTGCACTGGACTACCTTATGCGCTACACCGATCAAACGGCAGAGAATTTCGTTCTTCTGCTGCACACAGTATCATAGAATGTTTGTTGCGTATTCGACACAATCATTATAATATCGTCACAAAGCAAAGGATTTCCCCCCAAACACCATCCAATGCAGCCCAGCCCACCCGTCCAACCCTAAACCAAGTTCCCGACCCTATATATCCAACATACTCCTAACCTGCTGCGGTCGACCCGCCACCGTACTCATCGTCCTCTCGCTGACAGCCGTGTCCGACCCATCACTATTCGAACCGAACGACATCGGTCTTCTATCCGGCCGCGCCATGGTGGCGTCGCTATCCAAAGTCGGCAACATGAGCCTCTGATTCGAATACGCCGGGGCCGCCTCATCCGTAAAAGGGTTCTCATCATTCGACCTCGCCGCCGGCATATTACCCATTTCGATCGCCCTCTCCAAATTCCTCGTCGTAGCCCTCCCGCCACCGATTTCACTAGTCATGTTTTTAAGCCTTTGCTCCGCATTGAGGTAATGATCTCCCGTCATTCTGCTCCACCAATGCGGCTTTTTCTGGATACCCAGTTCAGCATCAATTGACCGGCCACGCTCTGCTCTCCTCTTCAGGAGTGCTCGATCTTCGTTCGGATCCAGATAGCCCCAAATCTCGAAGACGACGATGATGAGGAAGGTGGGACCATACCCGAGGCCATACATCCATCCGGCATTGGAATTGAACTTCAGGGGGCTAATGGTCCACTCGAAAGAGCTGGCGAGTGCGTACCCGACGCGGATGAGGAGCAGAGGGATGGTAAGCAGGAATTTTGTGGGGGCGTAGTGGATGAAACCAGTGACGCTATTCCAAGGTCCACGGTTTTTGGGCTTGTAGTAGTGGATCGAATGCTGGAGAGAGTAGCAAATCATACACCAGGCCAAGAATGCGAGGACTGCAGCGGCTTTGAACCGTGTGTCGGTGCCGGAGGGCTTCGCTTTGGCGATCTCTTGCTGGGAGGAGCGTTGGAGCTCGATTGCGGTCCAGGATCGTGGAATAGTCATGAAAAAGTTCTAGAACTTGTAAGCATATGTGGTCTGTGACACGAGAAGTGCTAGAGTGACCAGCCACGCAAGGAGATAGAAGACTAGCGGCATATAGAATTCTTTCCTGCCTCTCCTGTCATCTTGCGGAAGCACGAAAGCATCTACGTCATAAATTTGACGCTCCTGCCACGAACCCCTACACCACTATTAGCACGACACCAAAGTTATGCAACAATAGCGAGTTCTCACCAGTGCCTAACTGCTTCCCATACCACCGCTAGCAACCCTGGCATCATCAGGTAATAGAAGAAGCTCTGTAGCACAATCGCAATACTCTGCAGATAATCCCTATCCACGTCAACGCTGGTTATACCGCTGATGATACCGCAAGCAGCCACGAATAACATCCAGTACCAGGGCCAGCGCCGCCCAATCGCCCTGAATCTCTTCTCGCTTGGCAGAAAGAGCCGCCCATGTTTCCGCAGGTTGATGAGCGTGAACATTATGGATGCGGCAAACAAGCATGCGAATGTGATGCCCAGGCTACCCCTCTCTCTAATGCCGTAGTATGGATCATAGCAGGAGGTGCCGTTTATGAATGTGCCGTTCATGAGCATTGTAGGCTGAAAAGCGTCAAAGGTGAGGTAGCAATTGGAATTGTTGGATAGGGTGCCATTGGAGTAGAGAGTGTAGTTGAAGAAGTTGAGAGCCGTGAGATTGAAATGGACGCCATTGATGAGGACATCGGTAGAGTTCTCCCCGGCGGGGTACTGGACGAGATCCCGAACGTCGAAGAGTGGCATGATGCCGGCCCCGGAGGAGGGGTTGATCGATCTTGATGAGGCAGCGTAGATAGTGAGTGACGAGACCAGATGAAGCTGTCGAGAGATGGCAAAAGAGAGAGTCGGCAATCTTAGGGAAGCATAATGCACCTTTCCACGGCCAGTATGAGGTTTTTCAACAGGTGCTGATTCGGCAGCGACGGAAGGCTGGCGATGGGATAAATGCACAGAGCCACAGCTAGACGGCAGACGAACAAGGAATCAGGGGTATAGTGCCTGAAAGGTTAGTGTATGGGATAGGTGTCTTGGTGATCAAATGAAGATGCATTATCAGGGACCAGAACACTTTGAGCCTCACGTTCCGAGATGCCGGTCATCGCGGGCCGGTGCACGGGCCTCCATGCGAATAGGCAGTCTTCGTAAGGCTGAGGGCAGGCAAGTGCCAGTGGCCTTCCCATGTGTTTTTTCACTTCTTTTACTATCTCAATCACTGGCACAGGCTATCCGTTCTTTACGCATAGGCTATAGAACCATATTAATTCTCATAGCGATCAGCTTGGAATTCGAATGTCGTGGTACTACAAATTGCACCATGAAAGTCCCACCATGAAGGTCCCGCTCAGCCAACGAGTAGACGCCCCTCGACGTTGGGCTTTCCTTGGATGCACGCCTGTGTTTTGTGAACTCCAGATACAAAACTTGTTGCAACACCCAGACCCCGTGCAATCGACACATGACTAGCACCGCGTCCCGTCCGTTGAAACCCTACAAAGATGCAAAATGGGGGCTCGGCCCAATTGTAAATCGTCAGCTGACTCCTCTCAGAATGCTCATCGTCTGTTGAAACAGCGCATGATGCTGGATTTGCTCAAGAACCAACAGCACCCAGCAAACCGGACAATGGATAGTAAAGCCGTAGCCCACAGCAAGGCTTGGAAAAAGGTTGCCGTTCTGCCCGAGGTACCAGACTACCACACATGTCAGTAAGAGGACGGCCGAGCGGAGGCGCAGCGCAACAACTTACGGTAGGGCCAAACTTGTCAAAGTCGCTTTGCGTAATGACAACAGCCAGGAGAGAATTGGAGATGATCCAAGCAGTCACCAGCTTGGTTCTGAAGCTCTTGTACGAATCTTCCAGTGTCTTCTTCTCTTCTACCTTCGGTTCCACATACGGTGTCAACGCCCGCTTGACCGTAATTTCGAACTGCTGGTCGATGTCGGCCTGCGGCTTTTCAATCTCCTCGATGATCGCGGCCTTCCCATCCGCAGCTCTCGTCGTTTGCGCAGAGGGCAAGGCATCCGCTTTATCGGATCCTTTGGTGCCCCAAGAAACGTCGTGCCAATTGCTGAATGCATACACGTTCAGAATGTTGACATAGGACGACATGAGAAATAAGTATTGAGGGAATGAGGTGAACATATGCCACGGATCCAGGTACATGAACGAGGCGACGAAGTAGAGGCCGAACGTTGCGGCAAGGGCAATGATGATGATGCCAGAGCTACTGCTGGAGAAAAAGGATTTCAAGAAATCATCAACCCCGTCATGCATATCGAGAGATTTCTCCGTTGGACTGGTGAACGCCCTGACCACTAGGTAAATTGATAGGACGACCAAATAGGTCTGAATGATTCCGAAGACGGTGAAGGAGACGATGTAAGTCCATCTCGAGCTATGGTAGCGATTAGTAAGATGTCGACACGTAGGTACTGGAATAACGGTACTTACCCCTTGGGCCGGTTACCAAGAGCTAGTATGAACTGCAGGAGTACAAATCCAAGATATATATACTTGAGAAGCGTATTGACTATGGGAGTGGCCGTGCGTCCAAACGGAAAGGCTGTTTGCTGGTTGCTTTGGGATGGTGTGCCTACAAGGTCCATGATGACAGAAGTTGTGAGCCAAAAGGCCGCTGCAAAAAAAGTTAGCAAGGAATACAGACTACAGGATGAAGAAATGCTCACCCAAGGAGAACCATGACAGGGTCACCGAGAAGATGTTGTAAAGAAGCTGGACGTGGAAAAAGAACATGCGCACGATATTATGACCGCTCTTGTACATTCGCCCGAAATGCATCAAGGAATAGATGCTGGCCGCGAAGGATCCGTTGAGCCATCTCCGCCGCTGGCCAATGAACTCAGGAGCTCCTTCAGGCACATCGGTCTCTCCTTTCGAAGCCTTGACGTATGTCAAGTGCCACTTCGAGCCCGCTTTTGCTACCAGTTCAAAACACAGGATACGATCTTCGGCTAGAAACATGTTTTTCTTGAAGATGTTCATACCCTCAATGCCCTTCTTGCCAAGTTTCTTGGAAAGTGTATGATCACCGTGGAAATACTGTTCCAACGGTCGATCCATGATTGCACGGTACCTATATGCCGAGAAAGCCCCCGGCAGGACACTGACGTAGCCAAAGGAGCTCTCTAGAGGCTTATCAAGGATGTTGCTGATCTTGTACTCAAAATTTTGGGCGGCGACAAGAGGATTGAGCAGATTCCTCCACCCTTTACCCAGCATGGCATGAATCTCACCGCAAGCGCCACCAAGGTTCTTGTCGTTGTAGAATGCTTCCCACAACGCGAGCAGCGACTTCGGACCCGGCTTCGTGCCAGCATCGAGAAGTATACACACCTCGGGGTTCAGAATTCTACCAAAAGCATTGAAAAGCCATCGGTGAGAGTTGATTTTCTTGCTGTTCTTCTGCTTGAGGCAGAATATCATCTGAACAGGTGGAAGGGTAGTTGGGCCGTCATCGCGGGGCCGGATCAGCTGCTGTGACGGTGTTACTGACAGTTGAGTGGTGTATTCGAACTACAGGTCCGTTAGCCCACGATTTATCCCACTTCATCCAACGGATTTCATGATCTTACTATATGAGCTGTGGTCTCTTTGCCATCCAAGTCCTTTTTCATGACACCGTCTTGATACACTCCGATTGTCGCCAGGACGTCAAGCGTGTCTTTATCGCACGGATCAATGCCATCAAAAACCAGACATACAACAATCTTCTGCCATGCAGGGCCACCCTTGTTCCAGAACGTGGTCTTCTTCAGATTGACAATGTCCCGGATGTTCTGCATGACACCATGCAAAGTACGTGCGGTCAGGACCTTGTCTTCGTTATAGTACGTAATGGCGATGAGTAGCTCGGTGGAACGATTGTACATCGCCGGGCGCAGGCTGTATCCATTCCTTATCGTGAAGTCATCGGGATCACATGTTGCAGCAGTATCTGCTTCGTGTAAGCCACTACAAATGTTACGATTACAGCAGGTGGCCACTTACATCTCATGTGTGTAAATTCTTCACTACCAAGTTCTAGATCACTGCGGTACTTTGCCTGCATAGAGTTTCTGACTGCACTAGGTACCGGGTAGTCGACGCTCAGGACGGAGGGTTGGGCGAGCTTGACTTTGCGCGTAGGGTAGCGTTTGAGGTTGACGGGTATCTGCCTCTGCCGCCAAGCTTCCGTCGAGCCAGATTCACTTCCTTCATACGGCGACGGGGTTCGATCATGTCCTGCAAAAGCGGATGGTTCTCCGAGGCTTGCTCCCGTGTACCCACCGCTAGGCCCATTGTACGGCTCAGTATACGGAAGAGGAGCTGGACCATGATCATCATCGTAAGATTCGGTCAACGTGTAACGTGACACTGACCGGGCTGGTGGAGTGCCATGGCGAGATGAAGGATCGTCGAATGGACCATTAAAGGGTGTCCCTTGGGTGTTGTGCAGCAGGGCGGCTTCGGCTTCATCGTCGGAGCCTTCGCCGTTTTGCGGTGGCGGCAGATGATATTGCTAGACGTTTGATCAGCGCAGAAAGAAGCGTTGTATAGCTGCACAGACACGTACGTTGCCGGGTGGTAGATCGTGAAGTCCATGCTCTTCAACGAATTCTCCTCCTTCTCTGGCGCCTTGGTAGGCCATGGTATCGTCCGTCAGAATCTCAAGCTTTGGGACGGACGACTAGTAAGAACCCAATATTGTAGGGCCTTGTGCTTGAGTCGGGAGTCGTTTCGAGATCAAAGAATGTTGAATGTGAAAGCGGTGTGCGGGTTCAAGGTAAATGCCTACTAGCCGTTGCCGCCTGGGCAGGACAAGGCAGAGAAGATCACTGGTGAAGGGTGCGGAAGACTACCATGCAAAGCCTCAGCAAGAGCACTGAGGTCGAAGTACTAGGGATGATTCAGAATGATGCTCGATTTGCAGAGCTTGAGGAGAGCGGATGGACTGGGAAGTTCTGAAACTGAAGTGCTCCTTTTCTGGCTTGTCGCTTGGCTCGCGGTGCAGCTTCCAGGGCCAGTTTTAGCTTTCCCGGCAAGTCTCAGCTCGAGCTGGCTGATGACAGGACAGACTAAACCCTGGTGCCAAGGGTCGTAAATAGATCTGGCGTTTGATCTGTCCCGATGCGTATGTAAGAAGTGCACTATCTGGTCGAATGAAGACGGAGAGGGATACGTGGAGGAACTCGCGCTTACAACAATGGACAACCTAATGATCGATGCTGTCTTTGTTCTTTTAAGGCTGTGGCGTCCCAAAACTTTGGCGGGGTAAGGTACGAGCCAAAACGACGCCAAAAATAGGATGGATTCTCCACTGGCCACGATTGACTGCTAGCCGCAAGTAGCCTGGCTCGGCGGGCATCGCCGAGTGGTGGGTACTGAGGCCACTTTACTCCGTGTTGTTCTCTTTCGTGGTAAAGTTCATAGTAATCATGTTGATGATGCGCTTTGTTGTCGGTGAGGACTACAACTACTCGGTACCTTATGTGCTTGTGTAGGTCTTCGTATCTTTGACTTTCAGGGGCTCCTCAGTTGTAGGACAGCACAGGTGACCGACTCCGCTGAAAACGGCCTCTTGATGACTCCAGCTGAGAGAGAAAACAGTTTTCTGGGTTGTTGAGAGTGCAGAATGGCACGCGGAAGTGGCCAGGAATTTGTAGGGTTTACAAGTTAGATGTTGTTCAAGGGCTCTCGATTTGCAGAGTATCACTGAATATCATCGAATGCCGCGTCGCTCGTGACGCTCATGGCTGCCATACATTTTGAGTGGCACGCCTGACCCATGAATTGCGGAGGGTTGTCACGGTATATTTGTATGTTGCATACTGTCCTCGTGGACTCTTCCAACCCCGCATTATGCGTTGGTGATCATTGATTGTGAGGAAGACTGTGCTTCTGTGTCTGCCCCCTGAATTGTATTACAACGAAGAAGCTCTGGTTCTTGTATGTGTGCAAGGCGATGTCGCTCAGGCCCGATCAAAAGATGACCCGAGAACCTCCAATCAAAGGATTCAACGCGAAAACGCTTTCTATGATTACGAGTACAGAGGGCTTCGACGTAGGCTAGTAGGGCTATTTGCCGTCTGATGTCTGCTATCATCAGGGTACGTTGGGGGCATTCAGGTACGAGTACGTACACTGTATGCACGAGACGGTCGCATGTGAAAGTGAGGATGGCAGGAGGGGCAGGGCGAAGGTGGCGAGGGCGAATCAAGGAAGGTCGCGAGAGCGGCAATTTGCGGCACAGCTTGGCATCCAGGCACAGGCACGAACACAGACAGATACAGGCACAGGCACGTTCGCGCAGGACCATCCAATTTTCAAGGTCCGACGTCTCGGCGGTGGAAGTGGTCATCGCTCATGCCTATGGTTTCATCTTTCGTCTGCATGAATATTGCCGTTGAAGGACGGAGTGCGCCGCAGCAAGTGATCAATGCCACGGCGAATACGGAACACGAATGCGAATGAAAGCGGGAGGGCCCCCGAGCCAGTCATGCACGGCACACCCGAGTCTGCCTGTTCTTCGGGATACTGACGAGGTACTCATGCTCGACAGAGGGACGGTGCACTCGAGTTCTGAGCACGCCCGTCTCGACTGTCGACTCGGCCATCCCTTCTCGGGGCATCCTTGCTTGTTCGTAGCATGATCTTCTGATACTGGCGCTTTTGGATGATCATGTAAGGTGCGAGTCTTGGAGGAGAGGGGTGCATGGCCTGCTGATCCATGCACAAACCGATGCTGCACTCGCCAATCGCTAGTGTACAACTAGCCTGGAAGTACCTGAGCAGGCCTCAGCCCATCGCCTTGGGCAAATCATCCACACCCCCCTTCAACCTCCCACCCAACACCTCAACGCACCTATTTGGCAATTCTAATATAGCAACTCCTCGATAGCAACAGGTATCTCGAGTCCACAGACTTCGCGCGCTCGCGATTGTCATGCATCTTCAATCTTAATTCGCCCATTCACTCGTACTACATCCCCCCTTTGCTGCAGAGCGATACAAGATTGCGACCGAGCGCAACGGGAAGCCTCTCAAATCCTCAATCACGATTACTCGACTTTCATCCCAACTGGTGGAGTCTACTGGTCGTCCAGAGTTAGGATGGTTGATTGTCATTCGTTTCCAAACTGAATTCGACTTTCGAAGGCGTTGTTGATCGAAGGACTTCGAGGTCCTTTGTCTCCGATCGTTAAAGACCTCCTCACTACCCAGTAACGCTCGAGATTATACGAACGATCCAATCCGTTCTTTTCATCGTCGTGGGTCCTCTGCGCCTCCCTTCGATTTACATAACTCGTCTACTCTGGAGTGTTCATCTCCATAGTGGAGGGTGTTCCAGCCCGCCCATCGTTTCCCTGGACAGATCTTTGTCGCTTCGACTGCTGTGTCTACTTCTCCACCATCAGTCGCTATTGAAACATCAATCATGGATTACTTAACAGCGGGTGTGTACTCATCGACCTTGGCTCTTCGCAATCTTTGCCCTGACTTTGAGTATCTAGACGTTGAATCGAGCATGCGAACGATCTTTCGCCGATGCGTACAATGCCCCGACACAACCCCTTCATGCCCGGTCTGTGCTGCCGATGAACAATGCTCGGTTTCGACAAAGTCATGTACTTCTTGCGCAGCCTCGTCGTGTGTCAAGATTGGTTCCATCAACCCGTCGCCAAATCCCACCCCCGTTCATAAAGCACCAGTTGCAGGTGCCATCGCCGGAGGCGTGATTGGTGGGATTGTGGTCATACTACTCATCACATGGTTGGTCTGGAGGTTCTGCATCAAGAGGAAGCGGGAAGAATTCGATGAGACGTCATGGCCTGAAGAGAGTTTCGGCCCGGAAAAGGGCGGTGATCAGTTCACATTGCGAAGAGACCCAAGAGCGTCTACCCATACTGTTGGTTCGGTAGCTTCGACGGTACTCACTCGAGCCTCCAACATCATCCAGATTGCATATATCCCGGGTGTCACCAACCGGTCTGTCGAATCATCTCCGGATCTGTTGGTGCCACCGGTCCCTCCCATTCCCGCCGCTTCAAACCAAAGCTCCAACGCATCAACCCCTCATTTTGCGCAGGACCAACACTTCTTTATACCAAACAATCTAGGAGACTCCGCATTCTCTGATTTTACAGATGATGGTCGTAGCTCCTTCGCTCGATCAAGTATTGCGCCTAGCATGGCCAGAAGCAGTGTCGCGACAACTATCTACCGTAACAACGCTGTCATCAATCCCGTCCCCGCCCAGACCGTTACCCGCGCCAAAGCTGTTGCTGTTAGTGTCAATCCGAGTGGAAAGAACAGCCCTACCGACACACCACGTGCCGGGACTCCACCAGTCCCTACGATTGACCAACGGCATGTACAGAGGCCCTTCAACACTGCCAGCTCAATCGTTGCTCGCTTAGGAACGCCGAAAGCTGTCACTGTTACAAAATCACCTTCGGTGAACACCGGAAACACCAGCACGGGCCTTGACTTATCCAACAGTGAGCATTCCCGGACACCGTTGGGAAAGCAAGTGTCTGTCCCTGACCCCGGTCGACACACTGGTACTTTTTCGACCTTTGATGATGCTTCCAGTGACGAAGAAGCGCCCCATGTGGAAGCCCGCAAGAGTCTTATGGGCCATGGGCGTCTATCACCTGACAATGCCTTGGTCGAAAACGCCCCTTCGTCCAAGGAATCCCCTTTTAAGACACCCTCTTCTTCGCCTGAGACAAAGCCGTCGCCCCTCAGTTCCGCGTCCTTGTCTCCTCCGAGCGCTGGCCGGGACGGGCGACAACACAAGCATAAAAAGTCGGGTAGCTTGAACCAGATCATTGAAGAGGCGACGAGAAGAGCAAGTCGCGAACCAAGGCACGGTGGCTTAGGGAGTGTTGGGGGTACGAGTCCCGGCAATTGGAGGAAAGATGCAGGCCCCTTTTCCGACGCGCATATTGCCAGGACGCCGTAATTGATCCGCAGGGCTAGCGGCAATCAAGGATGTTTGGAGGCATAACTACGGGCGTCTATGGCGTATGTATATGGACGGAGTTCTACGGGTCTTTCCTAGGTTTCTTGGTGGTATATTGGTGACAGTTTCTCATCTTCTTCACATTTTTCGCCTCGCTTTGCAACGTACCACAGCTTAGGCCAGCCTTCTGCTGGCAAGGCAACTTGAAGAGCTTCAAAATACAATGATGCAGCTTTCTCGTAATACTGAGACCTCAATAGGATTGTGCCGGACATGTAAAAATCACAGATACGAACGTGACCCTCAGAGCTGTCAGTCCTGCCTTCAAGCTCCTCCCGAATTCAATGCTCAACCAAAGCCAACCCTTGCATCGAATACGCCCAGGCACCTACGCCGCTTCACATACGCGATTGGTGGGCGCCGTGAGAGGTGGGGGGGGTGGTGGTGGTGGTGGTGGTGGTCGGAGCGGAGTGAAGAGCAGCCAGAAGAGAGTGTGAAAGGGTGAAGAGCAGACGTGCTAGCTAAAAAGTCAATTAGTGAAAGCCACAGCTATGGAATAGGAAGCATTGCATCTTACCTGCCCCTTTTTCGTAGGCTTCTTCATCAACCACGCAGTCTGACTGCCGTGGTTCAGACTCGGGCTCTGCCACACCGCCGCTGCCGTCATCGTTGGCATTGTCCTCAGAAGGAGACCTTGGTGGCGGAGTCGCTGGCGGAGATGTTGGGGGTGGACCGGAAGGTTCGGCGGGGATCAGATCCCGATACTCGATTTCTCCGGCGCTGCTCAGCACCGCATTGCGGAGTGCCAGAGTTAATTTCCTATGCACCATTAGCAATCATCTCACAGCTCAGCAGCACTGATCTCACGCACGTCATGATTGCTTTTCGATCTTAGTAGAAGAAAAATCATCATCGTGCAGCGTCTTATCGAAACCTGCGCCAACTTTAGTGCCCGCCGCTTAGGGCTTCATGAGCCAGGAATTACTACTTTTTGAACAATACGGAAATAATATTAAGTGCATGTAACAAACATTTGATTACCTATCTCAATTGTAAATACAAAGTGTCTTTCACCAGCTGCGTCGAGGAAAGCTCATGTCACAGAAAGTTACTTCAACCCCTTTTCAAGGAGAGGTCAGAATCAGGCAAGATGTTCAGAGTAAGGTTGCAGTCAACCTGTATATCAGGTCAAATGCAGTCGTCTCACAATCTTGACTTGAAGATCACATCTGTCATATCAAAGGACAGGATGAGCGGCTTTATTCACGGAAACAGATGTGATATCTGTTATCTTCATGGATGAGTTGAGCAAGCAGGAATGAGATAAGGTCTCAGCTTGACGCGTGACGAAAAAGTCCCGAGGTGGGTTTGCGTAGTGACAGAAGACCAACTGGACTGATGAGAAGCATGTGCTAGTCTTGAGCGTCCTTGCACATGGAGCCCACTCCCTCTTGTCTCCAGCACGCGTGATCAGCTCATCTAGTCAGTGATCAATGAGAATGTCTATATCAAAGACCCCCAGTTTGCAACCATGGAAGGCGACGAGGATGGCCCCGTGCTATTAGCAGACGAGGCTTCTGACGAAGATGAAGGGAAGGAGGCAGTAGTGGTAAAAGAAGGAGAATTGGGAGAAGCATCTTGAGCGTGTTCATGACACGCTCGTAGCTACACTCACGAATCACCCTTCTGCAACATGATCCAATATTTTTCTTCATCTACATATTGTGCTATGCTTTCTTGAGCGACGGCGCATGTTTTGCTTACATAGAGGGATGCGTTACTCAAGTACAGTTAAAGGTTCGACTTGCCTTGCCTGTTGTAGTATTGACAGTGGTACTACCCAGCCAATCTTGGCATAGACCGTGACCATGTACCTCCGCCCGTTCTACACACTCCAACCAGCGCTTCCCCCCCAAAAGAAACAATGGCTCCGGAGCTCAATAGCTACTTCGAACAGTATGGATCCGTCCCTCCCATCCCTCTAGCAGTTCCTCCAAGTATGCAGAGTTACCGATGAAGCTAATACCATGATCGTAAAGGGTAGACAAGCTATCTGAATCATTCATCGAACGTCAGTAATGCGATCCAGCACGCCGACTTCCAGACACAACTACTAACTCATCAATCGTCAGGCCTCCGCAAAGCAGTTGCCATTCCCTCAGTCTCCGCCGATGAAGACCGCCGCCAAGATGTCGTCAGAGTCGGTCCCACCCCCCCTCCTCACTTCCGCCTCCAGCGGCCACTGACCCTATTTAGATGTCCGGATTCCTTGTCTCCGAACTCAAAACCCTAGGCGCACACGTCGAATCCCGACCTCTAGGGCCCCAACCCGGCAAAGAGCACCTCCAACTCCCCCCCGTAATCGTCGCCCGCTACGGCTCCTCCCCCTCCAAACGCACCATCCTCGTCTACGGCCACTACGACGTGCAACCCGCGCTCAAAGATGACGGCTGGGCCACGGAGCCGTTCGAGCTCACCATTGACGACAAGGACCGCATGTACGGTCGCGGCAGCACGGATGACAAAGGCCCTGTATTGGGCTGGTTGAACTCTATTCAGGCGCACCAGGCGGCGGGCGTCGAATTCCCGGTAAATCTGTTGATGTGTTTCGAGGGTATGGAGGAATACGGCAGTGAGGGACTGGACGACTTCATCGAGAAAGAGGCGAAGAAGGGCGGGTTCTTCGAGGCGGCCGACGCGGTCTGCATCAGCGACAACTACTGGTTGGGAACCGAGAAGCCTTGTTTGACATACGGACTACGCGGTTGCAATTACTACAGCGTGGAGATCAAAGGGCCCGGGCAGGATTTACACAGCGGTGTTTTCGGCGGCGCAGCGCACGAGCCCATGACGGACTTGATGAGGATATTGGCCGGGCTGGTGGATACGCAGGGGAAGATCCTC
Source organism: Umbilicaria muhlenbergii (assembly GCA_000611775.1). NCBI lineage: Eukaryota > Fungi > Ascomycota > Lecanoromycetes > Umbilicariales > Umbilicariaceae > Umbilicaria > Umbilicaria muhlenbergii. Next base: position 759,788 of record KK106986.1, read on the forward strand.
ATCCCCGGGATCCAGGATCTGGTCGCCCCTGTGACGGACGAGGAACAGAGCGTTTACGGCGACATCAGCTACACGATGGCCAACCTATACGACAGCCTAGGTAGCAAAACAGGCATCTACGACGACAAAGAGCGCACCCTGATGGCGCGATGGCGCTACCCGAGCCTGAGCGTGCACGGCGTCGAAGGGGCCTTTTCGGCACCGGGGGCCAAAACCGTGATACCAGCCAAAGTGACGGGGAAATTCTCCATCCGCACCGTGCCGAACATGGAAATCGAGCAGGTCAACAAGCTGGTGTTCGAGCACGTGGAGAAGGCATTCGAGGAACTGGGCAGTAAGAACTCGATCAAGGTCTGGTGTCAACATGCGGGCAAGTGGTGGGTCGCGAGTCCGAAACACTGGAATTTCACCGCCGCGGCCAAGGCGGCGGAGAGGGTCTTTGGTGTCAAACCGGACTTGACACGCGAGGGCGGAAGGTTAGTTCCCCCCCTGCATTATTCTTTGCCACCCTTTCTTGTCTAAGCCCCCGTTCGTGGTTTTCGGTCTCGACTGACCCTTTGCCACACACTGCAGTATCCCTGTTACCATCACGTTTGAGCAGGCGACGGGGAAGAATGTGCTGCTTCTGCCTATGGGCAGCTCGACTGATGCGGCGCATTCGATTAACGAGAAGTTGGACAAGAGGAATTATATTGAGGGGACGAAGCTGTTGGGGGCTTATTTGCATTATGTGGCTGAAGAGCCGATGAGCAATGGCGCTTAGGGGTAAGTATGGTAGCGGAAATCGAACCATGGCATGAACACTTTTCACCGTTGTTTACAAGCACTTGCATGCTTCGGCACGGGGAACATGTTCTTCTTGCCGACTCTGCGGGGCCCGTCTCATGGCCAGCCCCTGAACATCAAGTCCTCGATACCCGAAAGCCCAAATGAGAAGAGTGCCGAGCTCATGTGTATACGCATATCCAATCCCAACACCGGACTCGAGAAAATGCAGCCAACTGCCAGGCACCTGCGTGCCCCGACCGCCCGACGCTAATGTAAGCAAACGAATCAACGACATCACCCCGACCAAATGCAAGTATGAAGTATACACGACCCAGCCCCTTCCGCACCCCACGCCTGCAGTCCGAACCCCCAAAATTCAATTACCATCATTGCCTGGCTCCCCTCCTCCAAAATAGCTCTCATCTACCCACCCTCCCTCTCCCTCTCCCTCTCCCTCTCCCTCTCCCTCGCCTTCCTCCTCAACCCGCCCACAAACTCCGTAAACCTCGCCTTCCCCACCGCCGCCAACCCATCCCTCCCCCCCGGACTAGTCGGCGGCGCTCCCCCCGCATGGTTCGCCCGATCATGTGGCGCCGACGTATCCAGCGAATAAAGACTCGAGCCCATGGAGCGATTCCCGCCACTGCCATTGTTGCCCGCACTCCCCGTGACTTCGCCTTCGTTGTCCGAGGCAGAAGCGGAGGCGTAGCGGAGTTTCGAGACGCCGGGGTCCCACACGCTGGAGGCGGAGCCGGGAGGGGTGATGATGACGGGGGAGGAGACGGAGTGGATGTCGTCGTTGTCGTCGTTGGTGCCATTGTCATCGACGGGGGCGGTGGGCCGGCGGGTGAGAGTCGAGGGTCGGCGGGCTGCGGCTTGGCGATCGAAATGGCTGTCCCGCAAACTGGTTTGTCGATCAGGTGGCGATGGCCCCGTCGTGGGGGCGGGCGATGGTGGTGGTAGTGGCTTGTTGGCCGCGCTTCCGTCGTCTGTCGCCCGCAAGCGCGCTTTCTTGTCCATTTGCTCTACCAGCTCTTCCCACTTGACCTCGAGGACGCCGCTTGGACGCTCTGCTTGCTCGGCTTGACTGAGGCAGTCACGCGTTCGCTGCATCAGGGTTGTGCACAGCTCGTCAAACCTGGCCACTTCTTCGCTCATGCCGGATTGTCTGCCGCCGCCGGTGGTTAGATTGCTGGGAGGATCCTGCTTCCCGTCCAGCCACAAGCCCACAAGCGCGGCACATTCCCTTGATTGGTCGATCAGATACGGCAGGCTGGGAAAGCCTTCCTTACTCGTAGCTGGTAACCTTCCCAAGATGGTGATGGGTGTTGCGTAAGACGGCGGGATGGCAGAAGTGGCGCGGTCGGGAGAAATATCACAGATTATATCAATGAATGTCTTGAACTCGGTGCGGTGAGTGGCAAGGAAAGCGTTCATGGGCTCCATCCAAGGCTCTTTGCTGCCGAATGTGGTCATGTTGGCAAGAGTCTGAAGAGATTTCGCAATCAGGGTCAGGGTGCGTTTAGCACGTGATTCAGGTTGGTCTGGGAGAAGAGATTGTCAGTTCGTCTTTCCATGCCGACTCAAGAACTTCAAGTGTCTATTCTCAGGCAGTGGATTGTGCTTTAAATTGGGGTTGCAGCTTACCTTTGAGGAGGCCGAATATCTTAGGGTTCAGAACGGCAGGGCAAAAAAAGCGGAGGAACAAGAAGCCTGAGACGCTACTGTAGGTTACGGTGCGTAGGAAGTCACCATACCGATCCTCAGCACAGGCCCGTATATGTCGGAAGATCATGCGCAGTTCAGGTGGACACCGAGATGCTGAGGCGTAAATGGACTTCCAGATGTTTTCGGTCAGGGCAATTAGATTACGCCAATTGCGTCGTAGATCGTCCGGATTAGGTACGCGGTTCGGGTCTACTTCACAGTCGGGATTACTTTCAGCAATATCTCTCAATTTCTCCATCAGTGTATCGTCAAGATATTCCTTGCCAACACGCCGCATGTGGAGGTCCAAAGCTTTCGTGAGAAGTGAATTTCCTCGAAAGAGAAGATTTGCCTCGACCGTTGCTGATTTACCGAGATCTCGCAGAAACAACTCCCTCTCAATACTAGACTCGTATGAGTCGTTTGATGCGATCCTTCTGCTGTACCGCAATCTGGAGATGTGTGTTTCTTTGTGGAGTCCATCAATCTCGTCCTCGACAAGCGACATGAGCCAATCGCCCGCCTGAGCGGAAACCTGGAAGATATTAAGTAAAGTCTCGGAAAGCTTTCGTAGGTCCGAAGGAACCATCTGAGAGATTTGCTGGGTTAGACTATTAGAGAATGAGTGAAGGAGTTCCGTCAGTTGCTGGTATTCGTGAGACATTAGTACCACCAAATCGTCAGCCTGGACCTTCATTAGAATCTCCCCAACAACGTGGTCCTGACCGTCTAGTATTGGCCACCGCTTTTCAGTATCAATTGCTCGTTGTAGATCGTCGAGTCGGAGGTCGACCTTCCCATAAGTAGTGTCAAGAGGAGAGATCTCGATATCGCCAAGCACGCTCAATGAGGTCAAATCGCTTTGGTCGAGTGCATAGTCGCCATGCGACACAAGTGTCCAATCCCTTTGTGCGGGATTGTGTACCTTGATAAGTACCAAAGCACTCGATAGCACGGGCGGTAGATCCACGAATTCGTAGTCTTCTAGCCAGAAAAGGTCGTTGTCTGGCTTCACCGCGGTCTTAGCCCTGAGCTCTCCGTCCAAGTGAATTTCAGCATGGTAACTGGCCATTGACCCATCCTTCTTGCTACTCATCTGTTGTAGAGACGGTGTGTGCAAGTCCTGAGGGCTATTCTCGGGGGTAGCGTACAGCCTAGCCTCTACAATACGCATTGAAAAGTGCCTTTCCACCCGAAACATATCAGCCATAAGAGCTTTTTGCAAATCTGTTGGGTTGGAAGATACGCTCGGATCAGCATTTGACAATGACTGCTCAGGACCGTAAAGCTCTGGTATTGTAAAAGCCCGCAGCAGTACGAACCAGACTTCGAAGAGAACGCGACAGTCTAATCCTAGGTATACAGGATGCATCGAGAGGATCGGATCGGATGTAGAAGTATATTGCGGATAGATTGCGATACAATGTTCCTCCCCAAGAACCGACGAATCTAGCCGTTGTATCGCATACCGCGACAGCTGAGACAGCGGGATAACGGAGACCAGAGAAACATCAGATTCCCTGTAAAGATTCAAATGCCCATTCTCCTGGAGCGTGCATGATACTTTGCGCCAGGAGCTTGGCATTGGCCTTACTTGCCTGTTGCTAGATGTTCGACCGTAAGGCATTGGCGTTGATGCGCCAGATCTGATGTCTTTGTCCCAGTAGAGCATTTTGCCCACTTTGATGATAGCCGCGTCTTTGACCACGCTAGCCACCGAGTTCCGGCGTGGCTCCACTGATCGTCGACCGGATATTGTAGCTGTCTGAGGTTTCGTCATCTTGTTCTGTACACCTTTAGGTCGAATGGGCTGCCAACATAGAAGCGCAGCAAGCCATGAATCAAACGTTTCTAGCACATGTGGACGCAGATGAATACCTAAGCCTGAAGTATGAGTGCAAAGATCGAGAAAGGTCCCCCCGGTTTCTCTGTCATAGAGCGTCCGCACTTTACAGCCCCGTAGATCAGGGATCAGAGTCTTGGCATGTGAAACATCTCCTTTCGTCTGATAAATTAGACTGCCACTTGCGACGTTGATGGCACAGTACCCCGACGACCATGCCCCTGCGCTCGAAGTCCGAAAAGAGAGGATACCGTGCATTCGTCCACAAGTTGTCTTCATTAACTGTAAGATCTTGCTAGTATCGCTGGTAGGACTGTGAAGAGGGCTGATACGACTGGTGGCCGAGTGGTTTCCGATAGGAGACAAAGCCCGGGGTGGAGACTTGACGAGCCTCTGCCGGTGTGCCTGCAACTGGGCCGATTGGTTTGCGGACGGTACCACTGAGGGAAATCCGATAGAGGAATCTTCTTCAGCCTCTTTCAACAGAGGCGCGCTCGTGCCATGAAGTGAGCCGAGGCGGTTTCGTGTCCTGGCCATCAACGACGTTGGTGATCTATCCCGCGCCTTTTCTTCTAGGGTTCGAGTCCGGGGTCGAACAGATCCGTCTTTATAGTTTCCACTGGAGGTGCTGTTGCCATTGGAGCTAGATTGTAGATGCTGCTCACCGCGACGCTCAAAGTTACTCTTCGGGGCATCATAGTGCAGAGAGGAGTTGGAAAGAGACAAGCCCGTGGATCCAGACGACGAATCGCTGGATCTAAGCACCAGCGGTGCGTCTGGTGTGACGGCTCGAATGGTAGTGTCCACGAAGTCATCCGGATAGATTTGCCCATGCCTATCCTTCGAGGACGTCTTCTTACTAGTCCGCCGTTGCACGAATTGGGCATTGGGTTCATGTACAACAGAGTTGCGCTTGTGCCCGTTGCGCTGCCTGCTTTCTAGCCGTTTCTCCATCTTTTGTGATACCAATGTACCTCAATGAAGTTGTTCTGGGCTTCTGTAGTGCTACTCTCATGCGATCATCCCAATAGACTAACGCGGCATGCCCTTCTGGGATCAGGCATGAGGTCTGCTTGGTCAGGTACCTTGGTTTCTTCCTCGTGTTGAAACACTGGATATGTCCACGAAGCAGTAGCAGTTGGAGAAGCCACACCGATCATACGGTCCCAGCCATGCACGGCGATGCGCTCACTGCGTTGGATGCTGGGGACGGGATGGTGCCTTTCCGACATCCGGATGCTCTGAGAAATGGGGAAATACTGGGCCTAAGCGTGGATCAATTAGCATACAGACTCATTGGTCGTTTGCATCTGGTATTCTCATGCGCACCCGATTTACCTGGGTGTTACAGTGGCACCAAGACCCTGCGGCGCATGATATTTGCTCGGTTCTTGTGCCACGTCAGTAGTTGAAGCGAGTCGCTCCGGGGCAGAACGAGAGACTGCCGTTTAAGTACATGCTTTGGATTGCGTGGTTGGTAGACTACTATTTGGCAGAGTGTTGTGGAAAGGTCGCTGACGGGAGGGTGCCTGAGGTAGTGCAGGGTGCCGACCAGCCTAGTGCCTTATCGAAGGCATCAAGTTGGTAAGCTCCGAAGAACCCAACTTCAACACTGATTGGCAGCACCTTTGGATCTAAAAGATACCCCATACGGTAGCCCCATACAGTAGCTTGGAAAGCGGTCGATCCGGTGGACACGGGGACAAGGGGATACGCAACCATGCCTATCCCCGCAAATTAAGACTAAGCACTGTAAGGTGCGATATTCTGCAAAGCTAAACTTTACGGTGGGAGAAGACAAGTTTACGATCGGATTGGTGACCCTCAGTGCTCGGTCGGGCAGATGGCTGTCGTGAGTTTTGTACTTGTGCGGTTACAGTAGACGAAATGCTTCGTGTGCTATTCATAGGATATAGATAGGATATCGCGGCCGTTAGGAAAGCATCAATAGCTGCGTGCAACAATATCGAACGCCCGTAGAAATCTAAAATTCACTGCCAATATGATATGACGCTCATCCAGTGTTCATCATCCCTTTGAACGTATGCTCCGTAGCGCCATCGTCACCACCCACAGCACTGATGGGCTGGCTTCTGGCACCGCTTAGGTCTCCGCTGCGCGTCTTTCTCAAAGCTTGGCGCATTGTCTCAATTGTCAATTCGCCGCCTGTGGGCGGACTGTGGCCAACGTGAGAGGTTCCGTTCCCCCGTCCACCCCGGTTCGGAGACGTTTCCTGTCCCTTGAAGGAAGTGGATCCGCTCATGACTGGTGAGCCACCCAAGCTTTGTGAGGGCACTGGTGACGGAGAACGAAAAGCCCCCACCGACAAGCCTGTACCTGAACCTCCGGCGAGGTGGCCCGGGTCTCGGCTGGTCGGGTAATCGACATGTTCCGCATGTACGACGTCCGCAAAAGAAATAAAGCTAAGCCTGCGGACATCATTCGCGTCCAGTGCACCGTAATTCGATGCGGCATCATCGTTATCTGGATGAGCCACAAGGTCATCTTGCCAAGCAGTACCGGTAGCTTCGCTACTGCCTGTCCCCGTCACTGTCACGGCAGCTGGCTGGTGTGCCGAGTGCATGACGATCTCCACATTGTCCGGATTGAGATGATCGTCGGTAATTGCCACGGATGAGGCATCCAATACTGGGGGAATATGATTTTCGGTTGTAATGTGCGCTGGAATTGCCGGCGAGGCTGATGCATAAAGTCCGTCTTCTTGAACATTCCGTTCGAAGATCTGCGAAGATGCCGGCGAATGCATGCGCGGTGACGGAGAGTTCAGGTCGCGCCCCGGGGAGATAGGAGAGCCATATGGATGCGAAGTGGTATGAGTATGTGGGGGATCGTAAGCGGATTCGAGGGAGTGCAAAGGCGACAGAGGCTTCACCGCAGCGCTTGAGGCAATATTTGTAGGTGTTCCTGTAACAAGACCAGCATCTTTCTGCTTCTTGAGCTTCTCGTCCTCCTTTTTCTTCCCTAGATTCCAGAATCTCCGCTTGCCCAACTTCGGGTCGGCTTCCAATGGTTCGCTGTCTGCACCGATAGTGGAAGCTGACGCGGGCAGCGCTGATTCGGAGAAACCCTCCTGTAGCAGCGGTACGGATGATGTTCTCGACCCAGGCTCAACATCTCTCGACTCATGGCCTTGTACAGCTGACATATTGCCAATACACCTTGCGTTTCTCTATCGCATTGGGCGTAGGTGATTCTGAGCCTGCAGTGCCGCTGCCAGATCAGTCAGCCAGATGTCACCGTGACCAAAGTGCGCCTGTACGGGTGGTCGGATGTCCACAGTGCGCTCTCAAGCATTGGTAGGGAAAAAAGAACGACTAGTGTTTGCAGCGTGGCTATCAGCTCGCAATCACTCCTACTTACGTCGGATACAGTCAGCACCTCAACGTGCGTTGTCTTGTCCTCCGATACGATGTAAAAGTAAAGGAGAAAGATGCTAGAAGAGAGACATAGCTGGTAGTGGCAAGGAGGCCGCGAGATGAACGCTCTGACTGAAGCCCACGTTAGAGAGATTGCGGATTGTTTCAAGCGAGGAAGCAGAAGCAGCAGCTGACTTATGAGAGGCACGGATGTGCAAGATGGTGTTGCAGGCTTGCAGAATCCCTTTTTGCAGTGTCAGAGTGTCAGAGTGTCAAAGGGTTTGGCGTCGCACGCACACAGTCTCCAGGCCAGGCCAGGACAGGACAGGACAGGACAGGACACACGAACACAACACCTGACACAACACCTGACCCGGCTTAGTGAGGCACGCAGGAGGAGACACGCAGCAGGAAGCACGCTGAAGGCACTAGGGACAGTACTCCGCGTAGCTCGGCACCCTTGGCATCCCATGACGCTTGCGACAGGGGTCCCTTGCCCGATCGCGATGCAATGCCAAGACATGGATGCCAAGCCAGTGCTAAACAGGCGAGAGGCGAAAGGCAAGAGGCGAGAGGCGAGAGGCGCAAGATGAATGGGCTGAGGACGAAAAGGCGTGGAGGCGATCGCTTGACTACGGCTCGCCACTCCGACCCTTCGCGCAGCAAAGAGGAAAGAGGAAAGAGGAAAGGCGAACTCCCTGCGAGCATCCATCTCAGTCTGATGCGAGGAGTGCCGCTCATTGATCTCATACCACGCACCACCCGCCATGCAAGTCATTGTGCCTCGCCGTCCCCTCGCAAACCTCCCCTTCCTCTTCCCGTCCTTCCTCCCTTCGATACAACAACCGTCCTGCCGACGCCATGAATCCACAGCCCGCCGCACAACGAAACGCCTCCGCGTAAAACCAGACCCTTCCTCCACTGGCTTCTCTCCGAGCTCCACCCCAACCCAAGACCACATCGTCTTCAACCCTCCATCCTCGACCCCATCAGTCTATCACACACCCGCCATATTCCTTCCCGCCAGCGATCCACGCCGTCAGCTCCTCACCCAGTCCCTCAACCACGCCAACCCCTACAAAGCACAGAACAAGCCCCTGCCCCCGTGGATCAGCAAACCGTATGCGAAATCCTACCATCTCAACGAAGAGCAGATCGAAGAGATCCGCAAACTGAGGTCCAAGGATCCGTTCAAGTGGACGAGAGCGAAGCTGGCGGAAAAGTTCCAATGTTCGCCCTTTTTCGTCGCGCTGGTGTGTGAGGCGAGCAAGGAAAGGAAGGAGCAGCAGAAAAACGTGTTGGAGAATACGATGGCGAGGTGGGGGAGGAGGAGGAGATATGCGAGAGAGGACCGGACGAAGAGAAGGGAGTTGTGGGGGAGGGACGAGTAGGGTGGACGGGTTCGCGGTGGGAATGTACATTAAAGGGACGGGGAAGGCCGCGTTGGATCCGATCAAGGATCTGAAGTTGGTGCTGTATTATGAGGGCGGAATAGCCAGCGAGAGACGGTACATGTCCGGTCATCCTTTCCAGACTACGCTATGGAAGCCGCGTTTGCCTGGCGTGTCGATCCTATATGGACCGTGTCTTGTGTGGCATCTACGCTTCAAACGCTTCAAACGCATCAAAGCTTCCTATATCTATGCATGGTCCTTTCACCATTGATACTACGAAAGTAACTTGAATGACCAGTGGCTCCAGAAGCAAAGAACCATGGGGCGAAATGCATATCTTGGCTTTTGAATCTTGTGATTTCGCTCACTTTTCGCTAACTTCAAAATGCTATTGTCCGTTCTAACCCCGGCTCGAAATGCCAGCCAGCACACCATCAATCAAAGAACTTCTTATAGGCTGCCTTCTCCTTCTTCGCCTGCTCGGCCGCCCTCTTCTTCACCGCTCCAAGCTCCTTGGTGATGGCTGCATCGCTGGGCGCCAGCTTCAATGCTTCTTCAAGGTCCTTGACCGCTTCCTCATCGTCCCTCAAGCCCGCCCTTGCCAGCGCTCTCCGGTAGTAGGCTTTGGCTCTGTCTGCGTCCGAAATTCGGCCAAGGTCCAACGCGTTCGACGCACTCTTCTGGGCGTCCTCGAAGGATTTCAGTTTCACCTGTAGTAGGGCTGAGTTTGAGTGCAGAGTGAAACGGATGCTGGTCAATTGCTTCGCCAACTCAGGGGGATCGTTGTCCGTCGCTTCGGGGTACTCATTCAAATAACGGAGGCCTTTCTGATACTTATCAAGGCCTAGATGAAGATCACCGCCTTTGAAAGCTTTATTTCCGAACTCCTTAAGCTCGGTGGCAATCTTGATTACTTGGGGTCCATCAAGCTGTTTGTCCTGATCTTCGGGGAAGTCTTCGTAGGGGTCACCCGTGCTATCGACGGTCTTCTCGACATTCACGGCTTCGTCTCCAGTAAGTTGGCCGCAGTCTAATCAAGGTTAGCTGTGACCTTTCGCCGAGTCGTTTTGGGGCCGAATGCCTACCGACGATGGTGACGTCTTGTTGTGGCTTGTCGTTCTGGGTGCTCAAATTCTCGATCTTTCGGACTATGCTTTTGCCATTCAACACTTCGCCAAAGACGGCATGCTTGCCGTCAAGATGGGGGGTTGGGACGGTGGTTATGAAGAACTGCGAGCCGTTCGTGTCTGAAAGTCGGACAATTAGTATTATAAATATAATTGAATGGTTCCAGATGACATACCTTTCCCTGCGTTCGCCATACTTAATAGAAATGGTTTTCTAGATCAAAGTGAACCGCATGTTAGAAGCGCAAAAGTAAGCACATGAAAGCAAATAAAGGCCACTAACTCATGCTTGATGTCGAAGTTTTCGTCCTCGAACTTCTCCCCGTATATGGACTCACCGCCGGTACCGTTGCCCGCCGTGAAATCGCCTCCTTGGATCATAAACGACTTGATAACACGGTGAAAGGTTGAGCCTATGCATGAAAGTCTTAGCGACTGCACCACATTGGCGGTTATCGAGGTCGACCAACCTTTGTAGCTCAGCGGGTTGCCGGTCTTTCCAATGCCCTTCTCGCCAGTGCAAAGGGCTCGAAAGTTCTCGGCAGTTTTCGGTACAACTACGAGGACACTGTGAGAGGAAAGAAATGCCTACAGGTCTTGTGTTTTGCCCACCATCATCATACTACAATCACTGTTAGCCATCAATATGTGAGAGAGCTGATCGAGTTGAACCCCAGGTAGACAAAGTGCAAGGCCTCCAAACATACCAGCTCAAAGGCTATTCGGCCTTCTTTCTTGCTACCGATTTGGATGTCGAAGAAAACCCGGCTGCGCGCTGACAGAGAAGTTAGCACCGAAGTCAAGAGCATGCGGCGATGTTCCTGCTTAATTGAACTCACTGACGGGTGCCATTGGTCCACCCTGTAAGTCTCTAATGAAACTTGAATCTTTCCCGAGATTAAAGAACAGAAGGTGTCAGACAGATACTGGGTCGAGAGGAGAATGCTGATGGGTTTTGTATGGAGTGTTTAGAATAGAGAATGAATTACTGCTGAGGTACTCGTAAGGTGCCATCATGCCGGCAACCAATAGTCGGTTCCATAAGCGAACCGATTGTTTCTATTGAAGTTGCGGAGTCCTCCGACACTCGACGAATATCCTGTCTCGGTCCCGTTGATAAGACAGCCAGCGGCGTGTAAGCTAGTCACTAGACCGATTCAGTTTATGAGAGCCGAGACAAGAACCAGAGCCCGAGTATGTTCCAGCTTTCCAAGAGCTGAATAGCGCTTGTCAATTGACAGCTTGTTCCAGCAAATTTCATACATAATTTTTTAATATCAATCATAATCACATCTTCCTTCACATCAGTTATCAGCACAGCATCATTGATGAGAGGGGCTCTATGGTGGTGTTTAGACCTTCTCTGTGAAGCAATGTTATGAGTCGTATGAAATCTAAGCTAGGGTACATTGAACCAAACGAGGCGCCCCTCAGCCTGATGAGGCAGACATAAACTGCATACCGCTAGTTGCTGCCTTCTGTTAGTCTGCACGCTGCTGGCTGCCTTACAGACGGAACCCCTGTCTCCATAGTTTTAACCTTTATCGACTACCTGAGGCATTTCTTTATGCTCTGCTCGAGAATCTGTCCCAGGATTTTTGCCTGAAAGCACAAAGAAATTAGTATCTCATCGGGCCGATAACTTCTGCATGTGCAAGTCAACAACAAGGAGAACCTAGACTCACTTTGGGTGGCATAACCATAGAAAAGTGATCAGCGTCGTCTACCACATAACACTCCACATCTCCAACTAGTGTATCCCACCCATTCGGCCCGAAAGCTGATCTCTTTGCATAGAACCACGACTTCAGCCCGGTCTCACCATCGTCCATGACATTCCCCGAAGACGCCTCATCAACGGACTGCGAGCTTCTAGCACCAAGACTGAGTGGATCACGACGTTCAGATTCACTCAACCCTTTATTGGCCCAGATTATGAAGCTGTGATCTGGACGGCGGGAGGGGTCCATGGGTGTAGGCTTGTAATATATGAGCGCTTTCACGGTGCTAACGAGATGCTGCTTCAACTTCTGCGATGCTGGAGCCTGGGATTGGCCACTGCGATTGATGCCTGTGAACAGACCTGCTGACTGAATCAAGTCAAGGGTTGGCTCGAGTGCGTCCGGCATGGCCCTTGGGACACGCATGTCAATGAGAATAAGGCCAAGGATCCGTTCATTCTGCTCTAGAAGCTGGCGCGCGACCTCATAGGCGTATACCGCTCCTGCTGACCAGCCACCCAGAAGGTAAGGGCCTTGCGGTTGAATCTTACGCATTGAGGCGCAATACATACGACAGACTTCCTCGACACTGCATTTATACTCTTCAGGTGCATGCAGGAATGGTGACTCTAGGGCGTAAATACGATTGCCTGTGGAGAGGGCTGGCAGATGAATGTATGCTGTTGCGGAACCAGCGCCATCCGTGACGAGGAAAAGCGGATTCACCTTGGACGAAGCACGTCCGCGAACGAGAACGGCATGGCTGGAGCGCTCGACGGTGTTTTCTTGCGAGAGACCATGACCGATGTCAGGCATCGACCTACCACCCTCCTCGCGCGGATTTGTGGTGTCTTCTTTGCTAGAAGGAGTTGATTCCATGGACCGGAGCAACGCGCTAGTGGGTGTAACATCCTCGGCCTTCTGCGGTGTGCCTGGTGTCTCGTCACCACTAAGGCTAGCGGAACCGCTTGATGAAAAAGACGTAGTTTCATTCATCTCGGGCATGGAGTCAATAACTGCGGAGTCAATAACTGCGGAGTCAATAACCGCCGAGCCAGGCGTATGAGTGGACTTTAGAGCCGTCCCGAACTCTCCTCTTACATCTGACACCATGGGATGATCGTTGAAAAAGCTTGCTGGAAGTTCCACATTCATCTGTTGCTTGGCCGCTGAGATAATTGCAATACTCATGAGAGAGTCTACCCCCATGTCAGAGAATAATGTGGAAGGCTCCATGTCCGTGATGTCATATCCAGACTGTGAAGCGACGATGTTCAGTAAGATGTCTGCCATGTCTGGCTCTTCACCGTCGCCAGTTGAAGTTTGGGATGAGGTAGCCTTGGTGCTTGTTCCAGAGACCGACGGGCTACTGCTCTCAGATTTCAGGAGACTCCCGCTCACAAGGTCCGATTGGGTCTGCGAATTGTCCTTCACAGCGGCATTCGTGGATTGTCCCTCCTTCCTTGGCGCGGTCTTCAAAGGAGCCTGCCCGAAGATAACCTGTAAAACCTTCTTCGTCATCTTACGGAAGTAGATGCCAGAGCATAACGCGACTAGTCTGTCACCTTCAAACACATAGACGTCGCCTGAAAAGAGGTCTTTCTTTTCATTACTTTGGATGGAGACGTAATTGATGTAAGACTTCGTTTCCGAGAGCTCTTCGAAGATGTGCAAAGCTTCAAAGCCAGCAGAGATGTAAGCAACATCGTTTGAGTTGTTGACATTCCCATTCAGCACGAATCCCGCCAGATGGATTATCGAATCAATCCAATAAGGATTTTGGGTAAAGGTACCAGCTTCTGCGCTTGGTCTGAGTTTGACGCGAGCAGCAGCATCGCTACATGCGTAGTCTAAGAAGACTTCTTCAAGGCCCTGGTATTTATCGCTGTAGTCCACCAGACTAGCGAACAATCTGTAAACGATCGGTCGTTGCAAGCGATGGCAAAGCCCAGCAACTGCGGATTTAGTGAGGTCATCCATCCTTTTCTTCACAAAGGGCAGTGTGCGAGAGAAACTGGTCTTCCATTCGTCGTTCCTGCCAAACCGAACATCGCAGCCCCCATGCTCATGGCAGGAGCTTCCCTCCTTAGACGTAAAAGAGATGTGCACTGTGTCGACATCCTTCGAGGACGTGACAGCAGTCACCTCAATCATCTGTTGCGGATTGCGTTGAGAAACTACTAGTGGGTGCGTGATTTCCAGGGCACAAAGCGACATTTCAGGCACCTGCTTACCACCTTTTGCCTCCACGAAAACGTACCTTGCCGCGGTGAATGCCATGTCGCAGAACACGCTGGCAGGACAGATTGCAGTATTGTCAACTGAATGGCCCTGAATTGCGTCGAATAACTTTGGCTCCGATGTGAGGGATGAGAAGGTGACTTTAACTTTGTTATCTTCGAACATCTCTTTCTCAACATACTGAAGACAAGTGGTCGCCAGGGGTTTCTTCTCAGGTGTTGTTACAGGCGTATAAGTGACCTGGTTGGCTCCTGGAGCTATCAAGTCTTGTCTGTATGATGACCAGTAATCCTTGAGGTCGAAGGCATACGTGGGTAGTTGGAGAAGTGTAAGGCAGTTGACGTACTCCCGATGATACTCGGTCCACGCGATCGGGACCTTTGACATGTATGCTGTGGCAGCCGCAGAGGAGATCGTTTTCCAATTGTCCTCCCCCGATTTGATGGTTGGGATTAGCCTCGCGGATGAGACTTCGATGCTCGATCGAACCATGCCCATGCATACCGGGTCAGGCCCAATCTCGATCCACAGGGTCTGCTCGTCCACAGAGCCTCGTGATATGCAAGCCTGTAGAGCGCCGACAAAATTAACTCGCTCCCGAGCCTGCCGTGCCAAATATTTGGGCGTGAAGATTCCTGCATTGTCCACGATATCGCCAGTGAGAGTTGAAGCTATGGGAACGAGGGGTCTGGCAAAATGAATACCTCTGGCACTGGCTTCTAGATCTTCCAGAAGAGGATTCATCTGAGAGGAATGAAAGGCGTAGGGAACTTCCAGGAATTTCGTCTTGATTCTGATGGCCTGCAAGACCCCCTGGAGATTGATGAGGTCTTCAAGTGTTCCACTGACGACTGACATATCTGGGGCGTTCCTGCATGAGATCTCACAAGAGACAAAGCTCTGTGTGCTCATGATTTCTTCGATGGTTTCAACGGATGCTCCTACCGCAAGCATTGCGTGGGATCCTGCAGTGCATTTTTCGTCCATCATCGATGCCCGTCTTCCGACAAGATACAGCGTGTCACTGACGGACAGTACTCCGGATACGCAAAGAGCAGCGTACTCCCCAAGGCTATGCCCTATGAGTAGATCCGGCTGCACGCCCCATGATTTCCAAAGCTCCGCAAGCGCAATTTCAAGGAATACTATGGCCAACTGAAGCTGAACAACAGTCTTCGCCTTCGTATCCGCATTGCCATCTGCGATCAGATCTACAACTAGAGGAAGGCCTTGAGAGTCGCATATTTTCTGGCAGGAGAGAATGCTTTCCCTAAACCTGGGGCAGGTCTCGAAAAGCTGTTTTCCCATGCCTGGGTAGAGTGAGCCTTGTCCTGTGAAAGCGAAGACAACATTACTGCGACCGCGTACTGACTTGGCCCGAGCTTTGGTGGATTCCTCAAGGTCCCTGGTGAGGAGACGAGTGAGATCTTGAGACGTACGCGCGACGTATGAAGATCTGAAGACGTCATGCATACGCCGAGCAGTTGTGGTGTAAGCTATATCCGAGACTTTGGATTCAGGATGAGCGCTCAAGTATTGCAGTAGCCGCTGCTGATTCTCCTTCAGTGAGTAAGAAGTGCGCGCAGAGCATACCACTACATGATGCGTTCGCGGATCCTGCCCTTTCTGCGGTCGATGAGGAGGATCTTCGAGGATCAGGCATGTATTGCCTCCCTGTTGAAAAGTCAGGACGGTTATATTACTGCCATTTGGAGAGATATTTTGGGACGTCAATCTTACAGCGGCATCAAAGTTGTTCAGAAGAAGCTTCTTCTTTCCATCACCCGATGGACGAGCTTTGAAGGACGTCTTACCCGCCGCTACCTTGATGTGCATCCTGTCCAACGGTGGAAACTTGGAATTCAGTTGGAAGGGCATTCCGGGCTGAGGCGGGATTAGGCCCTCTTGAAGAACCATTACTGATTTGATCAGGGAGGTGATACCAGCTACCTACAAGATAGGTTAGTGATAAGCTCATCTGCAAGTAGTATTCTTGGATGCTGACGGCTTCCCCATGTCCAACGTTTGCCTTTACGGCCCCGACAACGAGAGGGTTGTCTTTGGTACGCCCCGCACCGAAGGCGCCTATGACCGATTGCATTTCAGTAAAATCTCCATGTTGTGTTCCGGTCCCGTGCATCTCGATGTAGCCTATATCAACAGGATTTAAGCTCGCTTGATGCAGGACCCGCTTGTATAGCTTGATCTGCGTTTCTGCATGAGGTTGAGTGATCGAAGCAGCATCTGCAGAGTAAGTACGTGCAGAGGTGTTTATGACCGCTTGGATATTGTCGTTGTCCGCGATTGCATCTTCCAGGCGTTTCAGAACGACAACAGCAACTCCCTCACCACGGCAGTAGCCATCTGCGTCGTCCCGAAATGTTTTGCAGCCGCCTGTAGGAGATAGAAATCCTCCTCGGCTTAGGCCTGCGTAAATTCCCGGTGCAGTCATAATTGATCCGCCGCCTGCAAGCGCAGTGTCGCACTCGCGAGCTATCAAGGCAGAGCAAGCGAGATTGACAGCGGTGGTGCCTCCAGCACAAGCGGCGTCTATGCTATGTGATGCTCCTTCCCACTTGAAGTGGTAATTCAGTCGGCCTGGAGTGAATGCGCGTGCTACACCAGGAATGTAGTATATATCAACTCCTTGGCACTCGTTGATAGTCCGCCAATCGTCAGTGGCTTGGGCAATGTATGTCGCAATGCGTTTGGAATCTGTGGAAAGACTACCATCCTGTGTGTAGCCTGCCGTTTCCATAGCTTCATAGCTCGTCATTAACAGCAGGCGCTGCAGAGGATCCATTTGAGCGGCTTCCCGCGGTGACACGTTGAAAAGGCGGCTATCGAATAGGCCGGGATGTTCGAGAAAGCAGCCATATTGAGTTGTCATACTGTTCTTCAGGGTCCCATGGGGATCAAAGTGCGCCTCAACATCAAATCGGGATTTAGGGATCTTCGAAATGGGTCAATATAACCCGAACCCTTTATTTCTGACACATTTAGTCTCACTCACCTTCTTGTGAAAGTCCCGACCATTCTGGAGCGTGTCCCAGAACTCCTCAACGCTGTCACTTCCCGGGAATCTTCCAGACATACCAACGATAGCAACGAGATCAGACCCCCCTCGAAGTTCACGCACAGGCGTCAAAGCCTCTGCATGTAGAATCAAATTCACCTTGATGTTTGCATCCTGCAAGGTGCCTTGCACCAACTTTGTATGCGCTGTCGGCCCGACAACAATCAAGTCCACGTCTCCTTTTCCCCTGAGGTCCGAAATGATGGATTGAACCGTATCGGTAAGGCGTAAGGTGTTCTGGGTGATGTCCGGGATCATCCGATGCAGCAGAGCACCCAGGTCGTTGGCCACGTATGGCAGAACGGTGCTGGACGAAATGATTCGAGCTTTTGCAGAAACTGGCGTCTTCAATAAAATAGACTGCCCAATGATGTTCTCCATGTCTAGCATTGGGAGATGGGCTGCATGAACTGCTGCGTTGGCGGCAAGTTTAAGCTTTGGGGCCAATCCCAGCTCGGGGGAATAAGACCAGAGCTCTGTGAGGACGGACGGTGGCCCAAAAACTGTTGTCCAGGTATGCGATGAGACAGCCACAAAGACGTGCCTGTGCTCAGGGACATGCTAATCTGGTAAGCTGTTTATCTCACATTAATCAGACAAGAAGATACCTGGTTTTGATGGAACCGATCAATGATTGCCTGTGTTTCTTCGGCGTTCGCCCCAACTATCGTATAAGCCCAAGATCCAGGAGCTTCTTCAATCCTTTTCGACCGAGCGGTGATTCCTGCTGCGAGACGGACGGCGATAGCGACAACTTCGATGCCATATTTGAGTAACTCGTCAGTGTTCTTTGCTACAGCCGCTACTGCTGCAGGAAGAAGGCCTGTGCAAAGACCTAGCATGTGCACCACCGAGTCCGAAGGGTCCAGGATACTCGGATCATTCTCGGCGTAACTGCGATATTATCAGCGAGCGATGTAGACTAAGTGTGAGCCACCACTAACATCAGGAGTTGACCCAGTCGTACAATGCACATCAAAGTCGTCCCAACTACCTCATCCGCATCTTGCTTCGCATTCTCTTCCGCTAACGAGAGAAAGCTGTCAAAGGCCACAAATGCTTTGCGAGTTTCAAGGCTCAACTTCGCGACCTCTGTCTGAACGACGTCTGTAGCGTCTCGAAGGAATCTCCGAAGCAGCGGAGAATTCCTGGAGATACGGACAAGGTCTTGAACTGAAGGAAGCTTTTCGACTGTTTGATCGCCAAATAGGAGAAGACGATGAGGTGCCATTGTTATCTAAAGGGTATAAGTTCATGCAAGTTCCCAAACACAAAGAAGATGGCTAAAGAGTCAGCCAGAGATGAACCTTAAGTATTGGGGAATCTCAAGAAATGCTAAGCTTTTCTAATCGTAGAACGACGTTTAGGATAGAGGGCAATAGAAGTGTTGAGACCTGACACAGTAGCTCTCATCACTGACTTTGTACTGGTTGCAAAGAACAGATGCAGGTGGAAGCGCAACAAAGAACTTTTGTGTCAGCACAGTGACCGTCGGAGCTTGAACTTGAGCTTGTCCATCTCCACAATGTCTGATTTAAAGAGTCGGGCATGACCGGATGACAAGAGCACGTGGGAAATCGCTGCATGTGATGAGTCAAGAGCATCCTCCTCAAGAGCATCAACTTGCCCTAATGCAGTGAGGCCTGGGATCTTGTCAGCTTTTCGGAAGGACTTCGGACCTACTGGACTTCACTAAGCGCTTGAGCGAATGCTTGCTCACTATCCAGTAGTTTGCGCAGATCTTTGTCGTGGTCTCGGAGAACGCGCGATAGCTGAGTAAGAAGGCACTTTCAGGATGAACTTTCAGGATGAAACACTAGGTAGGTCATTACTAATCACCATCTGTGCGTCATCTCAAAGTCAAAACCAGACTCAAAATCTAAGAATGGTTCAGGGCGTGCCTAAGGGATTGGCGGTGAGGTTGTAGATGCTCTCGCCAGGGTTCACAGCAGACTTGTGATACCTTACTTTAAATACTATATAATACAATACCAAGCACGTCAATCCTGCCTTACAGGGTATCGCGTAATATACTACTGCACTGAAGTCCTTCGTGACCGGATGCAACGTGGGAGAAGCGCAAGGATTCCCCGTACGCACGGTCCAACAGCTATCAACCAGGCACGTGCCAGATAAGGCGCGCTGTGTCTCTTTAGTCATGCAAGCCACCAAACCTGGAACCAGGGATCATTCTGGCATATCTTCAGCCTCATGAAATCCACTTCACACCGCTTGTTGTAGGGGATTCTCCACACAACGTTCAATTCGCTATGCTTGATACCATTGTATGATAAGCACTCTGGCAGCAAGGGTTCGTCCCCTACTGCTACTCACATGCAGGGTGACCACGCGGCGAACAGCTACCTTCCCTGTCTTGCAGTAGCTTCATATTGCACGGAAAATCGGCATAGTTCGGACCAAAGCTAGCAGTCCGCTGTGCGGATACTCGGTACACTCCGCGACAAAGAACAGATTCCGGACTTTTCAGTAACGGCAGAAGATGAAGGTGCTTCGTTGGAGCGTGTCAGCTGAAGAATCTGACTGCATGTTGATGGCTTCTATGCTTCTCACAATCCATTCCTTTGCGAGCATGTCATCAAGTGGTGCGCCATTGGACAATCCACCTCGTATCCAGGAGATAATCCGTTCACGTGGAAGCTTCTCTCAATGTGCAGATCTGGCCGTACTCTACCCTGAAATAGTGTTGGGAAGTAACGGCCTGGGGGCTTTTCAGTGTCAGCACTACCTCTATCTTACTTACTTCTGGTTCCTTGTCCTGTCTGCTGTTTCCTCCGGATTCTGTGACTTAAGTATCCGTGGCTATACCGTCTTCAGTTGATATTTGTCGCGTGCAAGCATTGTTTAGCCTCAACAACAGCTCGCTAGCAAGCGTTATGGTATTGTTGATCTAACATAATTTTCTGGTACTAATTCTGGAACTTGTTGCGACCGGTTCACAGACTGCAGCTTCATCATGAAATATTCACAGAGACCTGAGGTATCAAGCTCAGTTGCGGATGAGTTGAATTCAGTGGCCGTCATTGGACTTGCGTGTCGGTTTCCTGGTGACGCATCAAATCCGGCAGAGTTCTGGGAGCTTCTTCGCAATGCCCGATGTTTGTGATACTTGTCTCATATGGCCTTTAAGGTCTGCCAATGCTGTGCTGACTATATCTCCTCCAGCTGCCTATTCAGAGCCGGATCGGTTCAACATGGACGGTTTCCATAGTGCCACCAAAGGCAGATTAAACACCAGTACACCAAGAGGAGCTCACTTCCTTCGCCAAGATGTTGCCGCGTTCGACGCGAATTTTTTCAGTATCAGCCAGAATGAAGCCATGGCCATGGATCCACAGCAACGTCTTATGCTGGAGGTTGCATACGAGGCTTTTGAGAGTGCAGGTTTGCCTCTCGAAGCCATTGCGGGAACCGATACATCTTGCTACATCGGAAACTTCACCACCGACTACAGGGAAATGCTATTCCGTGATCCAGATTCAGCACCGCTGTACGGCATGAGTGGGACGGGCTCGGAGCTGCTCTCGAATCGTGTCTCCTGGTTCTATGATTTGAGGGGTCCTAGCTTTACCCTCGGCACTGCTTGCTCATCAACTTTGGTAGCCCTCCACCAAGGCTGTCAGAGCCTTCGAACGGGCGAGTCAAATATGGCTATTGTCGGCGGCTCGAACCTCCTGCTGAACCCTGATATGTTTATGGCTCTGTCGAATCAAAAATTCCTGTCCCAGGGTGGACGTTGTCGGAGCTTCGACGCTGGGGGTGATGGTTATGGTCGCGCTGAAGGCTTTGCCGCCGTGGTATTGAAAAGGGTCAGCGAGGCCGTCCGAGACGGTGATCCCATTCGAGCCGTGATTCGTGCTACCGCAGTCAATCAGGACGGGAAAACAAAGGCAATCACAGTTCCAAGCGCCGAGGCCCAGGCAGATTTGATTCGCTTGACATATCGTTTGGCCGGGCTTGAATTCAAAGACACACACTACTTCGAAGCTCATGTTGGTTGCGGTGTGCATAGCTCCAGTAGATACAAAAGCTTACTGAGTCATAGGGTACCGGGACCAAAGCAGGCGATCCGTTAGAATTGGAGGGAATCTCATCAACCTTAGGTGCAGCGCGCGAGCCTGGCAACAACATCATCGTCGGTTCTGTCAAATCAAACGTGCGAAGGGACCCCTCGTTCCCTGGTCGGAAACATTGAAACTGACAAAATCCCAGATCGGACACCTGGAATCAGTTGCTGGCCTGGCCGCTCTTATCAAAGGAATTTACATTCTTGAGAATGCTATAATCCCACCAAACCTCAACTTCCAGCAGCCCAATCCGAAGGTCCCATTCGCGAAGTGGAACATCAAAGTCCCTACCGAGTTAACCCCGTGGCCTCGTGAGGGACTTCGACGATTAAGTGTAAGCTGAAGCTGCCTCCACCCTTGTATCAATCATTTTACTTATGCGGGTATTGATACTAATATTCTAATCGTTACATAGATTCAATCATTCGGCTATGGTGGTAAGAAATGGAAACCGGATCATTCTATCTGTCTATATTTTGCCCAGACTAACGTAATCAGGTACAAATGCACACGCTATTGTCGATGACGCCTTTCACTATCTAATGGAGAGAAATCTCAAAGGTGTTCACTTCACCAAGCCATCCAGGGGGCCCCATACCTACAGCATACCCATACTCGCTCAAGAAGATCCTTCCATGCTCATCGGCCCCACGAAAGATGCGCGGAAGCTTAAAGCGGCCAAGTCGCAGAAGAAGCTCAGATTGTTCGCTTTCAGCGCTCAAGATAAAGATGGTCTAGCACGACAAAGAGACACTTTTGCCGGTTATCTAAAGAACCACCGGCTCCAACTTACTGCAGGTGCGCAAACAGAGAATCTCCACCTTCGAGATTTAGCCTTCACCCTCAGCGAAAAACGCTCTCGGTTGGCATGGAAAACGTTTGTGGCTGCCTCGTCTACGGATGAGCTCGTTCGCAGCTTGGCGAACAATACTGCCGATATACCCGCTATCAGGTCAACCGGCGAGCCCCGCGTGGGCTTCATTTTCACCGGACAGGGCGCTCAATGGGCCAAGATGGGTATGGAGCTTCTCGATTATCGAATATTCCGCGAGAGCATTGAGCGAGCAGATGAATACCTCCGCAGCGCTCTTGGTTGCCCTTGGTCAGCCGTGGAGGAAATGTGCCGCGACGAAGCTTCATCAAATATCAACCTTCCTGCTTACAGCCAGCCTCTTTGCACAATACTTCAGATTGCTCTAGTTGATCTACTAGAATCTTGGAATATTGTACCTTCTGTGATAGCTGGACATTCGAGTGGCGAGATTGCTGGAGCATATTGCTTAGGGGCACTGACTAGAGAAGATGCTCTGAAGGTCGCTTACTTCAGAGGACTCCTGTCGTCTCAGATGAAAAAGCTTTCGCCGCCACTGTACGGTTCAATGTTAGCAGTTGGTGCTTCTGAAGAAGAGGCTCAAAGCTGGATATCTCAACACGCTGCTGGAACGGTGGTTGTGGCCTGTGTCAATTCGCCGTCCAGCGTCACCTTGTCTGGAGACGCGTCCGGAATTGAAGAGATGCATGCCTTGCTTCAGGAGGCAGGGGTTTTCGCCCGAAAACTGAAGGTAGATACTGCTTATCACTCACCGCACATGGAAGTCATATCGGTACCTTACCTGGAAGCGATGAGGGACATCCAGACACGGCCAGCACGAGATTCCCGGAAGATGTACTCAGCTGTTTCCGGACTACTTGCAGAGCCCGACGAGCTTGGTGCTATGAACTGGGTGCGGAACCTAACGTCTCCCGTCTTGTTTTACGATGCCGTGCTTGAACTTCTGCTGCCAATGCAAGCTGAGACGCAGAATACAGAGCCTGCTGTGGATCTACTCCTTGAGATTGGTCCACATTCTGCGCTCCGAGGTCCAATCAACCAAATCATGAAGCGACACGGTATCAAAGGTGTCGATTGCCAATCTGTCATCTCTCGCGGGCAGAGCGGGATTAGCACAGCTCTAGCTACTGCTGGGGTATTGTTCGCCCAAGGCGTACGTGTGGATATTTCTCAGGTCAACAACGATAAGGACAATGCTTTCATGGGCCCACCTCGACCACTGGTCGACCTTCCACCATACTGCTGGAATCATTCGCGCACCTTTTGGGCTGAATCCCGCATCTCGAAACAGTATCGTTTTCGCAAACACCCCCCACGCAGTCTACTTGGCGCACCTTACCCAGATCATGCCGAAACAGAACGGCTCTGGAGGGGATTCCTACGTATCTCTGAAGAGCCTTGGGTTCGCGACCATCAAATTCAATCGTCGATCTTATACCCAGCTGCGGGCTACATAGCTATGGCCATTGAGGCAGCCCATGAGACGGCAGCCCCAGGCCAGACTATTAGAGACTTTAAGATGAGGGATATTCGTTTGATTGCGCCTGCCGTAATAACAGAGGAATCTAATTTAGAGTGCATAGTACAGCTTCGCCCTCATTTGACCGGCACTCGGGATGAATCTTACGCGTGGCTAGAGTTCACCGTTTCGACATGCGACAATGGACAGGATTTGCGAAAGAACTGCTATGGCTTGCTTCAGATTGAGTATCAATCCGCGGAAGAAACGAGAATGAGCCTCGAGAAGGACCTGGAAGATCATGAATTCAAAGAGCGGTATATTGAAGCTGAGAGACTTTGTCGGACCCCGGAAGACCCAAAAGATTTCTACCGAGATCTTGCATCTGTAGGTCTCAACTATGGACCTACGTTCCAAAATGTCACACAGATCCGCAGGCGCAACGGTCAAAGCTGTTGTGCTGTTACCATTTCAGATCCAGGATCCCAAGAGATGTACGAGAAGATGGAAAGACCCCATATTATCCATCCGTCGAATCTCGATGCTATGTTTCACGCAGTGTTTGCTGCATTCAAGCACCAGGAAGAACGAATGAAAGAGGCCATGGTTCCTAAGTCCATTGACGAAATCACGATCTCCGCCAGTATTCCATTCAACATTGGAACACAGTTCAGAGGATACTCTAATGCTTCCAAGCACGGCTTTCGTGAACTCATGGCAGATCTGATTATGTTGGATGAGAGTCTGATCAGACCAGTCGTGATAGTTAAGGGCTTCTGCTGCGCAGCGATATCTGGGACGGGTGAGACCGAGGATGCAGGACTACAGTCCAACGCTGGGAGATTATACAGTGAATTGATCTGGAAGCCAGCGATCGATCTTTGCTCCCCAGAGGAAAGACGATCTATAACAAATGCGATTTCTCCAGGGGTTATGTCGTCTGAGTCATCGAAGCTGCTCGCCAAATCGGAGGCTCTTGCTCTTTTCTACATTCGCCGCAGCATAGAGCAGCTGACGGTTGGCGTGATTCCTACATCACACCTTCAAGACTTGTACAACTGGATGAAAAAGCAGCTGACTACAGATCATACGCGCAAAAACCCCACTCCAGTCTTGAAGCAGGGTTATCGAGGGGTGGACGAGAATGAGGCAGAGTATCTCCAAGCGGAGGTTAGGGCAGGTAGCATCGAGGGACAAGCTCTTTGCCACATCGGGAAAAACATTGAGCAAATTGTCCTCGGTAAAGTCGATGCAGCAGAATTGTTGCGCGAAAATGATCTTTTGGACCCCCTTTTGGCGGAGCCAAGAGGCATGAATGAGTGCCTCAAAAAGATGAGCGAGGTGTGTTTTATGGTTTTGACCAGCTTTGAAATGACAGAGCTGACTACCGTAGTTCCTGAATCTTATGACACATGCTAATCCCGATGTTTCAATTCTGGAACTGGGCTCATCAGCAGGAGGGACTGCTTCATCGATTTTCTCATCATCGACGGCCCATAACAGCGTTCCTCAACCATTTGGCTATGTCTTCACGAGCCCAAACGGCAGCGCTTTGAGAAAGGCAGAGGAACACCTACAGCTCTGGAAAGACCGCATGGAGTTCAAAACACTAGCAATCGATAGAGACCTTAGTAGTCAAGGATTTGAGAACGCAGCGTTTGACGTGATCGTGGTTTCTAATCTCCTGACAGGCGCGGAGAATCCTAGTGAAGTTCTAGCAAGATTGCGGAAGCTTCTCAAGCCCGGGGGAAAGCTCTGTCTTGTGCATCTCACAAATCCCAGCATGGGACTTTCACTAGTGCTTCGTTGTTTGTCCAGCTTGAACAGGTAAGAGAAGTATCGCTGTCAATTATAACCTTGCTAATATGAAACAGCCAGGAGAAGCAGGGTCATCACCTTGGTTTGATGGGCAGTGAGCCCTTAGAAGCTTTGCTGAAACATAATGGCTTTACCCCTGATTTCTGCGTTGCAGATTTTGAAGACAATCTACACCAGCAGCTGAGTGTAACGGTCGCAACAACTGGCGTGGGCCTCGAGAGTAGGACGCCAGAGCATGAGATTACCATTTTAGAGGCTCCGAAACCCTCCATGGCGTCCCAGACTCTAGCCTCTAAGCTCGCCATCGAGCTTGAAAAGCAGGCGATCAAGGTTAAAAGAACGAAATGGGGTCCGGACATTGCGGCGTTGAAGATCAAGGAATGCATTTCACTTCTGGAGCTAGATATGCCATTTCTTCTCAGCTTGGGCAATGATGACTTTACCTCACTGCAACAGGTGGTTATACAATGTTCAAGCCTCTTATGGATCACCGCCCTAGACGATCCCGCCGCAAACCTGGCACCTGGAATGGCTCGAAGCATACGGAACGAAATGCCGGGCAGACGATTTCGTACCCTGTCACTCCGATCAAAATCGTTGGATTCGCCAAATGAGTTAGCTCAACTTGTGAGGAGGCTTGCTACGACAACGACGACTGAAGATGAATTTCGAGAAGAAGCCGGCCTACTCAACATAAGTCGCGTTGTTAACAGCATATCGATGAATGAAGACATGTCGCGCTTACTCACTCCTGAAAAAGATAACATTGACCTCATGCCATTAGAGCAAGCAGATGGGCCGCAGAAACTAGCCATCAGGGCACAGGGCATGCTCGACACAATATGTGTAGAAGCGGATGTCATGAGCACAAGCGATCTTGGAAATGACGAACTCGAGATTGAGGTCAAGGCAACAGGACTAAAGTAAGTTGAAAGTCCTCGGGCTATAATTCCATGAGCTCACGCGATCCAGTTTTCGAGATATCATGGTCGCAATGGGACAGATTCCGGACAATCTACTGGGCTTTGAAGCTAGTGGGATCGTCAGTCGTGTTGGGAAGGACGTCACGCGATTCAACGCTGGCGACAAAGTCTGTACCTTAGGTCATGGCGCACACAGAACTCTTTTCCGGAACAAAGCCCAATTCTGTCAACCCATCCCTGTCGGCCTCTCGTTTGAGGAAGCAGCGACACTGCCCCTCGTTCACTGCACAGCATTCTATTCGCTCGTGCATGTCGCGCGTGTGCGGCGGGGGCAAACGATCTTGATCCACGCGGCAGCTGGGGGTGTAGGGCAGGCTGCGATCCAGCTTGCTAGATACTTCGGCTTGGAGATTTTCGCGACAGTCGGGTCAGAAGATAAAAGACAGCTAATTGAGGAAATGTACGGAATCGAACCTGATCACATCTTCAACTCTCGCGATCTCAGTTTCGCAAAAGGAGTCATGCGAATGACGAAGGGACGAGGCGTAGACTGCGTCATCAACTCCTTGTCTGGAGAGGCACTCCGCCAGAGCTGGCAGTGCATCGCGGCCTTCGGGAGCTTCGTCGAGATCGGCATGAAAGATATCTTGAGTAATACTGGTCTCGAAATGCGTCCATTTCTTCAAGATGCTAGCTTCACTTTTTTCAACTTGAAGCACGTCTTGAATGACAATCCAAACTTGATGGCTGAGATTATAGAGGGCACGTTCGACTTCTTGCGCCGTGGGATCATCAAGCCAGTGTCACCGGTGACAGTGTATCCAATCTCAGAGGCCGAAAACGCATTCCGATTAATGCAGACAGGCAAGCACCGAGGAAAGGTGGCTTTGAAATGGGCTGGAACAGACGTAGTGCCGGTGCTACACCGTATCAAAAGCTCGCTCAGATTGGACCAAAACGCCACATACCTACTG
Organism: Umbilicaria muhlenbergii; assembly: GCA_000611775.1. Lineage (NCBI taxonomy): Eukaryota > Fungi > Ascomycota > Lecanoromycetes > Umbilicariales > Umbilicariaceae > Umbilicaria > Umbilicaria muhlenbergii. The sequence continues at coordinate 787,133 of KK106986.1, forward strand.
GTAGGAGGACTGGGCGGAATAGGTCGAAGCCTAGCAAATCTCCTCGTCGACCTCGGGGCACGCCACCTGTGCTTCGTATCTAGGTCCGGCAATGCATCAGAATTAGCGCAGAGACTGATCCATGATCTCGAGAGTCGAAAGGTCCAAATCAAAGTCTACAGCTGTGACGTCGCCAACAAGGAAAGCCTCTCACAGACGCTCCGCCAGTGCTCCGGAACCATGCCGGCCATAAAAGGCGTGTTCCAATGCGCAATGGTACTCCGCGACAGCCTCTTCGAAAGAATGAACTACGAACAATGGACATCGTCCCTGCGCCCTAAAGTCCAAGGAAGTTGGAACCTCCACACCCTCCTCCCCCGCGACCTAGACTTCCACATCACACTCAGCTCCTTCGCCGGCATCTTTGGCAACCGGAGCCAAAGTAACTACGCCGCCGCAGGCGCATATCAAGATGCACTCGCCCACCATCGTCGGGCGCAGGGACTCAAAGCCGTGACTGTCGATCTAGGCATCATGCGCGATGTAGGGGTTATTGCGGAAAAGGGGGCGACCGACTACCTCCAAGAATGGGAAGTACCGTTTGGAATGCGAGAGGGCGAGCTGCACGTGCTCATGAAGAAGATTATCGCCAGTGAGATGAATGGCGAGGGTGGAGTGCCGGCACAGATCATCAACGGCTTGGCCACACGTGAAGCTGCTCTCGTAGCCGAGGTCCGACGACCGTTCTATTTCGACGACCCACGCTTTTCGATCCTGGCCAACACGGGCGCATCGACGCGGCAAGATGCGTCGGCGGGGGTTAACGGGACGGCGACTCTACGGGAGCAGCTGGAACATGTAGACTCCTTGGCGAGCGCGGGGAGGGCGGTCACGGATGCGTTGGTGGCTAGGGTAGCGAAGTCGCTGCAGACGGAACGCTCCGAGATCGACGAAGGCAGACCGCTGCATTCGTATGGGATCGACTCGTTGGTCGGGGTGGAGATTGCGAACTGGGTGTTCAAGGAGACAAAGGTGGCGGTGTCTGTGTTTGATATTCTGGCTACGCAGTCGATCACTACTTTCGCCAGTCATGTGGCCGAAAAGTGTCCCTTCCTCCCTGCGGATATTGAAGGGAAGTAAGGTTTTGTGCCTGAAGCATTGGGATTATGGGATGATGCGGTGGAAAAGAGGGGGATAGACTGATAACTTTACGAATAATGACCCTATTCGGCTGCGTGATTGCGGAATCATAGAATTTTGAAATACAGTAAGATGTTGAGTTGACCCAGAACTGAAAGCGGCTGATATTGAATGTGATTCATTGTGAATCTTCGTACCGGAAATGGATGCCCACATTGACAACTGGAAGAGCACAGAACAAAGGCATGCCAGTAGGGTCATAGAAGATGGGCGGGCTCCATTGAACCGTTCATTGGTCGAGCGGTCTTATATTTGGAGTCTATGGAATTATGATACGTAAGGGTCCATACAGCCGAGGGCAGCAAGCAAGCTTCAGCTCACATTCTCAAAGTCATGATAATACTTCTGCCTTTTAGAAGAGCTTGTAGAGCTGTAGTGATCAAGTAAGTGTTGGTCACCCACGTGAGACTATAACAGTAATTAGAGTACCCGTACCCTCGGAATAACAGTATGACTAACATCCCCCAAATACCCCTTTTTTCCGGGCTTTCAAGGGAATAACACCGCCCCCTCCCCCCTCCCACCTTCTTTCCCCTTTCCCTAGAAAGAATACATCAAGAACGTATCCCCTCCCATAAATGTAACCCCGTAGCCCATAAAGCCTACGCTCAATAGACTCCAATTTCCATTTATCCCAGCACGGAACCATACGTCAAGAGATAGTATAGTTGCCTAAGAGAATACAGTTATGATTTACGATCGGAAATTTTCAATGCCAAAGTCCTCCGTTTGATTCTTACGGGCTATGGCAAGAGCACCGAGAACCAGTGGGATAGGCAAGATGGCTACCGTCGCCAAAACATGTAACTCCGTGAACCTCTACATCTCTTGAAGTGTGAAGTTTGCCCGAATCCAATGTGCAGAAAGACGCCACGATGAAATCAACCGCGAGAAATACGCGTTTCACAATCAGGGAGTAGATAATGATGAAGGTACTTTTGAGACCTGGATACCAGCCCGCCTTGGGGTGCAGAGGCCTGAGTATTCGTTGTGCCAAATTGAGGTTGACGACGAAGCCCACCACATTCCCTATGGAAACAAGGAGTGAGGCGGCTATAGTGACGGAAACGCTTTGTGATTTAGCTCTTCGTACGATTTTCAATATACAAGCTGTGATGGGAGCCATGCAAAAGCCAATCATGGTGCCAGACATGATAAATATAGGACAACGTTTGTGAATGATTCAGAAAACAGACATGGCCAATGGCGTGGAGAAGAAAGAGAGAAAGAAAGACTGAGGTGACCGGCACATCGAGTGAGAAAGTTGGCAAGCCTCGGGGCACTGATGCGCAGGGAGATCATTGTGGTGAGAGAGATCGCTCTTGCGTCTGCCATAAAATCAACTGTCATTCCTTCGTGCAGGGGTTTGGATGAGGAATCAAAGGATTCTCTGCGGCGAGGGAGATCGCTCTTGCGTCTGCCATAAAATCAATTGTCATTCCTTCGTGCAGGGCTTTGGATGAATAAACAAAGGATTCTCTCCCCCGAAGACCTGCTGGAGAGGATAAGGACATTTGTGGACGACTAAAGCTGAGCGTCCTGTCAGCAATTATCTGTCTCGGTTGAATGGGTCCGGAGAGCTTGGAGCTGGGATCTTGGAGGGAGGCAATCCTACGCTGTCACGGCTGTGTCCGAAGAGTCCGAGAAGCAAAAGTTCAGCTAAACTGGAGAAAGGTTGGCGTAAGCTCATTGCTTATAATGGTATTCCGGCGTGGAGGCAGATCGGGCGATGTCATGGTGAGAGGGCAGGACGTTAAGATGGCAGGGATAAGTGGCGCTGCAGGCCCTTCTCCGTCGGATCCTCAGCCGGGTCTGAGGAGATGACTGCGTGGTGAAAAGATAGGGTCGGGATCAGTGTCGAAACACGATGATTGTTCGTTGCTGACTCCTGTCAGCTGACCTGAATCAGCCGCCATTGCATCGGCGCATAGACTGGCCGATGGTCGGGCTCGGGCCGGAATGGCTTGGCATTGGCAGCCTCGGCACTGGCAACCTTAGCGATGTCACACCGTAACGTCGTGGCAGACTCAGCCACGTGTCAGGGTCAGCCCACAGTGACATCTGCATGAACGACAGGTACCTTCGGTTACCTAAGGTAAGCTAGCTTATCTTACGATCTGCAGGGTCCTATGGCCTGCATATCAGCATCAACCGTCAACGAATGCCCTATCGACCCACTCTCGTGCCACTCTACCTTACCTGACCCGTAATATCTGACTGCAACGTTATGAAGGTCACCTCGGTTTGACTGCACAACAAATCCTCATGGCTTTGCTCCTCCGATGATCATCAACGCAGATGCCGGCATGGACAGGAAAAGCCCGATGGAATGATGACTGCAGAATGCGCAATATGCATCTGTTTTGCCCGTCACAGTAATACATGTATACGTGTATCAAAACGAATCTGACCGTTGTACGGAACATACAGTACGGAGTACAGAATACCGGATGCCGAATGCAGGGAACTACCTTACCATAAGGGAATACAAATTTTCGGGTCGCATCCGCTGACAAATGCCGCATCATGAGCCCGTGCATTCGCCTTTATCCACCCACTTACGTTGTACACCCATCACCTTGTACGGTAAAGACCGGGTCAAGAGCAGTCCCCAATCTCTATCTTCCGCAAGTCGATCTGCGCGGCTGAGCTTGTGACTGTTATCGCGACTTCGCTGCAGAGTTTCGAGCTGGCTTCGCCCTCTCGCACTAGAGGGCATCACGGAGACTCGAGCAGAGTTTCTCTACGCGCAGCCGACGAAGTAGCTGCTGTATGCCGCTGTTGTGCCCTTCAACCCCCATACTGCCCCATTATCACTTCGTACAGCGTCACTCCTCACCTCCCTGAAATCAACAGTGCTACAAAGGCCCTTCATGATGGCAGGTGAAGAAAAGGAAGACGGGTCTAAGAGAGCGTTGGCAGCGGCCAAGAACTTGACAGCTACATTAGAGAACTCAGTGAAGTCTATCTTTCAACACACTTTCAGTGTAGGTGCTCTTCCACTCCAAAAGCACCAGATCAATACGTGCTCAGCACTAGTCTAACCAGCAATTCAAAGGAGCCTGAACATGCCCGCGTACGAATCGCAACCAGCCTTTGTCTTTTTCATTTATTGATATGAAGAGAAGAGCCTGTAGGTGCTGCAGTGTTTGCTACCATCTTCGGGGCAGAATATCTATTCATTGGTGAGTGATCACAAATCCACACCCAGGACGCTCATTGCAAACGACTAAACTCTAGCCGCATGTAATTCATTTCATGCGAGTCTTTATTATCATGAAAGTTGGAGGTGAAGCTGACGTGGAGACCTATATCGCTACTCCTCTCAGCAAATTGGTGATCATTCCCCCAATCAAAGCCGCCCTGAACCACACGATAGTCTACAAAAGCACCTATAACATAGTAATTCAACCAATTAGCTCTTCAGATTCAATCACAATTTCTAATTCTTTCCCAAAATACTCTCCTGTTTCGAGAGGAACGGCTATAATGCCCAGCTAACCCCAGGAATGGATCATTCCAATTCACGCTCAATACTGAGCTCGGCTTCTTCGACTACCTGGGAGAAAATGCCAAAGATCTCGAAGACTTCAACACATTCATGACAGACAGTTGACGCAATCTGCCTATCTTCACAGAATGGTTCTCGGTTGAGGAGCAAATTTTCAATGGGTTTGCAGGAGAAGAGGAGAAGAGGAGAAGATGAGCAATAATGATGTTCTCTTAATTGACGTAGGCGGAGGTCGAGGACAAGATGTGGAGGTGTTTGAGAAGAAATTCCCTCAAGCATCAGGCCGCATGATCTTGCTAGATCTAGAACGCACCATTGCGGAGGCAAAGCTGAATGAGATTATAAAGCTTGATTAACTTTCTCTTTTTGTAGCTGAAAGTTTCTTTCCATATCCAAATACGCACAAGTCTTCTTCATCTTCCATACTGAGAGTGCAAGATCTGTCTCAGAGCTATCACTTTCGGCAAGTCAAAGAGAAAAGATGCATTTCTTCAGACTATCATTTGCTCAGCTAGAAAGCCAAGCACTGCAGAATCAACAACATCAACATCAGACAGTTGCTAACGCTGTCTTCATATCGTTCCTTCAGTAGGCTCTTTCCGTCAACTTGACCATCAAAGGCTTAGGCTCATAACCAAGGTAAGCACGCTGGTTAGGCCAATCCCGGTCCGCCTTGTCGACTAACTCTAAATCAAAGGCCCAGACGACCCTGGAAAGAACGACTCTTAGTAGTGCGAGCGCAAGTCTGATCCGTGAATCTCTGTCAGCATTACCTCAAAGCATTTGAGTCGTGGGATGTTGATTTCGGCCAGAACAAATGTGAGCGGGAAACAAGATGGGAATGGGGTGGGAGAGTGGAACGTACTTCTGTCCCATACAATTCCTAGACCCTATTGAAAAAGGGTGGAAAGCATCCTTGTCGTCTTTCTCGAAACGAGCATCGTATCGAGGATGAGTCTTCGGCAACCAGCGTTCCGGGTGAAACGTATCGGGGTCAACGAAGTTGCTGGGCGAATGAAATGTTGCGTGTGCCGGGACTCCGATGACGGTCTGTAAAGACGTTATCAGCCAAGCTTGCAAAGGAGCTGCTCTTTGAGTGAACTGTTGGGTTGGAAGAACCTACTCCTCCGGGGATCCAGTATCCATCGACACGCTGGCCACCGGAAGCGACTAAGCGGGGTTTGGGATCAGAAGGAGTTGGATGGTGAATCCGAAAGGCTTCCATGATGACGGCTTCCAGGTACGGCAACTCCTGCAATGACGCAACATTGATATCATTCTCACTTTCAAACCTTGTCCGAATCTCATGACTGAGAGCATTGATGGTTTCGGGATAGAGAGCCAGGTAATAAGTAGCAGCAGCGGCGGCCGCAGTAGATAACTGGCACCCGGCGAGTAGCATTGATATAACATTTATATTGAGCTCAGCCCGTGTAATGCCTTTCTTATGCTCCTCATCCAATCGCCCAATGATTGGGCTGATAAGGTCGGATTTGCCGGGCCCCAGGTCTCCAATCCCAAGCCGCCGAGTAATCATGTCGGTTCCGATCTTCAAGTTCCTCTGCCTGATCCTTGACGTCAGTCGCAGAAAGACATAGCCGACAATGTAGTCCAAAGGATAGAAACGACTCAAGCTAGTCCTAATAGAGCCGAACTTCACGCCCAGAAAAAAACCCAGGACCCAAGAATGCTCACGATCAGGGTCTAGACTTTGAAAAGAATCACCCAGTGCGAGCTCGCCCATTATGTCGAGAGTGGTGTAACCATAGTACTTTGCGAGGTCGACTTTGCGTTGGTCACCTTTGACAATGTCATTGCGTAGTCTCAGAATCAAGCGACTGGCATAAGATTCGATTACAGGCGACTGTTCCCGCAACGCCTTGTCCGAAAAGGCGTTGGCGAAGTTACGTCGGAGGCGAGCGTGTGTCTCTGCTTCTGCCGAGAAAAGAGTTTCTGCTCCATTTGGTGGCGGCGTTCGGGTGTAAGGGTCTTTAGGGAGCCCGGGACGTTTCTGATATATGTCTCTCCATCCTCCAGATGTAGCTATGGTAAGCTCGTCCGGAGCGGTACGTACAATCGGGCCATATTCGGCGTGGATTTTGCAGATGTACTCGTGTGATTTACCTCGAAAATGGGCGCGAACGAAGGGGAGGCGCGAGATAGCTGAGGTTTTCGGGCCAGGGAATTTCGCTAGGGGGTGGAAGTAGATGTTGTAGATAGCAGAAATAACGTAATACTAAAGAAGTGCGTAGGTGATTAACATGGTTGTTGATTTCGGTTGGGAGAGGAAGATCTCACCAAAACGAACACAGCCAGCACCGTTGCAACTGAGGCACTGAAAGTAGGAAGAGAGATCTGCCAGAGGGCGCCGAGGGTGTTCATGATGAAAGACCTTCTCTGCAAGCACGCACTGCAGCGTGTGGGAGGACTATCTAGACAACACGATGTAGACGTTCAAACCAAGTCCTTCAAGGTGATGACCTTTTCGGGAGCAGTAATGGGCGAGGTGCAATAGGGATATAGGTTTGATGCATTTTCCCGCACAGCAAAGAACGAGCTTGTGCGGGTTGGACCATAGTGCAAGAGCAAGGCCCACATGGGTCCAGCAGGAAAAGATCATGTCCAACATGTTGCATGGTCAGGTATGATGCTGCATGTAAGATGCTGCATGGGATGATGGTGCATGGGATGATCCTGCGATTCGGGAACTGTCCGCCTCCGCCTCCGACTCCGGTGAGGTGGGAGACGAGGTAGGGGTGAAGGCGGGGCACAGCGAAGCTTAGCCTGGAGTACGCGATGGATGGCTACGGAATACTCGCATGCCCTATGCCTTCTCCCCACCGTGGGCTGCGATGCTTGCGTATCGCATATCGCATACCGGTATCGCAGATTTCGACCTGAAGGTATACCCGAGGTAGTGCGTAATACCTCACCGACTCTGAGTGCATTGCACCTTGCATCGACCGCGTGGCATCAGTGTGCCAGTCTGCCTGGTGCCAGTCTGCCTGCTGCTTCCTTCCGGCGGCCGTCCTCGGATACCGGTCCCCGGATACCGGTCCGCTCCGTCCCTTACCACGTGATCCATCCACTGAGCCCGCCCTACCACAACCCTACCACAACCCTACCACAACCCTACCACAACCCTGCCGCAACCGTCCCAGCCGTTATCTTCATGTCCTCCCTTTTCCAAATCTATTTGCTGTTTTGGCACTGCCTGCACTAGTCTGGATTGACGCGCTTCAGACGATGATGCAGTGAGTCGTATCTTGACAGCTGTATCTTGACAGCTGGACCGTTTATCTTGCAGCACCACAACGAGTTAGTACAGCCTTCACAGAGCTATGGTTCTCTCGACCACACCCCTCGGATGGCTCGGCCGCATTGTGATTATGGTAAGTCAAAACCTTCATGTAATGATGTTCTGCTCGTTGATAGGCCTCAGGCCGCGGTTATGACACTCGCCAAGGTCCTCAGTTTGATTATCTACAATCTTTACTTCCATCCTCTTCGTACGTTTCCGGGGCCCAAGCCGCAGCAGGTACACCTATTCCTATTGCATGGCGCATGTTGAGTGGTAACATGATCTGGGGACAACCTCACTTCATGAACAATACGGTGACGTGGCTCGTATGCACCCAGACGAATTATCCTTTGTCGGGTCAAGTGCCTGCCAGGACAGCTACAACTCCCGTCCACGATTTCCAAAATCGGAACTGGGGACAAAGGTATCCCCACATGGAGTGCGTCCCCTACCTACAATCACGAACATAGAGGACCACAACCGGCAGCGACGTATACTTAGTCATGCCTTCTCTGACCGCGCCTTAAGAGAGCAAGGATATCTTCTGCAGAAGTACAGTGATCTTCTGGTTGGCCGCTTACATAACCAGGTAGAACAAGGGCACAGCACTGTCGATATCTGCGCATGGTACAATTTTGCTACTTTTGGTATCATTGGTGATATATGTTTTGGCGAGTCCTTCCATCGCCTCGAGACCGCGGAAAGTCATCCTTGGATAGCCTTCATTTATAGGTTTCCGAAGTTCGGCAAGATGCTCACTGCTTTCCAGCATTTTCCACCGAAGATAAAGTCATACGGTGGGCTCTCCTTTGATTTCTTCTGGATAGGGTTTGGCAGATTTTCGATTGGACTTAGGAGAAGATTATGAAGTCCATTGAACGGAAGTCTGAGAGACCGGACTTTATGGTACGTTCTGGAGAACAACCATAAGCAGGGGATGACGAGGGATGAGATCGACTCGACAATCTCCATTCTGGTGCTCGCGGATAGCGGTGTTACAACGTCCACAGCTTTAGTGTCTACAGCCTACTTTATTCTTAAAACCGCCAGGGTGATGAGTCGGCTGCAGAAGGAGATCAGAGACGCTATGCGAAACGACCCGAAAAACATCACATCCGCAGCCCTATCAAGCCTCCCATTTTTGCACGTGGTTCTGCTAGAAGCCATGCGAATGCACCCCCCAATCCCCATTGATGTTCCCAGAGTGGTGGGCAGGCCAGGAGTTGAAATTTGCGGTATGCCGGTTGCCCAAGGATACCGGGTTGGCAAAGACAGCTTATCCGCTCCCGACCAAGTGGGTTGACTCTTATGAGTTCCTTCCAGAACGGTGGCTCTCGGATGCCGATCCGCGTTATGCCAATGATGCCAAAGCGATCTGCGAGCCTTTCCGGGTAGGGCCTAGAAATTGCTTCGGAAGAAACCTTGCGTGGGCTCAGATGAAATTGATATGGTCCTTCATCTGGAGCACTCGGAGAGTAATCAAGAAGGGGACTGGACCGACCAGAAAGTGTACCTCCTGAATGAGAAATTGCAAGTGTATGTCAAGCTTCTGTCAAGGTCATAATTCACAGTGGGCATGCTGCTTAGGAGTCACGCTTTCTTCTACGTAAAAGGAGGCCGTAGCTTAGGGTTAGAAATGGTCGTTGCATCAAGCTTCAGAGGAACGGCTGTAAATGAAGCTTTGCTAAGAGTGACCTCTGGAATCAAGTGACTGCTATTTCGATCGAAAGTGGTGCTTCTCTTTAAGGGCGACAACGATCGCTGATCCCTGGATGAAAAGAGGGGGTCCAACCAGCGTCAATGATGTAAGCTACCCCCTCGAACCTCTCCACGACGATGGCTATGGCGGTTCCCGTAGGTTGTAAGAGTATCGGACATAAGCCTTGAATAGAGGGAGAACAGCCAGCAGGCATATGTACTCCGTACAAAGTAAGTGGCAGTCCTCAGCTGGAGGTCTCTTCAACTACTAGCAGGCGTCGAGGAGCCATTAGTTCACTTCAAGGATTCAGATACGTCGTTGGCTGCCTTTATATTATTGAAAGGGGCCCCATCTGGAGACTGCCACTTATTTTGTCCTTACGCCTGCTGGGTGTTTTCCCTCTGTTCATGACTTATGTTCGGTACTCTTACTGGAAAGCAGAGATTTACGAAGCTCCTTTGCTTGAGCACGGCGGGCTGTACTACGAGCAAACATAGCAAAAACCCGCCAAAAATGGATTTTCCTTCTAAACCCTCACTATTCGACGTGTAGAGCGTTTCGACAATCTTCAGGATGGGAGACCGTATTGGGAATTGATGACTCAGATCGGGTGTACCTATACTATATACAGTGACGCTGAATGGACTTTGCTACTCTAAAAGAGAAGCTGGTAATACCTCAGCGGCATTCTTTTCTTGCCTCTTCGTTAACCCCTGACTTTTCTCCTTGACCTTCGCAGAGTTGGTCTCGATCTCTAATGTGACCTATATACTCAGGTCTGTTAGCTGCCTTGAAATCCGACAGTCATGGTATCACTCAAGGACTTGCCGCGCCATCAACACTGCGATAATCTAGGTGGATGGGGGTTTCCTAGTCCGTCAACACCGAACAACAAACGGGAGTATGACATGGTGAAGTCGCCCTCTGAAGAGGGGAAAAGACAGAAGGACTACCCACCGGGCCGTCGTTCACCAATCCTACTTCCATGAAAGCTTGGAAGACACCATTTTTCACCTTCTCTGGGTCATATAATTCTTGAACCCTAGAAACAAAACGATCGTAAAGCTCCCTGGCCTGATCACCTCCAGCGGCTCCATGGAAGTCAGGCTTAGAACCTTTCTTAGTTGATGCGAGCAGGGTGAATTGTGAGACTGGTATTAGAGGTTCAGATAGTTGAAGCGCCCCGCAGCATCGTACTCACCACACAGTACTTCGCCATTTATGTCCTGGACGCTTTGTTTCCACTTGACAAAGTTGGTGTTAGCTCTCAGTAACATTGGAGAGTGTGTAGGCTATGGATTATACCGTCCCACCAGCTTCGTCTGGCCACATTTTCAGCTTAAGTACCTTCGCTGCCATTGACTCCACCTCCTTGGGCGTGTCATCAGGCGCGACAGCGGCGAACACCAGTATGCCCTTTCCAATTGAGGAGACTAATTGCTTATCAACACTGACCGAAGCCGACGCAACCCGTTGAAGTATAGCTATCAAAGTCAGTGTAGGGTCGCCATACAGGGCCAAGAGCGGGTAACCTTTCATAACTCTGTGACGTTCACCAGAAGCCAGTAGATTCAATAACAAAAATAGTAGCAACCACGGTGCAAAAGTCTGGCTTGAACGGAACGCCTGGGGCCAGTCAAATGGCTAAATATGATGGTACAAACGAGCGTGAGAAAGAATACGTTGTGACTGTGCTCCTACTCCGTGATGACGTTTTAGTCGTTTCCTGCCTTTGGAGGTCCTTCCAGTTGGCTGGAAAATCAACACGGTCGCGGAGTGTACATCTCTAATCCTGTCATCAAGATGTATCGATCTCTGGAAGACAGTTTCGACTGGTATAAGATAAGTCAAATAATCAAGATGCGTTACTCGCATGGGTAAGGTGGCACGTGGGCGGCCAGGCATGCTCGAAAGTGGTACGCTACGCTTCGAGGGATCGCCCGCGCTACTACGGAAAACGGTAGGCGAGCCGCAGCACGTATCACAAGGCTTAGCATCGCGACACTCCAAAGTGGTTCCCCATACATACCTTGGACACTCAGGACGACAACCCTTACTGTTGCTTCATGTGTACCTCGAGGTCACCATCGCCGTGGGACTATACGTACTGCTGCCCTCATCACAAAACTCTCAGTCGGCTCTGGAATAGCCCAGCCCACCCCTCCCACCTACAGTCCGACAGAGCAACTACGCTCACAATTGCATCCCCACGTCTTGCACCATGGCGCAGCGAAAACTACAGCAGGAGATCGACAAGACGTTCAAGAAAGTCTCAGAAGGCATACAAGCATTTGAGGGTATTTTCGACAAGATAAATCAAACAACAAATGCCTCCCAGAAGGAGAAACTCGAAGACGCTCTGAAGCGAGAGATAAAGAAGCTACAGCGGCATCGAGATCAGATCAAGACGTGGGCCGCAGGGAACGAGATCAAGGACAAGAAGCCGCTCATGGAACAGCGCAAAGCCATCGAAAATGTATGTGCTGCTTAAGGACGTGGTGTTTACCAAATCATGGCTGATCACAGGCGTGGATGTAGCAAATGGAGAAGTTCAAGGCCGTAGAGAAAGAGATGAAGACGAAAGCTTTCTCAAAAGAAGGACTGTCAGCTGCTGCTAAACTCGATCCCAAGGAAAAAGAAAAGTTGGAGGCTTGCCAATTCCTTTCGAACATGGTAGAGGAGCTGGAGCGGCAGATTGAGACATTCGAGGCGGAGGAGGAGACACTTCAAGCCACTGTGAAGAAGGGCAAGAAAGACACGTCAAAAGCGGACAGGCTGGGCGAGATAGCGCGGCTGACAGAACGACATAAGTGGCATCAGGGGAAGCTGGAATTACTGCTACGATCGTTGGAAAATGGGAATGTCGACACGGATCAGGTTAACGGCTTGGAAGAAAGCATCAAATACTACGTTGAGGAGAATCAGACAGTGGAATTCATGGAGGATGACACGATATACGATGATCTAAACCTTGAGGAGGATGAGGGGGTGTTTGGCATGAACAATGACAATGACCGAGTATCGTCGCAAGATACGCAGTCGGTGCAAGATGATATGCCAGAAACAGCAGACGGCCGAGGGAATACGATAGGCAACGGAAAACCAAAGTCCTCATCAATATCAGAACCACAAACGGCAGCCGCTCGAAGACCTTCTAACCAACTCAAATCACCTCTACCAGCTTTGGCCACTCTACATACTCCTTTAGCCAACAGCTCCAACGGTGTCACAAACAACACAATGAAACCGGCTCCATTACCGACGAGGGCACCCGGTGAAACACTAAAATATGCTTCTGCAGCAGCAGCTGCAGCGGCAAGCGATAAAAATGCTTTGGGTATAGCACCCTTACCGCCTCCGCCAGGGGCGGCAGTATCGGCGTCAAATGCGAGCGCCGCACTCGCACCCCTCCCATCTGCTCCTGTACCCAGAAGTAGCGCTACAACATCTCCTAGTGCTATACCCTCATTACCAACTAGTGTCGGACATACTCCGGCGCAAAAAGCTGCTGTACCGGTGACAGTAAGCACGGAGGGATCTTCTAGTAATCACGCACCATCAAAATCTCCCACGCTGAGCCAATCAAGTGCTCCTGCCGCAGCCAGTGTTCCTAGCAGTGTGCCGCCAACGCCAGCTCTTGATAAGACAGAGGTTGTCTCCCACACTGCATCGAAGATGCCGCTCCCAGCTCAGGCTCTTGCAAAAGAAGAAAAGCAACATACACCACTCGTACCAGACCGACCTCAGGCTTCTTCACCGCTGGCTACGCAAACCCCTATAGGACATACGAATGGTGACTCTCAGCCGGAACCAGGAGATGACGAGTCGATCTACCACCTACCCCCCGGTCTCCAAGACCTAATTCAGTCATTCGAGGTCACCAAGAGCCGTGTGCCAGCGGCTTCCTCGCCATCTGTGCAAAGGCTGCTTGGTGCTTCACATGCTACCTCTCCCGATTATATGGATGCAGAGAGGCCACGCCATTACAGACCACAGACGAAATACAATACGCCTCGCTATTACCCCCAGGAGCCATTTACTGTAATCGACGATCCCAATCTCTATGGAAGAATAGATACGGATACCCTGTTTTACATTTTCTATTATCGGCAAGGCACTTACCAGCAATACCTTGCGGCCAAATCGCTCAAAAACCAGAGCTGGCGTTTCCACAAACAGTACCAAACCTGGTTTCAGCGACACGAAGAGCCCAAAACGATAACCGAAGAGTACGAGCAGGGGACGTATCGATTTTTCGATTACGAGAGTACATGGTACGTGTAACATCCACCACCCACAAATGTTGTGAAGATTACGCAAAGTTCATCCTCATAGACGGAGCATTCACTAACGCTTGCCGGCACTGCCTAGGATGAATCGTCGGAAAGCGGACTTCAAGTTTGCTTATAAATTCCTGGAAGATGACCTATGATGAGGTAGCGAGGTGTCTGAGGAGCTTTTGGCATAGGTAGTATACGGTGGGCTCTGTAGGGCCTTGGAACCCCTCTAGAGCTTTTCGCTGCTAGCATAGGTACCATCAATAGCAGTCGTGGACTGACTTGCCAACGAACCCTGATCGAAAACGTCTGCTACTTCAATGCTGTTGAGATGGCTCCGCAAAACATACTGAAATTACTGATGTCTAACATGCACAGCCTCAACATCTTTAGAGCCATCTTCCAAAGAGAGCAGTTCGGGTGGAAAAGCTGCTACCATAACGTGATCTCGGCTCGTTCGAAGCCGGCGCTTGCAACACCCATCGAGGAGGGAGTGAGCCAATAATATGGTGATTCTGCAATACAAAAGACTTGCCATCTTTATTAACCAGAAGTGTACTGGAAGACGAGCTATCTCGTGCCCTCAGAAGCCTGATGAATTGGGCGTAGCTTGGGCTTTATGGGCCCTAATAGACAATGAGCATTGATGGTGTATAATTGCTAACACTTCCCTTTGCGCATGTGTTCGGGATTGTTCTTGCTGGAGGCTTCCGCTGCATTTGTTAGTGATCCATCCTTTACAGTACGAGAGATGCACGTTAGAGGTTTCTTTAATCCTGCTCTTACGTTTCATCACCGTTGCGGTGCACGTTTAGAACCGGCTATGGTCGGTGTCTTATTTCCGGCTGAATCTTCCCCAGATGGTTGCGCAATATCGGAGCTCGATGGCATCGTGCACCAAAAGGAGTCATCAATCACTTGCTAGTACAACCAGGTAGGCAGTACATGCCACCTGCGCCACATTCTGCAAACGCGTATGCAATGCGATGTTATGCTGCGGCACCGTTGTGCATGTTTCCTCGGTCCTTCGTGAGTAAGCCTTGTTCGAGCCTCAAATACTTTAGTTAGCGGTCCCGTGACTTCGCAAGCCTCATCATGGTATGGAATTTAGGCAATCAGGCGGCGACGCTAACAATCCAAGGTGCCACCGGCAGCCTCGCGGCTCCACATCGCATTGGCAAATCACATCACGACAACAAACTCTGCATATCCTGGGTCTGAGCGTCGATAAGAAGCTTGTGTGCCCCGCCGTTGCCTTTTCGCTCTGGGAGGCGTAGGCAACAGTTTCAAACTGCGCACTGCGAGAGGCATCGACTCATCTACCATGAGCGTGGATGAAACTGACTATGGGATGAGATTGGGTCATCGGTATGTCACCTTGCGGCAGTGGCATTCTTGTTGATATGTACTGACTTCTTTTTGAAAGGAGTATCGTGGCGGCGGGTCTTACTGCGCCCCGGCTGACAAGATCCAAGACTCCTTGCTTCTCAGAAATTTTCACACGGAAAGACACTAGCGAATGGCTGAGTTCAGATGACAAGCATAGCCTCAGAAAAGAGTCAAGATGTCTGGTCGCAAGGACTTGTTGCAAGTTCTCTTACAGCCAATGGTGGTAGCGAAACGAGGCTGCCACTGAAAAGATGGGACGAAATTCCCCAAAAGAGCGCAAGCCGGTCCGCGTCAGCCTCGCAAGTCGCCTTGGTACTTTCGGGATGAAGGTCTCCACCAAAGAGCTACACAGCATACTCTCCGGTATGGATGGCCACCCGCAGTTGTGCCACTCCAAGCTCGACTAAACCGCTTCACGGCGCGAATTCATGAAATAGTCTTCAAGGCTGCCACCTTGGCTATTGCACGTCTGCCTAATGTCTCTGTTGATAGCCGGGTTTAGTGTGTGTACTGCCTACACACTACCGGCAGTACGTGTTTTGTTAGTGGCGCTGCCTCCTTCAATTTCATCTACTATTCAATTTGCCTTCCAAGTTCATCTCAAGTTCGTCGCCATTTGCACTGACGAGGGCCATCGTTCCTGGAGCCTTGTCAAAAAAAGAGGATTCTGCCTGGTATCGTGGCTGATACTACCATCTAGAGGTCATAAAACACATCGTGGATGGTTTTCGCTCTACGGGCCGTCCCAATAGCTTGGGGCAGCCAATAAGAATTCTCAAGTAGAGTATATCTAGACCTACGGTCACTGAAACTCTCCGGCATTGGCAGCCCAGATTCACCGCAGGTCCACAGGCTATATCTCTCTGTGAGGCGAGGGGGTCGTGGTCTCTGCTCTGACTTGACAGAGACTCTTGGTGAGGGTTATGGCCTTGCTTTTACCCTTCCCGTTGCCCTGTTCAGACCGGCGTGGTTTTATCTCTCAAGCATTTCACAATACCCTCGTCTCGCCCCACGTGTGATTATTCTCTAACCAGGACCAGGCATCGCATACTCGATACACGAACGGGTCAGGCCAAACCCGTGATTCTAAGGAGCCTCTGCCTTGTAAACATGCCAACATCATTGAGACTATAAAGTTCCGCCATTCTCTTCAGAACTCAATTCACTCAACAAGCATAGCCTTCTCTCGTAGTACTGCTGGTCCTGCTACTGTTTCATGATATTCCTGGCCACTTTTTGCTTTTCACTTCTTCCAAGGTTCCAAAAACAGTGGGTGTTTCACGACATCAACTTCCGTCCTATCATTAGAGCAAAGGATCTGATACACCGCCGAAGATGTCTTATTCCGCCCAACAACCCACCGTGAGCATTCCCGTCCCGGCGGTGAAGGGCAAAACTGACTAATGCTGGCTGGCTTAGTACTACTACGACCCCAACCAGAATTACTACAACCAATCATCCCAAGCTGGACCCTTCTACGGCCCCAACCATGCTTTTAGCGATGCTTCTATGAACAGAGGATATTCCACGCAGAGCAGCACTTCACACAGCTCCGGTACCTCAGCTTCAAGCCCGGACTGTTACGGCCCATATCATTCACCAAGGCAGCTTCCCTACAGTCCCACCTACCCAGATAGTTATGACAGCACTCAACAATACCCCATCACTGCTCCATATCCATCTCAGCGACAGAAGCCTAGCAGGGCGGAAGCCAAGCCGACCAAGTAAGTTCTTCCTTCCCAACAATCTTTCGCCAGCCCACTTTCTTGTACACATGGTACACGTACGCTTCTTCTCTGCGCAGTCGTTCTCTTGTTTCCACTCATACCTTGAACGCTCCATACTGACACATCCTCTCTCTAGGATCTCAAAGTCGTACCCATGCCTCCACCCCGGGTGCACATCTCGGGCCCAATTCACCCGTGCGGCTGACTTGGAACGTCACCACAAGACCGTGCACTTTGTGGAAAAGAAGCTTGATTGCCCTGAGCGGTGGTGTGGGCGCGTGGGCGAGTACGGCTTCACCAGGAGGGATCATCTGATCGAACATCAACGAACCTTCCACATGCAGGATTTGCCGAAGAAGAAGCCCAGACACTCCTGATGCAGTCCTTTCCTATGGTATCGACCAACTGTGACGGAGGCCTCCAGGATTTGGGCGTTGGCGAATGGCGTCGGGAGTAACGGATCTGTATCTTGCGTAGCTTCGGGGTTGTGGGTGAATGTCTTGGGGTCTAGATGGATTTCCCTGGTTCTTAACGGCAGTCTCTCTCCTTGAAGCCGGTTGCTTTCGGGGACACAGCACAAGGGACGTATTCCGTCTTTTATGATTTTCACGGACGGCTAGACTCGCTGTTTGGGTACGGACGGCGCAAAGCTCTGGCAAACAGGACATGGTGCATTTGCGTTTGGACGACTGATAGAGTGTATCATTATTGTACTCGGCGGGACGATCGGCTGGTTGGGCAGCGCCGCAGCTTTTCGGGGTTTTCCGTCGATTCATGTCGAGTAGCTTTATGTATTACAATACTTTCCCATTGGTGGCGGTAGAAATGGTCTTGAGATGACGTTTTCTTTCTGCTTTGTTATGGCTATTATGTTGAGGACTCTGTAACGTTTATGTCTACTTGTAGGGTCTCGTTGTCTTTCTACTATTCCCCCTATGGTGTAGATTATATGAAGGCAATTATGCCCTCTTCAACCCCGTGTAACTCCGCGACTGAAACAATATCTCGATCGAGAAGGTTTGATTAAGGTCAGCAACCCGATATATCGACCAGCTTGATACGTATGTTTCGGTATATGTTAACTCAACCTCCTTCTTGGGTCCATGATCTTGCTAGGCGTGCTAAGCTACAGTTCGAGTGACTCGCCAAATCCACAACAAGTCTTCTCGACAAACCTTACGAACGCTCCTCCACCAGTATAAGCTCTCAAGATGCCCTCCCAAGTCAACTACTTCAGACTAGTTGAACAGCTGTATATGCGGCCTAAGGACAATGCTAGCACGGCGCAGTATACTATTCACTCACAGAGGAGTGCGGAGGGGAGGGATAAAAGCAATATTGCACCTGCGAAGCTGGGAACAGATATGGGGGTCCGATGGTTTAGGGTGGGATCAAGCAGCGGGCCCGAAGTGGAGGATTGAGTAAGGGATGGCTCACACATCAATGGGTTGTTTGGCACAAAGAGCGATGGCGCTGGGCCAACAGCATCTGACGATTGATACGGCTGATTTACTATACCTAGTTAATTGAGAACCATCTCGTGGTCTATACGGTCACATGTTCATCTTCTGAATCAAGCACAGGTGCCAATGAAAATTTGCTCATGATATTACATAATTCTAAGTGAATCTCACTCTAGTCTATCAACCTTTCGGATCAGAATCTCAATGGTGAGACTTTGGACTGTCTTGTCCTCAGCCGCTCCGGGTGGTCTACCTGAGACGTGGTCACGTCAGATCAATCTTCCCCGACATAGCGGTCAATGGAGTCATGGAACCTACCTACAACGTCTGTTGCGAATGGTAGATCGAACCAGCCACGAGCCTGGAGGAATTCCATCGTGTGATTAACAAAGAGGTAGAAGTCATCTCCTGGCTCCCTCAGAGGCTGAAGGTAGGAAAGATACTCTGTGTTCCGATTGAAAAACGCCACACGAGCTGACTCGGGTGTCTCGTCATCGTCAAGCATTTGCAATTCGAACGGAAGCCATTCTGCGAACTTCACAGTGAGATGGGTCAGGAATTGCGGGAGGGCTTCCAAGTCTGAATCCATCCGCCGATAGCGGTGTTGGCGCGACGACCTTCGCCGATTGGGTCGCTGATTGGAGCCATACATAATGATGACCTCTGTGGCCTGGTCACCAATGTAGAGTCCCGAGCTACGAATGCCGTAGGTGGTCGCGGCGTGGGAGATGAGCATCTTGGAGACCCAAGAGGAGAGAGTAAGCCGGGGCGGAAGGCTGCGGAGCAACCGGCGCAAGAGAGTAATCGGGGGTGACGGGATGTCCTTGGTTTCCATGTCCTTGAATTGGGGACTAGCGAGGTGGAAGAAGTAGTTTTGAAGATCCTGCTCCAACTCACGTGAAGGACGCCGAGAGGTGCTGTTGATGGGGAGTAGTGCTTCGATTTCCCAACGGCGCAAGGTATCCGGTTCCATGCCGACGGTCGCGCTGTTGAGGATCATGAAAGCCGGTGGAAGATTGTCAGGCATGTGGTCGCCTGTGTTGGAAAGGAAGGTGAGATCGTCCTCGATGAGGGCAATGGCGCGGTCCTGCTGTCTGAGTGGGGCTTCTTCGGGGTAGCACATACTGGCAACGTTCGGCTTGGAGACTTCTGGCTGGAGGTGATGAAATGATGGGAAAGAATGCAGAAGCAACGACGACAGCATTCCCACGGCAGTGGTACTCGCTATTTTGTACAGGATGATGCCGAACAATGCCTTTGTCGAAGCCCTATGAACAAAGCCCTACACAAAGCCCTGTAAACGTTCTTGACACAAAATTCTTTGAACAAAGCACTACGAAAGGGCTTTTGGACAAAGCCTTATCATGAAAGTGCGTTAATCCCCTTTGATGAAGAGTAACCCAGGGGCCAGGGCTGGACGGAGTGAGCTATCAACCTGTGCTGTAATGAAATACGAAGAGAGCATACTCATATGTGATCGACCAGGAAAACCATCGCCGCCAGGCCTGGAAATCAAATAGACCAGACCGAAAGTCACAACTGCTGGCGTTTGCATTGACGACTCCACTCTGTCCTCAGCTTAACCTTTCACTTTCGTTGTGCGAGCTAGAGGACTGCGGGCGTGGTATATTTTATGCTCGTTCCTTTGCTTCATCGCTCCTATTGCTCGGTGTTCTGCATTCCATTTAAGCACCACTACTCCATTTAACATGATCAGTGAGATTTTAGTAATATAGATTAGATGTAGAAAGTGTTCGTGCAGGCTTCGGAAGGAGGCCGCGCATCTGAAGTCGGCTTCAAAATGGATAAGTTGTTCTCTTGCCGGACACGTGGTGAACGGATTCTATGGTAGGTAAAGTGTGACGAGCGCCATGAAGTAAACGGTGGTGCTGGCACGGTACGTAGCACTGGCTTGCTGGCTGCTGGCTAGTTAAGTACCTTACGTGCTTACTTGAACGGAGATAATCTGGGGTGGATGGCGCTACTGCAGTCAACGATGTCCCTGCACCCCCACTATCACAACAAGGTCGACGACCAATGAGAATACTCGGCAACAGGGGCTCTGCCGCACGCGCTGCGCCATCCTGTTTTGCTCTGTGGCAACTGGCAACGGTCGTTGTGATTGTCGTGGTGATTGCGGTCGTGTATCGTGATCGTGCTTCTTCACGCCAGACTGCAACGGTATTGGCGACAGGCTGCTCAGGCTAACAATGATTGTACCCACTGCACTCACTACTTTTAAGAACCGTAATCTCTCAGCCTCATGAGTGGAATTGCACGACCCGACAACTCGGTGTGCCGTTTGTAATAGATGGTAGTGGGCATCCCTCCAATGCCTTGATAGCCACAACTTGTTCAACATGGACCCGGCTGTGCAGCGCTTATTGAACGACAAACTCTACGACAAGAGAAAACAAGGTGCTCTAGAGTAAGTCCCGCCTCAGAGGTCAACGAGGACCTGCCGTTAAGACATCTGGCAGTCTCGAAAGGATTGTCCGAGAAGCTATAGCCAACCGAGAGTACGAGAAGATACGGAAAATCGTGGACCAGCTGTGTCATGAATACGCATATGCGGTACACCAGCCGCACGCCAGAAATGGCGGGCTGATTGGGCTCGCAGCTGCCTCGATTGCTCTCGGCTCTGTATGTCTTGAACCGCTTGCTACAATGCTATCCTTGCTGACGACCATTCAGGATGAGGTTGCCCGATATCTGAACGAGATTGTCCCGCCAGTGCTAGCATGCTTCACCGATCAGGATGCAAGAGTGCGGTATTACGCTTGCGAGAGTATGTATAACATTGCAAAGGTTGCTAAAGGAGAGATATTACTGTTTTTCAATGACGTTTTCGACGCTCTATGTAAAGTACAGGATCCTGTCCCTACCTTGAGCTTCATGTGCTGATGGTCCAGCTTGCTGCTGATTCGGAGCTTTCTGTCAAGAATGGTGCCGAGCTCTTGGACCGCCTTGTCAAGGATATCGTCTCCGAGTCCGCGGCAACGTATGTTTCGGTCCTGCAATCCCCGGAGGAAGAAGCAGCGGCGGATCCAGATTCGGGCGCGGACTCGACAGAAGTATCTCTGGATTTACCTACGGCCTTCTCCCTGGCCAAATTCATACCTCTCCTGAAAGAACGAATTCATGTCATCAACCCGTTCACACGTACCTTCCTGGTATCCTGGGTTACTTTACTGGATACTATCCCAGACCTCGAACTGGTCTCCTACCTACCCGCATTTCTCGGAGGGCTGTTCAAATTCCTCAGTGATCCAAACCGAGATGTTCACGTGGCAACGCAAGGCGCTCTAGAGAGGTTCCTCAATGAGATCAAAAGAATTGCTAGAATCAAACGTGGTATAGCGGAAAGCCGCAAGACTCTCAGCGAAGGACGACAGAAGCCTTCAAGTTCCAGCGACAGCGCAAGTGTTCACACAGAGCAGAGTACGCTGAACGAGAAACTGGATGATCCAAATGTAGATACAGAATCCGGGCCATTGAACGATGCCCAAAGCGGCAACGGAGATGGTGATTGGGTACCAGGACAAGATGTGCAAGTTGATCATTCGAAGATCTTGGAGATATTGGTGACTTTCCTTGATTCTTCATCAGGTCTCGAAGCCTTACACCCAGCTGTTCGGTTGGAATTCTTTCTAACTTTGCCACAGAGGAAGAAATCCAACTCACCGCCCTCCGCTGGATCGACGGTTTCTTCGAAATATGTCCAGAAGACATCCTTGCATTTGTCCCTCGACTGTTATCCCAAGTCCTCCCGGCGGTGGCCAGTGGTGCAGATCAAGTTCGGCAGGCTGCAAACCGTGTCAATAATTCTCTGATGGAGTATATTGTATCGCTACCAGATGAAGTTATTACTGACGAAAGCCCACCTCCACCACCATCGCGTATTCCAACGAAGGCGCTGAAGGATTCTGATGGCAAAGTAAGACGTGCCTCGACCCCAAACCCTACACCGGCTCCAGCCAATGATTCGGAGATTGAAGTGAAAAAGGATGAAGAGCCCCCAGTGCCGGCAACGTCCTCTGCTACTTCTTTACCTCCGCCCAAACCAACTTTAGATCTTGATTATACCGCCGCTGTCGGGGCGTTGACGCTTCACTTTCTAAACGAGCATGAGGCTACCAGGGTAGCTGCGTTGGCATGGCTTATCATGCTACACCGAAAAGCCCCCCGCAGAGTGTTGGCAACGAATGATGGAACGTTTCCAGCGCTTCTGAAAACACTGTCTGATCCTGCCGAAGCAGTCGTCACGAGGGACTTGCAACTTCTGTCGCAGATATCCAAAAACAGCGAAGATGGCTATTTCACATCCTTCATGGTTAATCTACTGCAACTATTTTGCACTGATCGAAGACTTTTGGAGACCAGGGGCAACCTGATTATCAGGCAGCTATGCGTCAATCTAAGCGCCGAGAGGATATACCGTACATTAGCGGACTGCCTGGAGAAAGACGAAGTATGATTCTACGACCGAGTCGCGGCAGTAGGACTGACTATTCATTTAGGACGCGGAGTTCGCAAGTATCATGGTGCAGAACCTGAACAACAACCTAATCACCGCACCAGAGCTAGCTGAGCTGCGCAAACGGTTGAGAAACCTTGAGACACGGGTGGGTCTCTTTTCTTGAACATCCCGAGACACAAAAATGTACTGACACATATTAGGACGGGCAAACGTTCTTCGTAGCTCTTTTCCGATCCTGGTGTCATAACGCAGTTGCGACCTTTTCACTTTGCCTACTCGCCCAAGCTTACGAACAAGCATATAATCTACTCCAGATATTGTACGCAGAGTCTATTGAGCTAGTAATGAACTGCACTTTGACTGACGTACGAAGCGCTGAGCTTGAAATGACCGTCAACATGCTCATTCAGATTGATAAGCTTGTACAGTTGCTTGAATCTCCGGTCTTTACATGTAAGTATCAGCTTCTCATAAATGTATCCTTCCAACTGACCGTCGTATCAGATCTTCGACTTCAGCTCCTTGAGCCCGAGAAATACCCTCATCTATATAAATGCCTCTACGGTCTTCTGATGCTACTTCCTCAGTCATCTGCATTCGCGGCATTGAAAAACCGTCTGAACAGTGTTAGCGCCATAGGATACCTTCATATCGCCCCCCGAGCGTACGTGTCTTCTTCAATCATTTCTTCTTCCGTAACCCACTTCCGTCAGAAAAGCACTGAAACTCAGTCGGGTAGTACTCCTCCTACTCCGACAACAACATTTGACCGACCGAATCGGCTAAAGGCTCGCGAAGATGGTGTCATCAAATGGGTTGAGCTGTTGGACAAGTTTAGAAGTGTGCAAGACAAGGCAAGACGTGCACAAAGGCAGCTTAACCAAGTGGAAGATGGCTCGCCGATGTCACGTCTTACGATCGAGTCCGACAAGGATAAAGCATTGCCCGATGTTCCCAAGCAGAGTTTGAGGCCCTCGAGTGCGGGTAGCACCAATCAACGACCACCGCCACCCACTGGGCCCCAGCACAAGCCAAAATCGAGCCTTGGGAACTTTGGAAGGCTTACCGGGGGCGTCGGTCTGAAGAAAGCGAAGAAGTGATCAGATTACCTGTACATTGTTTTGTACTTTGTTGCGACCGGGCTTCATGGTGGTACAAGCCAACGTGACAGAGCAGTGGCATGAATCTACCGTCTCGGGTTCGCCGTCTGAGGTGTTGGCGCTTCATTGAAAGGGCTACTTGAACAGACAACAAGCTGCAGCTTCTCGGAAGCATGTTGGTAGGCGATGACCATTGTGTTGAGGAAGCTGTGCCGGCCACGACGCAGTTTGTTGCGAGGGACTACTCGCTCGCGAATAGACGTCTGCTACTTTTACGGATGGGAAGATTCACAAGGTCAAGGAAGGTCAAGGTTGACGACTTCAGTGAGCAAGAAGACGCGAACAATGTGTTTGTCTCTCATGTAGATCATGCTCAAGCTATGTACTCGTATCACACAGAGGGATAAGGATTGGAATGCTGTAGTCTCTACTACCAGTCATGATTGGCTCGGTTGCCGGCCGGGTTCACAAAAGGCAAATTCCTGTCAGCCTCCTCAACCAGGCACATCAGTATTGAAAGCATTTCAACGGCATCTGTAAACTTGTCCCTGTCGATGAACGAGGGTAACTGGGGCCAACATGGCTAGCACGATGGCTGTCGATCTTGAAGCTCCGGGGCTCGCCACTAACGTGGCCGTGAGGTCTAGCCACATCCCGATAGCTGTTTGGTGCTATGAGGGTCCTGGTCATGGACTCTTCGGCGTCTGTTGGATAACGAAGAGCTCAATGACGGCTTCCAAGGCATTACTTCCTACGAGTTGTGACTTGATGCTACTTTGCTCCAGGGCTTTGTTCTGGCTGACCGCCTTTCGGCTTCATGTACCCCGTCTTTCCGAATCATCTCATTGCGGCAGAATCGGGGCACGCGTTTGGCCCTTCTTCCTCCTATTTTTTCTTACAGTCGAGGGGCAGTAATTCTTACTGCAACACACCACCGCCCCTTTCCTGCTCAATATCGTTCGTTGTGTTAAAGTTACTTTAACACTCTTTTATTGCGTGCCCCGCTCCTTGTTGTACTTCACAACGCGTTTCAGAGCGCGTGTTGATTCAGCTGAACGTGTTACTTCCAGCACAAAGTAAGGCAGACACGACAAATCGATACAATAGGTAGCACCATGCCTTGCGGCCTCCCAGAAGTTTGGGCGCTCTACCACGTCTGAGAAACCATGCTTCTGTGCCTTTCTCACCTCTAATCTCGGTCCCTGTCCTAGTTACGCAACCCCTCACAATTGGAGACCGTCATGGCTAAGTTACGCGATCATTTCAGCGATAGTCCTCACGAAGAATCTCTCGTCCCGATCACAGAAGGACAACAGCGAGAGTTGGCCGTAAAAGCAAGCCCAGCATCTGGAGGCAAGAGGAAGAGGAGGAGGGATGAACACGTTGAACATATAAAAGAGGCACAGGAGGGAGGCGAAGCTGATGAGCTTGCTGGTGAGAACGAGATGTTCGAGCTTGCTGCGATCTCAGCCAAAAGGCGGAAAACTATGTACATCCAGGGTATTCGAGTACCTGGTTTGACCGTTCCAAAATCAATGTATCGAGACTGGATCGCGCCAATACCGATTTCGGACGAAAAGGCAGCCTTACAAGATGTTTTATCAAGGGAAGGTGCGCGAAAAATACTTCAGGTAGAACTTGGAAACGATGTCTTCACCGCGCTACATCTGGATTGTTTTAGCATTTACCGACCCCACAAACTTGCGGCGCCAGATAGGAAGAATCAGCAAGTGTACGAAGCTAAACTGGCGAATGAGTTCGTCTCCCTCCACGACATCTGTTCAAAGCCTGACCGCGATCTCTGGTATTTAGACGGAGTCCTTCATGACGGTCGGACTCGGACCTACGTACAGAGGGTACCCTTCAGTCTACTCTCTATCGGAGGCTATGAGAACTTTAATCAACACACTGTTCGATCTCACATATGGATCCAATCTGTACGCGGTAAAGAAAATGACGTATGGTATTGCTTAGGGAACCCCTCACCTGAGTATCGCCGATATCACGATGCATTTCTCTGGCTGGCAGATTTCGCCAAGCATTTAATCGACTTCATGTACAATAACGAAAGGGTCTCTCTTAATATGTTGCGGGCCAATCTTCATGATTGGCTTCAAGATATTCACGGGCACGATTTGGGGTTTCAGCAGTGGCTGGCAGAATACCCTGACGCAGACTTTCGCCGTGTCGCCGCAGCTCATCATCATTTCCTCTACAACGAAGCAAGGCAGCTAGATCCGAGCTACGGGTTGCATCCCTTATGGGGGGAAGTCCACACAAAGATGCTCAGTGCAGTACCAAAACAGCAGCCACAAGAGAAGAAAACGGTCGTCACACCATACGTCTACAATTGCTTCAAAACTCTCTGGGGGAAGCAAATGGAATCTAGGCAACCGTCACGGGCGACCGCTCGTGCCTGTGAGGATAGAAAGAAAAGGATGCGTTTCACCATTCCCACGCATCCTCACAACACTGAGCCACATGGCGTGTCAACGAAAGGGGTCACTGACGCTGTTGGTCAACTTAACGTCCGTGTGGGTGACGTAGTACGATTTCCGAACGACGGACAAAATTGGAAAGGAAGGGACGACGTTTGGTATGCTTACGTGCAAGGAATCGACAACGCCAAGAAGAGAACGATTCTCCAGATTATCTGGTTATATCGCCCCTCCGAGACGACTTGTTCAAACATGTATTACCCATCAGAGGATGAACTGTTCTTTAGTGACCATTGCAACTGTGGCGATCCGAACGTCTATAAGGATGAGGTGGTTGGCAAAACATCGGTTGCCTTTTTCGAAAGCTCGAAACCGACAAATGTGGACTATTTCATTCGTCAAAAGTACCTTTGCGACGATACAGCATATGTCACTCTAAAGGAGTCAGACTTTCATTGCAAATGTGAACGCGACTCCGAAGATGCAATTTACCAGATTGGCGATACCATACTTGTTTCAAAACGGGTGAACGGACCTGTGGAAACCCTCGAGCCAGTGGAGGTCGTCGAATATGCGCCTGACGGGTCCAAGAGCTTGATACGAGTACGGCGTCTTTTGCGAAGAGGAAGGGATTACGGACACAAGGATGCTGAGCCTAATGAGCTGGTCTATTCGGGAAGGTTTGAGAACGTTCAGCTCAAAGACGTATTTCGGCGCTGCCATGTTCGGCTCTATACTAAGAGATCTAAAGAGCGGAAGGAAATTCTTCCACCTTACTGTGAAAAGGGTACGGGAGATGCCTACTACATCCTGTACAAGGAAGCCGATTCGAGCTTAGCGGGCGATGAGCTACAAGAGCTTGAAGAACCATTCCAAATTACTCTGAGGCAAGGTTTCAACCCTGCTGAGACGCCCCTAAAGAAGAGGCTACGAGGACTGGATCTCTTCAGTGGTGGAGGCAATTTTGGTCGTGGCCTTGAAGAGGGTGGGGCTCTCCAGATGGAATGGGCTCTTGATTGGAACAAGTGGGCCATGCATTCTTATAGAGCCAACTTGCAAGATCCAGACCGAGTGAAGCTGTTCTACGGATCTGCCAACGACTTTTTCGCGCAAGCGCTCAATGGGAATCGCTCTGACCTCATTCCACAGCTTGGCGAGGTCGACTTTATATCTGCCGGAAGTCCTTGCCAAGGCTTTTCGAACGCCAACCAGAAGCAAGGAAACGACCAATCACTCCAAAACTCATCTATGGTTGCATCTGTGGCTTCACACATCGATCTTTACCGCCCACAGTACGCCATCTTGGAGAATGTTCCCTCAATGGCTAGTTCTAACGTCAAAGACCGAAACCCGTTTGCTCAGATGCTCTGCGCTTTGGTTGGCATGGGTTACCAAGTACAGCAGTTCCATCTCGATGCATGGAGTTTTGGGAATCCTCAAAGCCGTTCGCGTCTCTTCATTCTGGCCACTGCGCCGGGGCTTGACACCCCACCGAAGCCTGCTCTCACCCACTCACATCCAAAGCGTACCGCAAACCGGTCTCTCGGCCGAGCAGCAAACGGGCATCGTTTTGGCGAGCGATACTGGGCTCCCACTCCGTTTGACTATCTGACAATAGGAGAGGCGACCGCAGACTTACCTGACAATCAGGACGGTCGAGCCCCATGCATCCCTTTCCCCGACCATCAGACAACACGAACTGAGTCAACGCTTACACGTATAATGATTGATCATATACCCCGATTTCCGCGGTCTCAGAGTTTCGTAAAGGCCTGCAAAGTCGGACAAATGCCACCAATCCAGGTGCAAAGTTTCCATTGGGAAAACCGCTTTCGGGCCAGGGCGGCCTCCAGGTCCTGGCAGCGTGTCAATCCCAATGCACTGGTACCGACGGT
The DNA here is from genome assembly GCA_000611775.1 of Umbilicaria muhlenbergii. Lineage (NCBI taxonomy): Eukaryota > Fungi > Ascomycota > Lecanoromycetes > Umbilicariales > Umbilicariaceae > Umbilicaria > Umbilicaria muhlenbergii. Next base: position 815,592 of record KK106986.1, read on the forward strand.
CACGACAAAGTGTCAACCAGCCGACAGCTTTTGCGGAGCTTGGGTCCATTGGGATGCCAGCCGTTGCCTTACCGTCATGGAAGTACGGCGGGCACAGGGGTTTCCTGATCACGAGGTCCTTGTCGGTTACCCGGCTGAGCAGTGGAAGATTGTGGGCAACAGTGTCGCCCGTCAGGTGGCCCTTGTACTTGGTTTGTCGTTGAGGTCGGCGTGGCTGGCGAATGGTTCTGTCCGTTCCGAACCTACCGTTACCGCTGTCACTGATTCGATCAATCCTGGACTGAAAGCAAAACCACAAGTCGCTTTACAAGCCGATGATCCCCGGGCCTCTTTGGGAGCAGCTTCTTCCAGGAGAAGTACACGGTTGTCTGGACTCGCCTTATCACGACCCTACGATCTAACCGCCAATGGTCGCAGCCAAGCGTCCCCTTTACAAATGCTGCCTCACACCAAAAAAGGAACCCAAGTTCCGCAACTTGCAGAGGCCGATGCGCAGTCGCAGAACGCCAAGCCGACCCCACCCTCATCCACAAAGAACCGCAGATCAAGTCAACCTAATCTAATGGATGCGGTCAGCATCTCCTCAGATTCCGACACTGTACATGAACACGATCGGAGCAGTCTGACTGTCACAAGTGAGATCACTCGTTCGGAAACTCGAATCACGCATACGATCACGACTCTTCGGGAAACAGTGGTCACTCCCAGCCGACCGCCAAAATCTCCAGCACGTGCGAAATCTGCTGTACAAAGATTCGAGGAGGCGTATGCGGCACTCCACGATGTGCCAGGCCGGAATCCCAAGGTGCAGATGGGTTTCTCGAAGGATCTTGCGATTGATTTGGATTGAGATGCCTTTCAGTGTCGAATTAACAATCTCCAACTACGGTGGGGAGGTGCTCTGCTCATGCGAGTTGAATGTTATCATGGGTGTGATGCTCCAGAATTTCGGGTCCCTGATCTCGTCCAACGAGTCATGTTTAGCTCGCTACATATCTAGAATAGAGGAATGTGGAAAAGGCAAGCCAAAGTCAAAACAGTGGCTCTGCTATATTGTTCGTCATCCTCAAAGACAATATGTGATTGAACCTCGCCTTAAAATTCCTCTTCAAAATGCACTAGACGCCTTGCTAAAGCCAAGCTGCCACCAGACAACAGCCTTCCTCACTCACATCCACAAGCACAACTTCCCACTCGCCGTCCCGGCCGCCACCCAGTCATTACTCGGATGAAATTGCGCCACAGCCGGCACAGCCGTAATCCCCTCTCCCCCCAGCTGCGCCAACTGCTCCCCTTTAGACGTATAGACATCAACGAAACGATTCATATTCCCGATACAAAAGCGCTGTATACCATCATTGGGAAACTGCTGCCACTGCGCACGAAGACTGCCGCCCCCCAAAGAAATCAGCCATACCATCTCACGCCCAGAGTCCGCAGTTCACGGGCCCGGTTGATTCCCTCCTCTGCAAGGGAAGGAAGAAAAACTCACATGGTGACCCATCTCCCCGTCTGGTTATTATGCCCCACCACCGCCGACGGCTCCATCTCTCCCTCCCCCAAACTTTTTCCCGCCCCCCACGCCCCCATCCCCTCAAACGTGTGGATCTTGATCGTGTCGTCATAACTCGCCGTCGCCACCTGGCCTGCGCGGTTGAACGCCGCGTGGCTGACGCTCAACCTGCTCTCGTGCTCGCCCACCAGCGCCGGTGTGCGCCCTTGGTCTCTGCCCGCGATTTTGCGCAGGTCCCACACCCTCATGAAGCGGTCTAGGGATGCGGTGGCGAGGAAGTGGGGGTGCGCGGGGTTGAGCGAGAAGCCGCCGATTTTCTTGTCGCTGAGTTGCCAGATTTCGGTGGAGGAGGATTGGGGGGAGCGGGTGTCGGTGCGGCCGACGTGGCCGTCGAGGCGGGAGAAGTAGATGGTGTGCGGGGAGGTGGGGTCGACTTCGATGCCGGAGAGGGGGGCGTCGGTGGAGGGGGAGGGGGGGGCGTAGATGGAGGTGCTGGTTGAGGAGGTCAGGTCGAGGAGGCGGAGACTGGAGTCGTAGGAGGAGGTGTAGAGGTGGGAGGGGTTGAGGGGGGAGAATTGGAAACTGGAGATTGTGCGCGTGTGTAGGTGGAAGGAGGTGATGGCGGGTTCCGGGGTGTCTTCGTCGCTGTCGGCGTCGGAGCTTTGCGATTCGGATTTTATCTTTGAGGGCGCGGCGGGCGGGTGGGATTGGGAGGCGTCGAAGATGCCTAGGTTTCCGAGTTTGTCGCCGGCGAAGATGAGGGGTTTTTCGACGTTGGGGTGGAAGCCGAGGGAGTAGATTCGTTCGGGGGTGATTTTGATTCCTAGAAAGCGTCAGTGTCGAACTAGGTCATTGGCGGGGTCTGGTGTAAGTACTGTTTGGTTCGAAGCCTTCGTATAGTTCTAGACCACTCATCTTCTCTCTTAACGCCCGTAACTCCTTATCGGTTGTCTGCTTCACCTCGGTCTCCCCGAAGGTCCTCTCGTAGGGCTTCGCCCCTCTCGACACCACATCTACCAGAAAGTTCTCGCTTTTGTCCCATTCTTTACCAGCGACCACGATGTCGCTGAGATTCAGATCGCCGGAGACTCTCTGCCTTTTGGCTCTGGCCGCTTCCTGTGCCGCAACGTATTCATCCTCGGCTTTTCGTTTGGCGACTTCGCTGTCGGCAGTCAGTCCTGCCAATCGAGAAGACGTTCTCTTTGGCAGAACTTCCTCCTTGACTTTCTTGACTGCGGGCCTCTTTTTGTGTGCATTGGTTCCGCTGGACTTGGATTTCGAGGCTGCTTTGGGCGCGAGGCCTACTGATGCGGCATCGAGCGCCAGTTGCTTCAGGAGCGCATCTCTTTCCGCAATGTTTGCCTGCCGCTGCTTCTCATATTCACTCAGCTCCACGGCGGCTTTCCGAGCCATCTTGGTTGCGTGGCAGTGGAGTCTGTATTTGTGAGAGGTAAAGGCAAGTGACGACAGCAGACCGATCAGCGAGTCGCGCACCGTCCACGACGCCAGGGCGCGACAAAAGTGCTTTTCGCGTTTGGCGCTACGGTGATTTCTGTCGATCGGATCTCAACCTTAATCTGGGCCTTCGGCTCCTCAGCTGCATCTTCGCATCTTTGCATCTTTGCATCTTCCCACGCTGCCACGCTCGAAAGACAATCAACATGAGATGATCGTTGCATCCCTAGGCGCATCGCCCACCTGAAATACAAGATGACTCCAAAGGGCGCAGCAATGTTCCAGAACAGCAATTACGTACTGCGCTACGCGCAGCATACTTCACTACTCCCCTTTTTATACCAAACTCGAACTCTGCAACGACTACCGGAGAAGCAACGCAAAGCGGTCGGTTCGCATGGGAATCCACAGAGCTGCAGCCCCTTCTCGACTAGCTCGTGTTTTCGAGCAGTAAGCGATGACATTCCCTTTGAGAAAAGTGATATACCTGCCTTCGTAAGACCGGTGGAACGCCTACGACGATCATCAAGAGTGAAACCGGTGGAAATGGGACCCCGCCAGACTCCCCTTTCAAATACTTCAGAAGCACCTCCGCCAGCTATGCAGGACCTGCGGGACGATCTTTTCTCATCCCCATTTCCAGACATATTCCAAGAATCATCGCCGACCCCTCGACAACCTCGAGAGAGCACCATTACGGCTGCCGAACACGCAGTCTTCTCCCGCATCTTCGCCGACCTGGGCGACAAAGACATTCCGAATTCGGCGGTGGAAGACGACTCCTTGAATGATGAGCTCGAAGCCAACAGCGACCCTGACGCCTTCCTAGATCGCATCTTCGAAGCCGCGATGAGGACGTCTTATTCAAGCCCAACAGTCGAAGACGAAAAAGAGCCTAGCCAACGTCCACGGCGTGGGCGTCATACTGCTTTGACGTTCGTGAAAAGCCTCGCGATGGACTCTGGCGTGATATCCCGCTACCCACCACCGCTCCGCGAAGCAGCCGCCCGAGCGAACAAGGCGCGGATGGAGCAGGCCGGCAATGTTCTTCGCGATGAATCCACAGACGCATTCGAGCCTCTGGAAGAAGAACAAACCGAGTATGGGAGGAAGGTGCATAGGGCTCGAATGGCCGACAGAAGGAAAGTGGGGAGGATGTTGCTGAAGGCGGAAACGGACGTGCAGATATGGAGAGTGCTTGAGGACAAGGTATTCAGCACCATGGTCAGATTTCAAGAGCAGCTGAAAGCAGAGGAAGAGAACCAGAGACTTCCGAAGAAAGCGGCGAAGAGAAAGAGAAAGGGCGGGATCGCCAGCGATGTTGACGCGAAGGTTACGGAGCCAAAAGAGTCGCCCGAGGCTGAGAAATCAGACGAGCAGGTGCCGCTCTTGGCCATTCTAGAAACCAACTACGCCAACCACTGCCTCTACGCCCTCCGCCTTCTCCGCAGGCATTTCCGCAACTCCCCCTACTCCATGTCCCTCCTTCCAAAAATAAAAAGCCTCGGCCGTATCTCTTACGTTCTCGGCACGTCGACAGACCTCTACAACGAGTTGATGTTCATCAAATGGAGAGAATACAGTGACTTGCACGGAATTAGCGAGTTGGGCACGGAAATGCGGAACTGTGGTCTGGCCGTCAATCAGATAACCTTGGAGGTATTGAGAGCGGTGTTGTTGATGGGCAAGCAGGGGGCCAAAGGGAAGTACGGAGAGGTTGTGATGGCGTGGTGGGGGCTGCAGGGAAGTGTGGCTGGGCTGGCTAAAGTGAGCGGTCTATACGGGAGGTTGTGGTCCGATTATTTGGAGAAACGGACACAGGCGGACCCTGGGCGGGGTGGGGGGTGGGAGCTTGACCGAGGCGGTAGGGTGGAGGAGCTTGACCAAGGCGGTAGGGTGGAGGAGCGGACGCGTGCAACGCTTGGTGGGCCATAGTCTTTGCAGTGGGTATATCTATATCCGAACGCCCTTGCTTCGTAAAATATTCGTGGAAGCATGAGCGGTGAAATTGACCCATTGTCCCATGTTGGCTAACGCGCCCCCGATTGTCCTCGACTCTTGCAAGCGCCGGTCGAAGAATCTCTCTGTTTCGACAAAGTCTGCCGATGTGTCCTGCGTCATGAAGACCTCGGTGCTCGAGTATATGGCCGACAGGGTGGCGCGTTTCGTGTACCAACTTGTATCCACGCTGGTGTCTCCGGCGAGGAACCAGATCTCGTCGGATAGGCGTGCGAGTTCGGCTATACAAGTGGGGATGTTGCTGGGGTGGGCCATGACCGCTAAGGCCTAATCATACGTCAGCTGTCTGTCCCAACAGTATTGACGAATTGTGACCATGGTTAGATGCGGGGTAGTCCGGTGCTTGGGTACCTCTTGCCATCTATGTATGATCGCTTTGTTCCGCCATAGCCTCTGCAACGCCAGCAGTCTGACCTTGGCCCCAACGCCCAGCTTCTGCTCCGGGAATTGGACATGGTCTTTAAGAGCCAGCCGTTGCATGACGAGGTGATAGTTGACCAGGTCGAAGGCGCCCCTAGCGAAGAGATTCACAGATGCGTCGAGGTAGCCTGCGTCTCTGGCGCCGTGTGATAGCGAGGTAGTAGTGAAGCCATGCGTAGGCACATGACTGAGGGCGGCGGAGAGGATGGCGTTCTCGGTTTCGTTGAATGGTGGGGGCTCATCATGCTCGTAGGAATGATACGCGCGGTTGGTGTGCCGCGCCAAACGCTTTATCGCAGGCTGGCATCCCCGGCAGTTGGACACGACAGGCCGTGATATTCGAATTGCCGCCATAGAGTCGACGAGGGATGGATTGCGACTGCTTGCCTTGACACACGTGGACGAGTAAGGTACTCCAGTCGTGTTACCGCCGCTCGCCGCTACCTCCGCTGCGTCACCTTCCATTCGAAGCGAGGAGTTAAGACTGAGGAGACCCTGTCTTGCCAAGCCGGTAACTCCCGCAGAATGGTTGTCCGGCTCTTCTCATTTTCCGTTTCCCGTGATTCGTCGGCCAAGCGCAGAGCCTCGATTACCGAGGACGGAGCACGAGTTACTCCTACGAGACGAGTCGTCGTAATGCCAAGACTCGTGGAGCGGCGCTGCTCTCATGCCGAACCCGATCTCAACTTCTTTTCTTTTCTGAGGCAGCGAAGAACCCACAAACGTGCCAGGCTCCTCAGGCTCACAGCCCATGCTCGGATCATCTCCACCTTTCAGCCACTTCCTCCGAAACACAGCTGAGATGCATAGTTGGTATCTGTCGTGAACACAATACCGAATCATGCATGTACGAGGCTGCACTGGCTCTGCACCGCACCCCCCCGTCGCCTCTGCCTTACCGGAAAGAAACCAGTAGGAGTACAACACAAGGTGACTGAATCGATGACTGTTTCGTATTCAAGCCAACCAGGTCAATGTCAGGAACTGCTGTGCGGAACTGCAGATTGCCTGGAGCCATGACCTGCATATTGACCGCATTGACATCCTTGTAGCATGATTCCCATGAAATCTCTCGTCTTCCCTTTCCTTGTTTTCCTCTCCTCCAGCTGCATTATCCCTGATGGCCAAGTGGCGGCTGTGATGGAGAAGGACCTAGGGATTGGCTGAGAGGCAATTCGGATGCTCGAGGAGACGGGCCGCCCTAGAGGTACTTTCGCACACGAACCTCACTAGCAGCATCCGGCAGTACGGTACCCTCACACCACTCCGCAGGTTCGGCGCTGACAGAGGGATCCTGTTCTGTGAACGCCTTGGTCCCGATCCTGATTCTGGTGCTGACACTGATGTTGGTACTGGTACTGGTCGAGATTCTGATATTGGTACTGGTACTGATAGCCACGGATGCCGGCGATGGAGGGTCCTCAGGCGATATTAATCGGTACAGTACCATAAAGGAATCATGGAGCGGGATTGGCGAACAGCACCCCTACCCCAGTTTGCCTAGAAAATTGTGGGTCATTACGGTAGCATCATCCATGATTCCCACATGTTGTAGCTTTGACGATGTCGATCTGTACAGCGCGGCAGCTGCTGATGCTGCATGAGTAAGGTTTCGTACGGTAGCTGCAGACTTGCAGCGGAGCATTGCTGTACCTTTGCCTAATCGAGTTGCCAAGATGTTACTCTACAAAATACACTCCGTATAAAGGCCCGAAAGCTTGTACGCAACGCGCGATTACTGTGGCATGTGCCCAATAGACGCCTGGATGGCCTCCTGAGGTGGAAGTGAGTGCGGCTGAGGAAGGGGTGTGGATGCAGATTGGACGACAATGCGTTGGGGGAGCACGACGTCCTCTCTGGTGCTACCAGCTTTCGAATTGGCCCCCGATCATCAGTGATCCTTTGAGAAAGGCGGTGGACGATGAATGGCGAGGGGAGCCACAGCTGCTACTCCGAGGACCTTCAGCTTCCGTACGCCATCTCTTTCCCTTGCGGCCAGTCACTGGTATTGTCGATGTCTATGCCACCGGTATGGAGCCGCGTCTTTTCCACTCCCCCTCGAGACTAGAGGAGGGAAGACGGAGGGAGACGGAGACGCAGGAGCAGCAGCAGGAGCACAAGGCTTGGAGTGGCGCTGTGCCGTACAGTTATGCCCGGCGCAGCCTAGTTTACGTTGTTCGTCGCTTGTTTTTGGCGTGGGCGTAAGTCAGCGAGACTTCACGCCCAAATTTGCCAACCTCGCCAACGTCCATCCCGCAGCTTGCCTCGACCCTACAAGCTCCAAAGTACCAGGCACCAAAGCCAACTGAGCACCCTTTCCATTACTCCATTCTTCCCTCTGCATCCTTCGTGTCTCCTTTCCTGGGGACACCGCCTCGTCAGCGCTCCATCTTTTGCGCCCCATACATTGTGTCGGCCAGCCTAAATTGGTTCACCACCGCTTTTCGTACAACGCGTCGAGTGATTGGCCCTTTGGAGCTGCACGAGATTACCTTTCCCTTCCGAAAGCGGGCGCCATTGCAACGGTCAATCGGCCATCGGTTGTGTCGAGCTGCTTTCACTACGTGTACGTCCGCCCTCGGACCCTCTCCTTTCTGTGCGTCGCTGTTGAGGGCAGGACTACGCCCTCGATGGCTTGAACCCAGCGGTCCTGGCTGGCTGAGATTCCCGAAGCTTATTCCGTACAGATCTCTGTGGCCCACAGTCGTTAGCAACGTAGCTCGAAAATACCTGTCGACAAACGGCGTAAGGCAAAAATTAGGCAACGCGAGCTGCAGCACCCCCCACACTTCTCCAGTCTCATCGCTGGAGTCGGGCGCCTCTTCGAGCACGTAGACTTGAGAGACGACGGGCATTGCACGCCGCTGACTGGTCGGCTTGTCCACCTTCTCTCGGTTCGGAGCAATCTGGGAGTGTTCCGCAGATACCATTGCGCATCCCGCCGATCCCTGTTCACGCCTAGTTTGCAGTTGTTCCCTCTTGCAGCCCTTTGATCTCACTCAGTCAACGCTGAACAGTATCCACTCGGCAGTCGTTCCAGCTATCAGCTATCACCATGGGTCCGTCATCTCTCCTCCCCGTTTTCCCATTCTTCCCACTCCATCCATCCTTCGTACCCCTACACTAAACTAGCCTTTCCGAGGCGCCACATGTGCCGCTGGTACTGGGATACTCGTGGACTCTTTGGCCAAAGCATCTGAGCTTTCCACCTTCGTTGCGGATGTAGACCATTTTTGAACCTTCGACCGCTTACACTCTGGAATACAGATTCAGCCGACGTGTACCGTCCTCACGCAGTAAGTAGACTTCTGACTGTGCAATTGCACTTGCCGTTTCACTTTCACTCTCACTCGTCGAACCCCTCATTTCGTGGTGAATGGCAAGTCTTGATGGATACTTCCGAAAGCGAAATTTTCAAGCCACCACCAACACTCAGAACCGACGGCTGTGTTAACCCGTCCTTTCATCACTTTTATCATCCCCTAAGCGTCAGCTCACTCTGAAGCCAAAGCGATCCTAGTTCAAATTCGGCTTCGATGATTGAAGTAATCGCGACTAACCATCTGCAGCGTGAGAGGTCTCGGTCGCCCAGACGCCGCTCCCGGAGCCCCCGTCGGAGCCGTCGTTCGTACTCTCCTCGAAGCCGGTCTCGAAGCCGTGAGCGGGAACGTGACCGTGACGAGTATCGTAGGAGTGAGCGCCGATCTCGTTCACCCATGACCAGTGGGGCTGGTGCTTCTGGAGGATATTCGGGGTCTAGCTACGGTCGGGGTGGTGGTGCAGCAGTGCCGGCGAGGAGCTTCGAAGAACGCGCTCAGGCTAAAGAGCAGATGATGGCCTCGGTCCGGGAGTCGTCTCAACAGGAACGTCGCGTCTATGTCGGCAATCTTTCCTACGATGTAAAATGGCATCATCTGAAGGATTTTATGAGGCAGGGTCAGTACGGCTGCGCTTGTTGTTGGGCCTATTGCTGACATCTACTGTAGCGGGAGAGGTTCTCTTTGCCGATGTGTTGCTACTTCCGAATGGAATGTCGAAGGTGGGCGCCAATGCGTAGATGTGGCTGGTCTTTTCTGGTTTCTTTTATTTGGTTGATGGACGTTGGATTGACGGGTTGGGACGTTGTCCATGGGTTATGTAGGGATGCGGGTATGTCATGAACCACACCTAAACGTTCACGACCGCTGACTTTTGCAGGATTGTGGAATACGCGACAAGAGAGCAAGCCCAGCAGGCTGTCAACACCCTCAGCAATCAGAACCTCATGGGTAGACTCGTCTACGTTCGTGAAGTAAGCTAAACTAAGGCCGTAGTTGCCTGTCCTTTGTTCGAGCTCGCGACTGCTTCAAGATGTGTTACATACTGACGCAAGACCCCCGTAGGACAGAGAAGCCGAGCCACGCTTCACAGGACCACCTGCGGCTCGCGGTGGATACGAAGGAGCGCCAGGCCGCGGCGGCTTTGGCGGCGGTGCCGGATATGGCGGTGCTCCGCCGGGTGGAGCACGCCAAATCTTCATAAACAACGTTTGTTTCCTTGTCACCCGGCGTTATGCTTACATTGCGTGCATAATTGACACAGATGACTTTAGCTGCCCTATACTGTTGGCTGGCAAGATCTGAAAGACTTGTTCCGACAAGCTGGTATGTCCTTTCTCATAATACTAACACGAAGCATGATACTCCCGGTAGATCAGAGCTAAGTGTTGACGGATAATGCTCACAGCTCAACAAGGTGCCGTCATCCGTGCCGATGTCCATATCGGTCATGATGGTCGTCCCAAAGGCTCCGGTATTGTCGCTTTCGAAAGCCCAGAAGATGCCCGTAACGCTATTAGCCAATTCAACGGCTATGAATGGCAGGGTCGCATGCTTGAAGTTCGTGAGGATCGCTTCGCCGGACCAACCCCAGGTGGCTTTGCCGGTGCTCGTGGCGGCTTTGGAGGAGGTGGCTTTGGAGCCCGTGGGGGTTTCGGCGGACGAGGTGGATTTGCCGGTCGCGGAGGATTTGGTGGCGGATTCGGTGGACGCGGGGGCTATGGTGGTGGATATGGCGCTCCTCCTGCTGCTGGTTACGACGCCGGGGCTGCCGCTGCACCTCCAAATCCCTTTACTGACTACGCTTCTTCCGGTGGTGAGCGCAGCGAGACTATCTATGTCCGCAACGTATGTCTTACCCTCTTCTTGCTCCTTCAACATGTCGCTGATGGGCACAGCTGCCGTGGTCTACTAGCAACGAAGACTTGGTAGAGCTCTTCACCACTATTGGAAAGGTCGAGCGTGCCGAAATCCAATACGAGCCCAATGGTCGTTCCCGTGGTACTGGAGTTGTGCAATTCGATACCGCGGAAAATGCAGAGACTGCCATCTGTAAGTTGCCAACGCTGCTGGCATCTTGTCCTAGAACAGAGCTGATAATACCATAGCTAAATTTACCGGCTATCAATACGGAGGACGCCCTCTTGGTCTCACCTTCGTCAAGTACACGAATCTCGGCGGTGGGGATGTCATGGAGGGAGCCGAACCGACCGGTGGCCTGACACAAGATCAGATCATGTAGTCTATCTGGGGTCCACGGCAGCCGCAGTACGTTCTCGACGACCTCGCCACTCTCTGACCACATAAAAGTCTGTCTATTTTCATGTCTAGCAATCATCAAGCTCGGCTACTAACAAATCTGGCTTTTTGTTTGCGGAAGTGGAGGGATTAATATAGCCGCTTTCGATGGATGTGTTGTATTACACCTAGATGTCGCTCAGATTGCACCTCTTCACTTCAGTTACTTGCATGTATTCTTTTCTATCCCACATTCGACTTTACGAGGGCTGTGGTTAGATGGAATGGAAGGGTATCATGCGGATCGTTGGAGATACATGGTTGTGGCTCGAAGTGAAAGGGAAAGCGCCCTAGTGAGAACATGGCCGCGCCGCTATCCTTTAACCCTCCTTATCGCCTCGAAACATACATTGCCACCAGAATTAGAAGTAGGACGCATGGGTAAAGAGCTAGTGGTCGATGACTGTGGAGCAGTCGGTGACGATACGTTGTGATAATGGTCGCTGTCGTGAGAATGCAGGAGTAGACAAGGGGATACGACATCGTAGCAAGTGTTCTGTAATACGGGGAAGGAAGGTTGACTGCGCTCCCGTCGATTGGAACATACCTTCGTTCGAGTCGCCCACAGTCCGTCGCTTCGTCGCTTCGTCGCACACCTACCCACCGGTGTGTCTAGCTTGCGTGTTTCACTTGCGCCCTAATGCAAGCACCACAGGTGTGCAATAATGGCTAATACAGAGACATCTACGCCATGCTCATTCGATCCCTCTGGATTACGCCGTGGGCGGGCCCCAGGGTCAGCATGTCCACTTGCCACGCTATAACGCATCACGCTCTAGCAGCACAAGCGGCATAGAACCAATAGCATCGACATCAGGTCCATGATCATTTAGCTAGAGCACAAGCACTGAACCATAGCGCCGCCAACTCTCAGACATGCCAAGGAGTAAGTTCTGCAACCGCACCCGCAGCTTCCGAACTCCTCGCAGCGATACCGACAGATAGAAGCAGAAAAGCTATACTTTCTCAATGCTCAGGCAAAACCAAGATCTAAACAACCGCTTTAGAGAGCAAGAGCCAGCACGACAGCTCTCTCAGTGGCTGATATACTGAAACACCGCACTAACGGCCTTATCGAGGGTCTCCTGCCTCAGCAACAAATCCTGGATCCTCCCCAACGGCCCGTTCTCCCCATCATTCACAAAGTGATTCCAACTGCTCGTATCGCCATACATCATCGCCGGCGCCTTCATCCACTGCCGTCCATCCGGCTTACACCGCTTACACTTGAATGTGTCGTGCGTATCGCTCGTCGTGTCGGGCTTGAATTGGAACAACTCCCTCAGACTATCGAGCGTGAAATGCCTTTCCACATCCTCCGCCGAATCCACGACGCATGAGGAAAGAGACTGCTTGTGCGATTGCCGCTGGAAGATCTTTTCTTCGATCGTGCCGGTCGCGATGAAGCGGTAGACGAAACAGTCCTTCTTCTGCCCGTCACGCCACACACGCGCAAGAGCCTGCTGGTCCGCCGCGGGATTCCAGTCCGGGTCGAAGAGAACCAGGCGGTTGGCGCCGATGAGATTGAGGCCACAGCCACCGGCTTTGCTGCTGAGGAGGAAGACGAATTCTTCACCCTCCGGGTCGTTGAATTTGTCGACGAGTTTCTGACGTTTGTTGACATTCATGGTCCCATCGAGACGCAGGCAGCCATAACCGCGGGAGCGGCAGAGTTTGTCGAAGATGTCGAGGGTTTGGGTGTAATTGCTTATGAGAACGATCTTGTCGTTGGTGTCTTGCCGGATACGGGCCAGCATGCGGTCGAGGACTTGCATTTTGCCGGAGTACCACGGTTTGACGTCGCGGTCACGGCCGCGGGAGTCTTTGGGGACGTAGTCATCCGGGAAGTATTGTTCACTGCCCGGCAGGTCCGTGGCTAAGTCGAGGAGGTCGGGGTGGTTGCAGAGCTTTTTAAGCATGCCGATTGCTTTGAGAGGCTGGCTCCCTTTGCCTCGGAGGAGGCTCTTGATATCGGGGCTCTGGATGAAGTAGTTGTAGAGGTCCATCTGGAAGGGTGCGAGGTTGCAGAATACCACATGTTCGTACTTGACGGGTAAGTATTTGGAAAGGATGTCGTTGGTTCGGCGTATGATGAACTTATTGACCAATGTCAGGAGCTCTGCAAGACACTCGTCTCCTTTCTTTCGATCCGCATCCGTACCGGCCGCATCTCGACCTCTCAATATTGGCAGCTCGTACTTCTTGCGAAAGTCCATGCGCGTCCCTAGGAGATTTGGGTTCGCAAAATTGAGCAGTGAGAAGTATTCGGACAAGTCGTTCTGAATAGGCGTTCCCGACAAGATAACCCTTCGGTCGACATTGAGTCCATTCAAGGCGGTGAATGTCTGACTCTCTCCATTTTTCAACCGATGACCCTCATCACAGAGCATCAGCCCAATCGGCGTGTTTCTCAACTCATCAACATTAAGTCGAAGCGTCTCGTAGGAGACTATAAGTACAGGTCGAACGACAGCTCGACCACTGGCAATTGACCATTGCTTCAGCTGAGACGTGAGCTCTGCCTTCGAGGCTTTGCCGTCGATTGCAAATGGAGTGATTGCGTCTTTTCCCAACCATTTTACTACCATGTGTGAGCGCGGAACCTTAAAGTAAGGAGGTAAGAAGCATGTTTACCCAGCTCGTTCGCCCAGTTTCGGACAAGACTCGACGGACACGCAATAACACACTTCTGGATTGTTGGCTTCCCAGGCTCAGGGGATTGTTTGAGCAAAGTCCACATCAGCGTAATGCATTGTAGCTGGTCATGGTTAGGCTGGGTGAGTTTGAAAGCTGGCATTTCAACATACAGTCTTGCCCAGACCCATCTCGTCAGCCATGATACACCCGTTTGCTTTTGGATCGATTAAGCCTGTAGTGCATTTATAGAGAAACTGCAAACAGTATCTTAGCCGATGTTTTGTTTGGGGGAATGAGATGACCTACTTTGACACCCTCAACCTGGTGCGGCCTCAAAACCTTTGCCAGCCGTGGATCAATGACTACCGGAATCTTGGGGTGATCATCAACCTGTTTCTTCAACCCCAAAATATCTGCCAGGCTCTTATGCATAATCGATACATCGAGTTTCGGCTTATCCTCCCCGCCATCTTTCTTCCCCGCTTCGTCGTTTGTGACACGCTTGTCATCGATCGTAGGATCATACAGCACGATAGCGAACTCCCCACTCGGATCATGCAACGGCTTCGCAATAAACACTGCGCCCGTTCTCATACCCAACGTAGGAGCAGGTCGGAAAGGGTTATAGTTCCCCGCCTCTTTGTTGATCAAAGGCACTGCAAACCGTTGGCGGAACAGCGTTTCCTTGTCCTTGACCTTGAACACCGGGAATTTGTTGACGTCCCGATTCGCCAGGGCTAAACGGTCTTCGTTCGTCCAGGGCTTATCGCCATCTTCAACGCTACCGTCTGCGTCTGCATAGCTGATCTTGCGTCGTTTCCTGGCTGGTTTCTCCGACGCACGGGTTGGGGTGGCGGTGCCGGGGCATCGGAAAGGCCGCACGAGACGGTCAATGGATTGTGGTCCACCGCCGTAGAGTCTGGATGCTTTCTGCGATACCGGTGTGTTCTCTTTGTCGGCGCTTGGGGTGAGGGTCTTGGGTCTGTGCCTGTTTTGTCATCAGTCTGAACGATTTGCCACCGGAGCGAGAGGATAGCATGTACATTAGTCCGTGAACTTCGTCGTCTACAATTGCCCTAGGAGGAGACCTCCAGTTGTTTGGGAGTGAAGCTCTCCGGTCGATGCTTTGCTGTGAACGCCGAACTGCGCGATGTTATTTTTGTGTACTTTGCAATTCGTTTCGATTAAGAAGCTTGGAGGGGTGACGCGCCGAAGCGCCCTTCCATCGCCTAGTGCACGGCCCCTTAACAGGAAGTCAGGTGACCTCGACGTCCACGTAAATGCCCGTCCCTCAAGTACCTACTCCAGAGTAAGAGCAACACTGCTCTAAAGCCACACCTGCAAAACAATACTGCAATGATCACGTATACAATTTGATGGAGGAAGAGAACCGCTTTGCTTCGTATCACAATGTCCGCCGACTTCTGGGCTGGCTATCTGAGTGGAGCAGTCGGCATCCTGATTGGGAATCCCCTCGACTTACTCAAAGTCCGCCTGCAAGCTGGCGGAGCGAATGCCGCTCTCGAAAGGCGCTCACTTGTAGCGCAATTCGACAGTGCAGGCTCACTGATCAGAGGTTCGATATTTTCCATCATGATGATGTGTAGCAACCGTCTGAAGTCAGTTCAAAGGCTTTACTGCTCCCATCTTTGGGTACGGAGCTCTCAATGCCTTACTCTTCGTCTCGTATAACCGGACCTTGTTGCTACTGGGTCCAGCTATCAGAGATCCTACCAATCCTGTCGGCACTAGTCTTCTCAACATATGGGCTGCAGGCGCAGTAGGTGGTTTAGCTACCTGGATTGTGTCTGCGCCTACAGAACTAGTCAAGTGTCGAACGCAATTGAAAGGCGGCGAGCAGAGCTCTTGGAGTATAGCCAAAGACATATGGCGGCAGGGCGGATTGAGAGGTCTTTACTTTGGTGGTAGTGTAACTAGTGTGCGTGACTCTGTGGGCTACGGATTCTAGTGGGTAATGTTGCTACACCATTTTTGTTGGAGAGCTAGCCGCTGAAAGTCCTGAAGCTTCTGGTCCTATGAGCTCAGTAAGCGATGGATGACCGGTGAGCATGAATCAGAGGGCCAGGCTTCGGTGAAGGTGCTTCTGTGCGGCGGCCTGGCAGGTGTGGTCACTTGGACATCGATATTCCCGCTTGATGTTGTCAAGACGCGAGTGCAGACACAAGCATTGTCGCTTTCACCGGCGGAGCAGCAACCGCTCTTGGAACCACCGCAGCAGGGAATTCTTGGACAGAGGCATAGACTCGGTGCGTTTGAGGTAGCTAAGCAGGCGTACCGATCCGATGGGATGAGCGTATTCTTCCGGGGGTTGGGTATCTGTAGCTTGAGGGCGTTCGTAGTAAATGCTGTGCAGGTAAGCATGTGCCCTAGTAATCTTGAGGCCTTTGCCTGCTAACGCATTAAGTGGGCGATGTATGAATGGATCATGCGTGTGTTTAAGCCGGCGTGATCGATTCAATTTGGCCCGAACCTACAGACACATGCTAGACGCACTATCAGAGTAATTGGCAGTTTTGGCAGTAGAGAGCGAAGTGGCCTTCAGCAGCAATGAACAATGATAGCGATGCTGAGCAATTCGAAGATGGCGAGTTTCAAAGCTTCCAATGCTGGATACATCTGAGCATATGACCTGTTCAAGATCCCCAGTCTATTGTTGGCTAGTTAGGGTGATCCATCAAGTCTCAGTTATAGACCGCTATCTACTGTGATGGTGCGCCTACCATTACTCCGTAATACACTCTTCAGAGTAGCATTTAGATGTCGAGGTTTTGCGGCTATGGCTAAGGAGGCCGATTGGTCTTGTAAGCGAAAGTGTATCTCTGGCCTAGTCCTAGAGCAGCTAGCTCCATCGGCCCCCGTAGATGACCGAGATGACCGAGATGGCTCTCTGCGCCACAACCTAGACCCCTCTCTGCCGCCGTCACTTCTACAACACACTGTTTCGTAAGAGCAACTGCTGGCCCCCAAGTCGATGATGGCAGTTCTGATTGCCATCCTGCACTTCCATTTCTCGTACGTAGGAAGTTCCGATCCTGAAGCCGAAGTCTAACATACAATTGGCAGTACTGATTGAATACACGCCAACATAAGATACAGCTTCGCCAAACGGGAGGCTGCATCCACCATCAGCCTTCTTGGATGCGTTCGAGAGAAAGCAAAGGGGAGTGGGATTTCACGCCCGTAATCGACCTGATTTACTCTCTATCAGCCTGGCGCGAAGATACAGCGAAGAAATGGGTCTCGCCACCTCAAACACCGGAACGACCATCCACGCCTATTGCTTTAACAGGTTTGGAAGATATAAAATCGCAGCTTGGGAACTTTGATGAGCTTTGGAAGTTTCTCGGCCAGCCGTTGGATATACCTCCCCCTTGCGTCCCTCCAGGTGACACGTATGCCTTGAATGTGGCCGTACAGAACAACGACCCTCCTGAACAAACTCTCCTGCCTAGTTCATCGCCTCCAAAGGGCGTGAGATGGCGTGACGAGCTAGAGGGTGCGGACCTCGAAGACAACGATGAGCTAGGTAATGCTCTCTATGTTGCGCAGCTCACAAATGCACAAAGAAAAAATGAACGAAAGAAGGAATGGAAGAGGAAACAAGAAGATGTTTCGCATGGGACCAGCGGCCGTCCAAGAGGCCTTCCATCCGCGAGTGATGCAGAGTCCGAGAAGGAGCTGCAAAATCTGAGGCAGTCACCAGACAGGCGTGCCATAATACAGCAAATACTTCATGGAATGCCAACTAAATCTCACCGGGCAGATTCGCCTTCGCCACCGAGCTCAAGGTCGCCGCCCAAGGACTCGCAAACTTCGAGTGGGCATGGTGGCTGGCCTATCTCGAAACCTTTCACCACTTGTATACCGCAAGATCTTTTCACGTCACCTGAGCAAGCAGGTCTTGCGCTGGCAGCTGCCAAAAAATCGAAACTAATTGCAAAGCTTAATGCGAGGTTCGTGAATGAAAGGCAATTTCTCAACAATATCGGCTTCACGCAGCATCTGGACGGAGTTGCCAAGGATGGGTCCTTGGAAGGCGTTCACGTTTTCGTAGATGCTTCCAATGTAAGTTGGTCCTACTGCGTAAGGGTTGACGGCATCTCAATATCAACAGATCATGATTGGTTTCCACGACGCGCTAAAGATCACTCGCGGTCTTTCTATCACAACTCGTATTCGACGACAACCCATTTCCTTTCACAACCTTTCACTTATCCTGGAGCGCGGTCGTCCAGCCCCGAAGAGAGTTCTCGTCGGCTCGGACAACTTTCCAGCAATCACGGAAGCCAAATTAATCGGCTACGAAACCAACATACTCGAAAGAGTACACAAAGCTAAAGAGCTCACGCCGCGGCAGAAGAAGTTCCGCAATGGAAACGGCACGTCCGGCCAGTCTAGCGGGTCTGAAACGAACGCTACACATGCGCCGGAGAAGTGGGTCGAGCAGGCCGTGGACGAAATTCTACACCTGAAGATCCTCGAAAGTATCGTCGACGCGAAGGAGCCGGCGACGATTGTGCTTGCGACGGGAGATGCTGCGGAAGCGGAATACTCGCAGGGCTTTCTGAAGATGGTGGAACGAGCGCTGGAGAAGGGGTGGAAGGTGGAGCTTGTCAGCTTCAAGCACAATACCAGCGGAGCTTACAAGCGAAAGGACTTCCGGACGAGGTGGGCGCAACAGTTCAAGATTATCGAACTGGATGAATTTGTGGAGGAGCTCCTTGCTATATGAGGGTGTGGTTATGTATTGGAGTTACGACGTATTTGCATGGTGGGATGTGCTCGTGGCGCAGCGGGACTGGCTGTGATCGGTAGTAGACAGCCACACCGGCTTTTGTGAGAGAGCTGTCAAATTCTGAGGGCAGGTCGATACAGCGCCCGGTCTGGTACTTAGTGGTGGCTTATGTGTTGAATACGCGGAGGAAGAGCTCGAGTTGCATGATGCATGATAAGGCTAGATGAAACACGGACCCACGAGGATTTCCTTTGCTATGACTGAAATGCACCGCGTGACCCTGTGCTTATCGCGGTCAAAGGGTCGAATCATTCGTCACCGCAGTAGTACTACTCGTCTTCCCTTGACTTTTGCCTCTGGTGGACGTAGTACAGTGGAAATTCGAACGACCGCACCCAATCCCCTTTACCCCACAGATCCCTTATCGCAGAGCAGAGCAGGCGACATGCAAGCGCGGTGAGCGTGCATGCCCTTTCGCCGCCGGTAGCGCCTCGAGATGGACTGAGCAAGCAAGCACACGCCCGGCTCTGGGTCTGCCGCCATCTGCGCCCTCGTCACCTGCCCTCGCCAAGGCGCCTAGGCTTCGCAAGTCGCCTCCGGCCCTATCGTAACAATTCCAGGCATCGACCATTATCTGCGCGACCATCAAGGGGGCCCATTGCTGTCACCTGTGTACCTGTTTTTCCTCATTCCAACTACGTAACCTTTGATCTCGTGAGTGAATGCCTTGGCGGAAGGGACGGCGGAGGATCCTCACTGTTTTCTCGGTAATTCAACCCAAGGCGCCAACCTACCTAAGTTCTGAGGTACGAGTGAATACTCTCAACTTCGCTCTCCCACCTCTCTTACTCCAGCTTACCGACCTGTCGGCGGCAGTTACCGACACATACCGCGTCGCTTTGGGCGAAACGTCTTCGTCGCCGTCGGGATTGCTATACTAACGCCTCTATACAACAGCAGAAGCATCTCCCCTCTTCGATCCGCCGTGTATGATTCCGAGCACCCAGTCCGCCGCCCCGAACCACAATAACGACGCGGACCCAAAACTCGGGGCAAAATGGCTCGACGGGTGATATTCGGCATCACGCTGATCGGCTTCCTCGCAGGTCAGCCCTCCCGTCCTCCCCCGTGCTTGTTCTCGCATCCAAACTACAGACTGACTCCGGGCCTGGTTCTTGCAGCCTGCGCCATGACTCTCATCAGTATCATCGTCCCCCGTTGGATCAGTTGGGACAGCGAAACCGTAAGCCCGCCCCCCCCCCGCGCCCGCTTGTTCGCGCGACCAGGTTTCCCACCACCCGTGCACAATGGCCACCCTTGCTCGTGCTGACGCTCCTTACCTGCCCAACAGCTCACGGGCGGCCACATCCACTACACCTACGGTCTGCACCGACGCTGTTCATCCCTCACTCAAACCTGCACGCATTTCCCGCAATACGAAGACTGCCACGGCGAAGACCGCTATTTCTGCAGCATGTGGCGCTCCGTCGGCTTTCTGATGTCGTTCGCCGTCGTACTAGAGGGGATGACGCTGATTGCGTATTTGGTCATTATGCTGGGGGGGAAGCAGAAGAGGGAGCAGGGGTGGAAGGTGCTGAGTGGGTGTTTGGGGCTGGTGGGGGGGGTGCAGTGTGCGGGGATGGCGATTATTGTGAGTGGACTCCCATTTTTTTTTGGTTTGGGATTTGTTGGCTGCGCTGCGATTACCTAGGACGGGGGGAGAGCATGGGGATGTGGAAGTGGGGGCTAATTTTTTGTTCGTGGGAAAGGCTTATTTGTACGATAACGATGATCGCTTCTTCCCCGGGTGGAGGCTGGATACTTCGTGGATATTGTGCACGGTTAGTTGGAGCGTGATGGTTTTGCTGGCGGGGTTTATCGTGGCTGCCACGCTGTTGATGCCGACGGAGGGGGGGTATGAGCTCATACCTGGGGAGGAATGATTCCAGGCGGAGCTGCAAAATGATATGTTCGATGAGGGGCCAATACTGCGCTATGCCCTCGGTGCCTTTACGGAGCGGTTACGGAGGCGAGGTTGTTTTCTGTGCGAGCAATATAGTGCGGGACAGTCACTGTTTTAGTGTTCCGTTGCCATCTCCAGAGCGCTGGCGGGGGCGGTTCTTGCATCTTTGCTTATGTCAGAGAGTTCACATCGAGGGGTGGAGGTGGATGTGTTTAACAAGTTTTTACACGATTACTGCAAGTCTATACAACGAACGACTATGCAAAACAGTATCGCCATGTGCGGGGGCTTTGGAGAGATTCATATTGCAAGTAACGGGACAAGCCGAAGGAAAGTTTCTGTCACAAGAGGAAGGAAGTTTATGTGAGCCCTAGGACATTGCGTCCCCGTCAGGTCAGGTCTACACTCCATATCACTCACATTAGCATTCTCCTAGTCGCGAACATGCCGTGCTCGTGTGAAGAATCTACGCAGTGGACAGATGAGCCTTCCGAGCGTTTTGAGACGATGTGGAACCGCAAACTGGTGAATTAGGGCTACGAGGTGTGACCCACCCAGGAAATACTCCTTAACATCTTCAATGAGCTCGATGTCTCTTCGCCGGTCTCCGCAAGCCACCTTGCTCACCAAAATCAAAAACATAGCCGGCCGTACTAGCCTGTGCGGCGGTAGAATCTTCTTTCCATGATGTCCCCGCGCCGTTCCTCTCTTTGTCCTTGGCTCGATGAACCATACCAACAACAACCCCGTTTCTGACCTCCGGGTAGGTCGGTAGCAATTCCTTCTCCACTGCACGTGGACTCTCCTTCCACCACCGCTCCGCCTCACCAGAAAATCTATTCCGACCTTTCCCCAACGCCTCGGTAGCGGTCCATCGGGCTCGGGGATCCCATTTAAGCAAGCCTCTCAAGAAATTCACCGTCTCGTTCGACGTCTCACCGAGGAATCGCCGCTCGAGATTGTCGGCTCGACCGGAGGCTAGGGATTCTCTACGCCATTTGATCAGCTCCGGACACCCCATGGCTGACAAGGCTGCCATGTCGTCCGGTGTGGGCGAGCCTAGGAGCTTGACGGTTAGAGCAAGTTGCTCGATTGGTGTTTCCCCTGGTAGACATGGTGCGCTCAGGAGGAGCTCGGCGAGGATCAAACCGGCGGACCACAGGTCGGCGGAGGGGGTGTAGTATTTGGTGCCAAGGAGGAGCTCAGGAGCTCGGTACCAGATGGTGACGACACCTGGGGTCAAAGGACGTGGGCTGTATGGGCGAGCCATGCCGAAGTCCGCTGT
This sequence comes from Umbilicaria muhlenbergii, assembly GCA_000611775.1. Lineage (NCBI taxonomy): Eukaryota > Fungi > Ascomycota > Lecanoromycetes > Umbilicariales > Umbilicariaceae > Umbilicaria > Umbilicaria muhlenbergii. Next base: position 837,255 of record KK106986.1, read on the forward strand.
TGAAAGGGGTAAGCTGCGGAAAAGATTCTGACATGGTGGGCTCTTGGTGAAAAGCATACCGAGTTTCAGTACACCCTTGGCGGTAAGGAGGATGTTTTGCATCTTGACATCTCTGTACAGCGATTAGAGTTGAGGCCTAAGGAACGGCAAGCCTGCCATACCGATGGATAATGTCATTTCTGTGAAGATGGTCAAGCCCTTCGAGGAGTTGGCGGAAGAGGCATTTCACTGACGGAGTACTACATTAGCCAAGCGATTTCTCAACAACCGGTTGATCGCCAGTACCTTGACTGAGGCTGAATTTGACTCGTAGTTCATCAAGTAGATTTGCTAAATCCTACGGGCTCGAGAAAACCGACCAGCCAGTTGCGCCCAACATTCTTTGCAAAGCTTCAGGTGAAGACCTTCGGCATCGGAGCACCAACCTGCTCAGCGTATTCCATAACCATGTAGATCTCGTCCATTGCCGTCTCCTCTACTGCGACATCAAGAACGTTGACAATGTTATTATGCTTCAATGAACGAAGTATGGCTATTTCTCGTGATGCGGTAATCGGTACACCGTTTTGTGCCTCTTCAGGTGAGATGCGGACTTGTTTGAGCGCAACTACCTTGGAGGTCTCTCGGTCCTTTGCGCGGTAGACGACGCCGTAAGCTGCAACATTGTTTAGTGCCTTGAGGGCCCTCGAGGAACTGTAGCCACTTACCGCCTTCGCCGAGCTGGTTGAGCTTCTCGTAGGAACTTATCGGAGCGCATCTACCTGTAGCATGTTCAGTACGAACGGCGGTCCATCAGATGGAGGGGCGGACCTAGGAAGCCCGACTCCAGGCCGAGGTTGAGAGGTTGACCGGTGACGGAGGCCCATTGTGGATTCATGGCTGAGTATGCAGCGTCATCCGCAGTCTCGAAGCATTGCGGGCGTGTGTACGAGTGCTCGTCCATCTATCTTATAACGACGAGCAGCCGAGCAGGCGACGTTTGGCGTCGTTGAGATGTGGGATCAGGCAGCTCGCGGGCCCGGCGGCACGCATCCTTCCGTCTCGCCTGTGTTCAGCCCAACTTCATTCGTCGAGCGTGCAAAGGACCAAGGTAGCTTAAACTCCGAAGCAGACGTCTGGGAATGACTTGTCCTGTGACCGCCCTTTCTCCCTCTCTTGCTTCTCTTCGCCGCTCCCTCATGACGCACATATGCTGCCAGAACTGTCATGTCTGGCTCCAACCCTTTCCGCCGTAATGTAGGGTTAGGTGAAGGAGATGCCAGTGCACCATTGGCAGGACATGACCTGATAGCTACGGCTGAGGCTCACTTTCCAGCTTTAGACACAGGTAATTGCTCCAAATACCTTACGTCGGACTGCCTACAACTTGGCTTATTCCAAGTATGAAAAGATGTTCCACCGTCACCAAAGCGGAAGACAGTCCGAATTGTATCGCCTCACTCGGCAACGTCTGGTAACGATGATCGTATGCCAGAGAAGTTTCCGTCGTCTTCACAGCACACCCACTCTTGGGGTTCTCTGTCACCTACCGCGGAAGATGTGAGAAGCTTGGAAGACTCAGCAGTAGAGGATCCCTTTGGCTCCGAACCAGATGAGGAGGGACAGAGTGTGGAAGATGAGGGCTCGAAGTGGAAGGCTAAGAAAAGCGTCGGACCTGCGGAATTGAGACGGCTAGGTTCCGACAGTGTACCAGTGAACCCTTTCCAGAGGACTATAGCTACTCTTGAAGATCCAGGCCATATACCTGCGAAAACCGAGAAGGATAGGATGGGCGTCGAATTTGCAGGGAGGCCACCAAACAACGCCAAGGCATCCTTGGATGTGGATGCATTCAAACGACTCTTATTGACTGGAGACACGAGTGCGCTGCCCCCGAGTGCACCCCCAGCGCCTCCTACCCATCTGAACTCCTATCAAGGGTATCAGGGCAACCAAGGCGACAGCAGCAGCAACACAGATGCCTCTTCTATCTCTCGTCAATCGATATTCGAACCGCAGCCCGAGGCACACCTAGATACTCCGCGGACGTCTCACGAAGTCTCCCTTTCGGACGAGGAGCAAGAGGACCTAGGAGGTGTCTCCTTTCCTAATGCTATGAGGACCGGGCGCTTAACTCCCAAATCACATCATGGCAAAGTTGTAAGAGAACAGGGCCCACGAACGGTGCTATTCACAGATCCAACATTGTCAATGTCAGGATTCGAACCTACGTCTACTACATATCGCAATAAATCAGATCTTTCTTCCCCACGGTCGACTACTGATCTCAACAAGCCATTACCTCCGCCCCCGTTGTCGCAATCTCCCGAACTTAAGGCTAAAACAACAGTGTTGTCCACAAAGTCCGCATTAGGAAATCAACCTTCTAAAGCGGGAGGGTTACCAACACCGCAGAAGCGAAACCCTCCAGCGCCCCCACTTGCACGGCGGCATAGTCAGCTCCGGTCACAAGTTACGCGAACCAAGCCAGAACGTTCGGCAACTATTCCTGTAGAGAAACAAGCAGTGGCGACCTTGCTATCAGATCTACCGTCCGCGACGCCTCCCAAGCCTCCCCCACCACCTCCACCACGGCGAAAGGGTGCCGGTCAAAATATCCCGTCATCCGACTTCGCACCAGGTCTGTCAGAAATGCCAGCAACAATAGTGCAAGCCGAACAGACGCTGGATCAACCGTTGGTCAAGTCTCAACCCGCAAAGCCACCACCTCCACCAAGCCGAACGCCCTCAGTTTCCTCGGTCAAGCGACCCGCTCGAGTATCATCCGGCGCGTCTTCAACAGCAATGGGTCCACCTCCTCCCCCGCCTAGGAGGCGAGGCTCCAGTCAAAGTAGCTTGACCGACCCGAGGCTCAGCGGAGAGTATCGCCGAACGAGTGTTGAGAGTTACAGAGGAGAATCCACAGCATCCTCCGTTAACCCGTCCATAGCTGAGTCGCCAGCAGAGCTGGAAGCTGGAGGTGGAGACGTTTTGGCCGATCTGTCTGCGCTGCAGAGAGAGGTGGACGCGCTCAGAGGCAAGTATGAAGAGAGCAGGGTAAAGAGTTAAGAGAATGGGAGGCGTCCAAATGCACACTATACATGGTCGTTGGCGTTCAGGTTGGGATGGCTGCACGGCGTCTGGGACTTTACGTAAGGTAGTGATGCTGCAGAGCTAGTTTCGGGTAGAGAAGCATGGCATGAGCTCGAAAGTGTAGACTTTCATAAGTGATTCTCTACTTTCTTCAATGCCCATATAGCCATGTGAGAGCAGATGCCTTCTCCGGGATGTTCATTCTGTGCCCTTTTATCTTGTCAAATCTCGATTTGCTGATCCCACCAAATCCCAAGCTTCCCCACCCGATACTCAACGACAATCATGACGATGTTTGAAATGAATCTCGCACAGTAGGACGGAGAATGGCACAGTAGCGCCAAGAGTTGTTGGCCCGTGCGGCCGCCCGCTTATCCCGCCACGCCCGCTTATCACACCTTCCCGCAGACAAACTGCAGAGCCGCACAGCATCTTGCCATCCAGACACATACCAGCCTAGGCACTCAACATATACCACCATCACTCAGTTTAGTTGCGCAGACAAAGCTGAATCGACCACCTGCAGTGTTCGTCTTGTTCGAAGTCTGATCTAGGATCGCTGCTGATCCTGAGACCTTCGTGGTCAAAGACTTTATCGCTTCATCAGGTATTAGGCACCCTGAGGTGCCACATCACGTCACCGGTTCATTCAGAGGCCGTTCCTGAGAGACACCCATAAGCAGACAACATGCTTAAGATATGGTCCATGGTAAATAACTCCAACGCGCATTTCGATTCATTGAATACATCGAGCGATGCATCCCCTTCTACGCTCACGTGCTAATCCATCATTTCAGAAGCAGAAGCAGCAGGCGGCTGCCAATGCCGAGGGTGCAGGCCCAAAGAAGAAGAAAGTCACCGCTGCACAACTGCGAGTTCAAAAAGGCACGTTCATCCCCTTTTTCCCATGAACCCCCAAATCCCTTCCTCCATCTGACTGATCTGCCTCTACCCCACAGATCTTTCGGAGCTCTCTTTAGGCAGCACAATGCGGCTTGCCTTTCCAGATCCCGATGATATCCTCAACTTCACCCTCACAATAGAGCCCGACGAAGGCATGTACAAAGGTGGCGCTTTCGACTTCAAGTTCGCCATCAATCAAAACTTCCCACATGATCCACCTAAAGTCAAGTGTGTGCAAAAGATCTATCATCCGAATATTGACTTGGAGGGGAATGTGTGCTTGAACATCTTGAGAGAGGATTGGAAACCGGTCTTGAATTTGAATGCCGTTATTGTTGGGCTGCAGGTATGCCATATGCCATCTTGATGCCCGCCGCTGCCTTGCGGAGTCAGTCTGGGGAGGGTCCCTGTCAAGGACTGGGTCGGACGGGCTTCCTTTGTGTTAATGTCGTCCAAACCGACGACATCGAGAGCATGCAACTGGTGGCTAACACGCTTCCGTTTGATCTAGTTTCTCTTCCTTGAACCCAACGCCTCAGATCCTCTCAACAAAGAAGCAGCGGAGGATCTACGATCAAACAGAGATGGTTTCAAGCGAAATGTGAGGTCGGCAATGGGAGGAGGGGCTGTGAAGGGCCAGTCGTACGAGCGTGTCTTGAAATAGGTCGCTATTGTCAGGAGTTTGAGCAAATGCTAGACGTATGCTGCCATGATAGATGGTTCAAGAAGAGTGATGTGACAACGCAGGAGGCGTCTTCGGAGCTGGGCTGGAGGGTCACATATGCTGGCGTTACGGTAGTAGCTAAGATTTATTACATAGATTGTGCAAACGCACGCGCGTTTTGCATACTGACTGCTTCACGGTCAGTGGCACCTAGCCTTGGAAGGGTGGACGTCTCCGTCCCAAACGAAGCGTCTGCGCTACCAGCTGAACATCGAGTACGCGTTGCAGAGTGTCAGGCGTAAGGACTAAATAAGCGGCAGTCGCAGGTGGGGTTTCCCTTGATTCCTCATCAACCAAGACAGAAACAGGAACATTCAACGTCGATATATCAGTCTTCAAAACCTCTGCTCCGTGGATTTTAATACGTTGCTTCCATTATTGAGTTATCTGAGAGGGTCCGACTAAGAACTCCAACTTGAGATGATAATGCATGCGCGCTTATCTCGATAATTGCCGTGCCAACGGTCCCTGTCAAAACTTCACATCTCCAAAGTCAATCAGCGCCGACAAGGAATATCAATGAGCGCAAGCTACGAACAGCACATCTTGTGTGCTTTGCCATCCACGGCGTCTCTGGTTCTTGGACGATCGTAGCCATGAGTTCCGTCCGGGTTGTCGCGCGTGTTAGGCCGCTTCTGAAGTCGGAGCTTGACAAGGACACCATCATCACAACATCCAGCACTGACGGCGAAGCTTCGAACAAAGCGAACATCGTGCGCATACCGAACCCGAAGAACGCAGGAGAAGATTTCAGTTTTCAGTTCAATAGTGTTTACGACCAGGAGGCGACGCAACAGGATATCTTTGACAACGAGGGTCGGTTTTACGTCTGCTATTTGTTTGGGACTTTGGCTAAGCTCAAGTTCTGCAGTGTCGCCCACTATAAAGCACCTTTTCGCCGGATTCGATGTTACCCTGTTTGCATATGGAGTTACAGGTACAGGCAAGACGCACACAATGCGCGGCGGTAAGACGATCGCAGAGAGGGGCGTTATTCCTCGATTACTCAGTGGAATATATAGGAGGAGCAGAAAGATCGAGAAAGACTCGCAGGGCCAGTCCAAGATTGAGGTTGCTATGAGCTATTACGAAATTTACAATGATCGGGTCTTCGACTTATTCGAGGCGCCCGAAAGGAGGACGCTCACTGGGCTGCAACTGAGAGACAATGGAGGGAAGACAGTCGTTGTAGGACTGACTGAGAGGCCATGTGAGAGCTTGAAAGAGTTTGAGAAACTATATGACCAGGCCAATGTCAACCGTTCCACGAGTGCAACAAAGGTACTCTATGCGTTCTGGCTCTTTTCTAGACTATACTAACGCGACGGTGGCAGCTCAATGCGCACTCATCAAGATCACACGCCGTGCTCTGCGTGAAATTGACCATCACCACAGGAGATGAGATACGTATTAGCACAGCCTCAGCCATTGATCTGGCAGGGTCAGAAGACAATCGAAGAACAGACAATGGGAAAGAACGACTTGTAGAGTCCGCCAGCATAAACAAAAGCTTGTTCGTTCTGGCCCAATGCGTCGAAGCTATCAGCAAGAAGCAGGCACGGATACCATATCGCGAATCGAAAATGACACGGATCCTTTCAATAGGGCAGAACAATGGGCTAACCGTAATGATCCTCAACCTAGCACCAGTACGATCGTACCATCTAGACACTCTCAGCTCTCTTAACTTCGCCAACAGAACCAAAAAGATCGAGGTTAGGGAGATTGAAAATGAGCCCATATTCAAGGGATGTTCGAGACCGGTGCCCACGTTTACAGGGTCGACAATACAGCGGCAACCTCTCAGGCCTCTCACAAACACAGCGCATAATACCACAATCCATCCAGTCAACACAGGATCTAAGCCAGGCGATAAGCCGTCGAAAGCGTTTTCCGTTTATTCTGACAGGTCAAAGCCACGGCTGTCCAATTCTGCACAAGTCCGGCGGGCAGAGATCCCAAAACGCTCCTCGCCCTTCAAACGCCCATCGGAGTCCTTCGGTCCATCCGTAACACGACCTCCCAAGTACGCCAAGACCAGTCCAGAAAGCTTACGCAAAACCCAACCTACTATATCCAAAGCCGCAATAGAAGACATCATCGAGAAAAAAGTCACCGAGATCCTGGCCGCACGTGCTTTGGATCAGTCATCTATCGCTCCCGTGCCCGAGATTAGTGAAGAAGTGCAGCGACGACTCGAAATGCTGGAGCAAAAGATCGACGGCAAAGACGACGGAAGAGCAGAGGGTCTAACGTTCTTACTGATGGCAAAACAACATCATGTCCGTGGCGAGGACAGTAGCGCGTTGAAGATGTACGAATTGGCGAAGGAGTACTTTCCAGATAACTCCAAACTTGACGGGAAGATATCAAAGCTGCGCGAGAGACTGAAAGAAAAGAGGGTCGAGACCGAACAGCGCGCGAGGGCGCAGCTTCCTCTTCAGTCTTCCGAGCCGGCAGCCGCGCATAAAATCAGAGAAGACCCCCACAACGACGACGACTACCAAGACGTCCCCGAACCCGTCAGCGACGCCGACGACTACAATTCCGACGCCAGTTTCCGCTTCAAGTCCAAACCCAAAAACCCCACCAAGCCCCCCACCGCCACCAAAGCGGGCCTCGACATCTTCCGCGACCCACCACGCGATGATGGAGACCTACCCACTCCGCGCACGAAACAGTTGCTCGAGATCATCAATACGAGAGATGTTGCGCAAATCAGATTGTTGAAGGGGGTCGGGGCGAAGAAAGCGGGACTTATCGTTGAGGCGGTTTGTGCGGGGGAAGGGGTGGTGGGGAGTTTGGGGGAGTTGGAGGGGTTGAGGGGGGTGGGGGGGAGGACGGTGGAGAACATGCGGGTGGGGTTGGGGTGAGTGTGGGGTGGGGAGGGGGGGGCTGTTTTGTGGGGGGAAGGGGGGGTTGGGGACTTGGAGAGCTTGATTTTGCATAGCAAGGCGTTGGGGGGTGATGGGTGGTAGGGGGTTGGATGGCCTGCTTTGGATGTAGTTCGCGGATCCCCGTTTTGTCGGAAAGAGAGCGAGTTTCGATGTTCTGAGGTTCGAGGATCGGAAAGTTTGGGAGTGATGGGATATGGAAGCTGTCCAAGGTGTATTTGTTGGTTCTTCTGGCTTGAAGCAGGGACAGCATTTGAAATATATTGACGGTGTGCAACTTGCAGTATGGGGAACCACTTCACCGGGCATGTATCTGCATGCTTTGCTTGGAGGGTGCTTGGGTTAGGGTTCTTGGCCGGCCGCAATTAAAGTGGTGTAATAGAGAATAGGAATAGTGAGGCAGGATCTTTTGTTGCTGAAGTTCTAAGAGCTCTGACTGTAGGAATGTTCTCAGAACTCTTAGGGTCTCAGAGTGGTCGTGTTTCACTACTCAATTCTGAAGTCTCTTGATGCTCTTAAAGTGTTTGGTGGTTTAGGAGATATCAAGGTCCACGTACGCTCTTTGAGTTCTTAGGGTTTTTTAGCTTTCTTAGAGTGTTTCAAGATCGCTAAGCTCTCTTCATCGTGTTGAATTCAAAAATCAGCTGTTCACCTCATTTTCAGATTTTGAGTACCATCTACAGTCTTCAGTTCAAGGGACCGCCATATATCTGTTTCATTATTGAGGGGTCGAAAGGTTCTCTAGCGAGAGGCTGCTCCTTGTTTTGTCCTCTGTTTTATTGTGGTCCTGCTGAATTCTGTAGTCGCTGTTTGAGCTGCAAGGCGATAGCCAGATCGTGGGATCCCTATCTGAAACATGCGTTGAACCGGGAGCATATCCGGAACCATGGTTACAGGCGACAGTGCAGATGAAGCTCCGATTAGTGCTCATATATCTTACCTACCTTGACCTTTTGCGTGTTTGTCGACAGAGCGCCGTCCTTGACATCCTGCCAGCTGGTAATATGTCTAGCATAGCCTCAGCATACGGGTTTCTCACGTTCAGTGTTGTAACATTCTCTCTCTGCGATTCCTGGCTTCATTCGATATGCTAGTCTTCAACGCCTCCATTGTTGTGATATTGATCCACTCTGCAGCTGTCCTCAGCTCCGCAGCGGTAGTCAGTATAGACAGCCTTTCATCAGTAAATACTCGAAGTCATCCAGTCTGCGCCAATGCACCCAACACTGTTGCTGGAACGTTTGTCAAGCCACCCTGTCCTAAATCCGTCACAGACAACTAATACCAACATTCAGTACCCTAAGCGGCCGGTCTTTGTTGGCGAAGCTAGGCCCTCGCCGTAGCACCAACACCGAACCTTCAGTTCTCGCAGGGCGCCGGCGGGGGAATAAACGGTTAGCTCCCTTCGATCGAGGGTAAGCAATCCTCCCTCCGGTCGTCAAGGTTTGCAGGAGCGCCCGCTCGAAGCTCTGGTTCTCGCAGGGCGCCGGCGTACGTAGGTCCGCCTGTTGGGGGATCGCTATATTGAATCCATCAAAGCATGCTCAACTTTCATACCATATCATCAAGAAGTCTCGCTGCTCGAAAAAGCACCACTACCGTACTCTGGTGTTGCACCCACAGGTTAGCAATCCTCCCTTCGGTCGTCAAGGTTTGCAGAGCGCCGGCGTACGTAGGTCCGCCTGTCGGGGGGGGGATCGCTAAGTTATGGTGTGCTCCTGGCAGTCAGACCTACATCATTCTCAGAATGTACGACGCAATCGCCGGAGATGCCGTTCGAAACCTATTAGCCGAAGCGACGGCTAACATAGCGAACAACATCGATTTCAACGGTGACGGGCTGATTCCGGGTGTCTTCAATTGGATGGGAGATGATAACCTAAACCTCAACGTGAGGAACACGAATAATCATCAGACTACGTGGGGGGTTCTTCGCAATGCTCTCCTGGCTTTGGAGGACTACATGAGCCGTAACATGTATGGAATTGCATCCTTCACTATCAATGATGGGGCGCACGAAGTTGGAGAAGGGACGATTGGCTCGTTTAGGAGAAGTTTCGTTCGCGACTCTATCTGGATATTGTCTTGAAGTCATCAGTTTCCTCGAACGAGACCTTTCCTCCCTGCCCTATACTCGCAACGCTTAAGCGTGTAGGCGTATCGGTAATTTGAGTGGAGGCTTTGGATGAGCTCAGGACCTCCTCTTGCCCCTGATTCGTGGCAAGAGTAACCGCCTGCTGGACGGATCCAGACGGTGTATCTGCAATCTCGTTGACGTCGCGTGTGGTGAGCACATCGCTAAGACGTGAAGCACGGGTCTGCAGTAATATTGTTGTTGGACCGTAGAATTGCAGAAACAGCTGGCATCAACAGTCAGTGCACGCACCTGGGGCACTGAGTTCACTTGTTTGCTTACTCTATCTCCCCATATTGTTCTCCTTGACCATGTGCGTAATGTTGACATGATCCTCCCAATCCCCTTCCATGTTCCTGACTGGCGCATAACTCTGAAGAACTTGGTATCTGGAAGCAATCCGGCAAGATTGATGCTCGGAATCTGCAACCTGAAAGACGAGGTCTTCAGTCGGTACGGTAAGGGCGGATGCTGCGTGATAGTGTACGCAACAACATTGCTGAAAGCATTTGTCAATGATGATCGCCAGGAACGTAGCAATAGACGTACCTTGGGTGCGCCACGTACTCCTCGCCATCTTTCAAGGTAACCTGATAAACCTGCCCTTTACCCACCAAGGCAAGCAAACCCCTGCCGGTGACTTGAGAGTTTCCCCAATGCGCCAGACTCTTCAACAGTCAGCTCGTGCCTTTTGATCGCAAACGACAAACACACCAGTCTTCGATTAATTGTAGGCCTGATGGAGAGAGTGTGCCCCGTCCATGCGAGCAAAGCCTGCCTCTGAGCTATCATCCAATCTATTGTGCCATTTAGATGGACCACGGCAAAAGAAGTAATGGGGGATTTCGTGGAAATCAGAGCCGAGACTGGGCTCGCAGAAGATATCTCGTAAATGTCAGCAGTTGTATGTGGTCTCACACTGGTAGCAAACATACCCTCTGGTAAAAGAAAGGGATGCCCAAGGCGAGCCGGCGAACTGGCTCAAGTATTGAAAGACTAGAGACTGCCTAGTAATTGTTTCTTTAGCACCGCCACGACCTCAGTATCCCCGTTCTAATAGAAGAGCTCACATTCTCCGCTTTTCCGCTAATACCAACCAAAGTCCCGCGCCTGGTGTACAGATTTTGCGATGCAGAGAGAGAGACGGAGAGAAGGGAGTAAGGAGCGCCTAAAACTTCAAATCTGGCGTCTGACAGACACAATCAGCGCAGAAGCAGAAGGCTACTAAAACGCACATACCTGGTGAATCTGCAGAGGGAGAAGATGGAGGAGCAGGTGTGAGGTCATCCAGAGTTGGGGATGCGCCAGAGGGGGTAGCAGATATCTGCACAGACCGACGTCCAAGTGCTCTATGCCATTGCGTTCTTGGTAACACGCCTCTGGTGCAGGCTTTCGTAATTTCAGCTGTACGCAACAAAGAATGGCGCATGATGGCCGGACACTGGAGTAGCTACCAGCTCCTAAGTTCTTCCAAAGCTGCTGCAGTTCGTAGCGCGCAATGATGCTCTCGGCCCGATGCAAACACCATGCAAACATCCCGCCGTTGGAAGCTTCATCCAATCACCACTTATCGATGCGCGCATTGCCGTTTGAAGCATTTACAGAACTACGTCTTCTTACTACCAATCCTGCGTTTCTCCCTCTTGTGAGGAAATAGCTCGGTCGCCCTGAGCTCGGCAACCAGTTTCCGCATCTACTGAGCTGTGTACAAGCCTGTCGAAGCCAACCGCCTGATTTCAGCGCCATGGGAGTCTACGCATAGTCTCCCAGCTCAAGGGCCAATTCCCGGGGGGATGCTTCAGCGATGCTCGTCAGGCTCGTGCTCAAGTCTCCCTCGCCTCTCTCGCGTCCCCTGCAACACCCTCGCTTGAGCTCCAGTCCACCATGGCGGAGGCAACTACAACGACTTCCATATCGACAATTCGCAGGCACATCTGTACGTGACCGGATAGAGAAGACAGGACAAAAGGGCAGAGGTAGAGGTCAGACCTCATCAAAGGTTGAATTGTCAGAGAGTGTTAAGCCAGAGTCCGTCCAGCCGGCTGTACCACCGAAGTTTGATGGAGCGCCCAAGACCGATTCGCTTCTTGCGGAGCAGACCGTCTCAAATAAAGAGCAAAGAAAGGCAGATTGGGCCATAATGAAGGAGATGTCAAGATACCTATGGCCGAAGGTATCTCATTTGTACTATGTGGTTTGACTGACAGCGCTGACGCTAGGCTTAGGATGACCTTGGAACCAAAGTCAGAGTTGGGACGGCTCTTGCTCTGCTCATTGGATCAAAGGTAGAATCTGTATGTTGGCGCTATTGTTGTGCCTGTTGCTGAGCTATCATCAGGTACTGAATGTACAAGTACCATTCTACTTCAAAAATATTGTGGACTCTATGAATGTGGATTTTGCTGCGCTTGGCGGTACTGCTTGGACTGTGGGCGGCGCAATGATAGTGGCATGTACGAAAGCTACTCTGGCCGAGCAGCATGTCGCTGACAGTTGTTCTTAGATGGTGCCACAAGAATAGGAGCCGCTGTGTTTCAGGAGCTTCGAAACGCAGTCTTTGCGAGTGTAGCTCAAAAGGCCATTCGTCGAGTTGCCTGCAACGTCTTTGAACATTTACTCCGTCTCGACCTCAACTTTCATCTCTCAAGGCAGACCGGGGGCCTCACAAGGGCTATTGATCGAGGAACTAAGGGTATTAGTTTCTTGTTGACCTCGATGGTTTTCCACATTCTTCCTACTGCTCTAGAGATCTCTATGGTCTGTGGTATACTAGTATGTATCATACTGCAGAACCTTTGTACGTTCATGAGCTTACCCCACAGACTTACCAATATGGGCCAAAGTTCGCCGCCATTACCGCTGCAACTATGGTGGCGTACACTGCTTTCACAATCACTACCACGTCGTGGCGGACAAAATTCCGAAAACAGGCCAATGCAGCAGACAATCAAGGCGCCACAGTCGCGGTTGACTCACTCATCAACTATGAGGCTGTGAAGTACTTCAACAACGAGAAATATGAAGTTGGAAGATATGACGCAGCTCTGAAGTCGTATGAGACGGCTTCGATCAAAGTCACCACTTCGCTTGCCTTCCTAAACTCAGGCCAGAATCTGATCTTCTCTACCGCGCTTGCAGCGATGATGTACCTGGCTGCCGATGGAGTAGCTACTGGCACCTTGACTGTCGGCGACTTGGTCATGGTCAATCAGCTTGTTTTCCAGTTATCTGTTCCCCTGAACTTTCTCGGTTCTGTCTATCGAGAGCTGAGACAATCTTTGTTAGACATGGAAACTCTCTTCAACCTACAGAAGGTCAACATCGCTGTCAGGGAGGTCACTAATGCGAAACCGCTGCAATTAACAAAAGGCGGAGAAATCAAATTCGAAAATGTTACATTTGGATATCATCCTGATAGGCCGATTTTGAAAAACCTTAGCCTCACCATACCCGCTGGCAAGAAGGTAGCAGTCGTTGGTCCTAGCGGATGCGGAAAATCCACAATCCTCCGACTTTTATTTCGCTTTTATGACGTGCAAGAAGGGCGCATATTGATAGATGACCAAGACATTCGAGATGTTACTCTTGAAAGTTTACGAAAAGCTATAGCAGTGGTACCGCAGGACACGCCACTTTTTAATAATACTATCGAGCACAACATCCGCTATGGTAACATGGAAGCATCACCGGAGGCTGTCAGAAGGGCTGCTAAAAGGGCACGGATCCATGAAATCGTGGAAGGACTTCCAGCAGGGTATGACACAATGGTTGGGGAGCGAGGGATGATGATATCTGGTGGCGAGAAGCAGCGATTGGCAGTGTCAAGGTTGATACTGAAGGACCCACCACTGTTGTTCTTCGACGAAGCGGTATGATATCTTCTCCAACTTATCACCAAATACAACTCTCTGACAGGTTTGATTATTAGACTTCTGCGCTCGACACGCATACGGAGCAAGCTCTGCTGCAGAACATCAATAGCATACTCAAAGAGAAAGCTCGCACGAGTGTCTTCGTCGCTCATAGGCTTCGCACGATCTATGACAGCGATAGAATCATCGTTCTTCGAGGCGGCCACGTGGCCGAGAGCGGGACTCATAGTGAGCTAATAGATACTGGTGGAGTGTACTCTGAGCTGTGGAGTTGTAAGTGGAGTTGAAAGCTCAATTATCCGAATAGCAGCATGCTGATTATGAACAATAGCACAAGAGACAGCCCCTCTCGAAGGAGGAGGGGATGCTGATAGGGCAGTCAAGGAGTGACTACAACAGCACGAACATATGACCCCATGAGTTCGAGCACTTGACTCAACCAGCATTTACCTGAGACCACCGTGAAATCAATAAAATCCAAAGGGGCTTTGGAAATGCCGCATCAGAGCAAATATTATGATGATATCAAGGACTTCACATTCCTATAAGAGGACCTCCAGACGTCTGTGTATGCGTATACCACCTACCAACTTGTGTATATCTCCCCGCCTTGGCCGTAAACAGGAACAGTAAGAATGAAAGCCAGCCTCGGTCTTCGGCGCCGCAAAACACCCCAGTAAAAAAAAGGGTATCCGACGAGTAAAGACTCGCAGCCATCCATGTATGTATCCAAACATTCCCCCTCCTAAAGAATTTCGACATTTACAAACGACGGACCACCGAAACCATGTCCCGCCAGCTCTCACAATCATTAGATACACCCTCCCTCCCCCAACCCCAATCGCACCCCATCCCATCCTATAGCCGAGATCCTTTCAATCCCGATTAATAACCCTCAAACTCCTCCTCGGATTCAACAGCACCCCCACAAAACTCGGTTCCGCCCCCCTCATCAAATCCTCACTACTCGAATTCGCCGTACTATTCCCCCCGACAGGCGCCATCAGCGTCGGCCCACTCGGCACGCTCGTATAGCCACTACTGCCTTTCCCGCTACTGGCCGCAACGCCACTACTCTGATCGGTGGAGGTTTTCCCCGGCCGATCCGACGAGCCGCGGGGGAACAAGAACGCGGCTTTTTCGGCGCGGCCGCCGTCGGTGCCCGTGGCGGCGCGTTGGGACATGGCGACGTGGTTTTTGTAGAGGACGAGTTGGCGGCGGTAGACCCAGGCGCAGAAGCCGAGGTAGGCGGCTAGGAGGGCGAGGAGGCCGGCGATGATGCCGGCGACGATGGCCGCGATGTTGGGCCCGTTGCTCTGTTTGGTGGCGGTGGGGTAGCCGGGGGAGCCGGGGGTGGAGGTTTCGGTGACGGTGGCGCCGTTGGTGCCGGTGATGGTGTAGGTGATTGGTTTTCCGGTGGCGAGGGGCCCCGACGTGGCTGTTTGGGCTGGTGCGGTGATGGTGGCGCCGCCGCTGCTGGCGCCGCCGATGACGGATTGTACGGGGCCTGGGACTTGGTAGCCGTAGCTGCCGCTGAGACCGGAGGGGCCTTTCGTTTGCGCAACTTGCTGGTTTTGCATGTCTCCTCCGCTTAGAGCCGTGAATTGATTCTGCCATTGTAGTTTGGAAGCGTCAAAGACATAGACGCCTGGCGAATCGCAACTAATGTTCGGCCCGACATAGCCCCCCACTACCACGATCTGACCGTCCCAGATGTTACATGTATGCCCTGCCCTAGCCGGCGGTACTGATTGATTAGTTGTGTCGACCTTGATCCAGGTAAAACTTGGGATGGTCAGAATCCACATGTCATCGTACTGCGTCTGATCCCCATACGGTATCAATGTCTGACCTCCATATAGGTAAACATTAGTACTAGAGCCATCAGGCGCTGACGCAGCAACAGCGCATGGGTTCACGCGAATACCCGGTGTTGATCCTGAAGTAGACTGCTTATACCAGGTTGAAGTGGCAATGTCGTAAACATCGATTATATTCAGTGTTGTCTATACACACAATCAGATTCAGCCATGGGTCACGTTTTGGTGGATGTTGGCTTACGTATGTTGCGTTTGTTCCACCCGCAAGACCTAGAAGGAGGCCCTCGTCACCAAACCCAGGGACATAGATCAGCACACCATCTGCTCTTTCAGTGAATCCAGAAGTGTCCTGGAGGCCCCCTTCAGTTACATTACGCCACACACCGTCACTACCGGCGGTCTGGCCCGAGCTCAAGCTCTGGACACCAGTGTTGCTGTAACCGGGAAATGTGTACTCGATAAGTGATTTCAAGTATACTCGTGCGACTTGCTGCGACCACCCAGCTGTAGTATAGCCATCAAGATGACCACCAAAGTACCAACCTCTGCCGAGCTCGGGTACGCTGAAACCCGCGCCTTCAGCTGCTTCTTGCACGGGCTGATTAGCTGCATTGCTGTTGTTTCCCGTCGATGTCTGAGGGTTTTTGTGCTCTTTCCAGGAGGAAGACGCAATGTTGTACTCCCATAACGCATAAGGAACGGGAGAAGTGGCGGGAGTATCCGAGAACTCGCCTCCGTAAAGGTAGAGTGAGTCGTAGGAATTCCAAAGATAGCCGTTCGCCACTGGAGGAGGGCCCGATGGTTGGGGGAGCCCATTGACGGTCGGAGAGGATATCTGCCATGTTTTGGTGAGGTCAATAGTGACAAAGTCGTTGTTCCATGTATTGCTGCTCTGGCCAGCATCTTTTGTGGCGCGGCCCCCATAGACATAAAGGGTTCCATTAACAATGGCGCTTTGGTGGCTCCAGCGCGTGCAGATATCTGTAGGACTATTTTGGCGTTTCACCAGTTCTCCATCTGCTAGAGGCCCCTCAGGTATAGATTGTGACCTTCGCATGACACCTCCTTTTGCTCCGAGCATAGCATGCCCGGTCTGCCCGATGAGCGGCGCGTTATGTAGGAGTGGTAGGACGACGGCGACGATGAAGACAGTTGACAAGACTCGAGCCATGGAAGGAAAGGCACGGGGCGGTGCCGCCGACTCGACGGTATCTATTTCCATAGTGGACGGGCTTCCCACTTCAGCTTTGAGAGCTTCGAGCTCCTTCTTTAAAGGCCCGTCTGGTCCACTGTGTGAGACTTGTTCCTTTCTTTCGCCCCAATAAATGTTTCGTTCACCAGCACCCGCGAAGGGCCCCATCGCCCCTACCCCCTGCCTCCTATAGTCATCGACAGATCCATAGAAAGTAGGTCCACCTAACGCAGCCGTGCCTTTCTCGTCCGGAAACTTATCAACATCTATTTCTTTGAATGCCGATAGTTTTTGACGTTTCGAACGAGGCAATGTGCTTGGATGAGGATCTGTGAAGGAGAGGATGTCCGAAGAGGACGCCCTTGATCGTATACCGTACACAGGGCACCCCATGTCTAATATCGAAGGTTCTGATTGCGCTGCCATGAGTTGAACCGAGATCGTATTGGTCGGCGACCTTTGGAGGAGGTACAGTTCAAGTTCTGGCGAGCTCACGTCCGCATTGAAATGACTAGATGCCCGCAAGCTAGCACGCAATAATGGGGCACATCAAAATGTTGCGAAGTGTACAAGGGAGACTCGAGAAGAATGTAGATTGGCCATCAACGGAGCGGCGACCGACACGCTTGGATTGAGATGATGGAACATTGCCGCTATGACAAAACTGGTTAAGGAGCCCAACGGTGGATTGCTCCATATTTCCATCAGGGACCTTACCCCACTGGGCTCTGGAGTGGCAAGGGTGAATCACTTAGTCAATGTCATAGCTCGGACTTCTACCGTTACACCAATGGGGCAGGCAACCGACGTTCAGAAACCGGCTCCGATCCTGGAAGCGTGGGAAGATCGACATCCAAATGGTCCAATTATATTAACGAGCGGGCCTGAGGCGCGATGAGGCCGGAGAGGCGAAAAAGGGGAACAACGATCATTGGAGAAGGGCTCTTTCCCACTTCCCAGTGGCTACAACCTATGCCGCCACACTCGCAACAGAGAACCCCCCAAGAGTCAACGGGTGGGATAGGAGCTTGTTATCGGTGTGGTGAGACTCCCTGGGGGCCGGGGGCGTCCACGGCTCTCTGTGGGGAAGCATGGACCAGCGCCTTTTACACAGCCCCGGACCCTTATTTATCTCACTCCACTAAGGTACTAATGGAAATGACAGCGAGCTTGGTTTGCTATTTGGAGCGCTCCCTGCCGAGCAAAGAGCGATGGAACTGCACCTTTGATCTCTGCACAAAAACGGCATGGGAGTGACAAATGATAACTAAGAATGTAGGACAACTCTCAACACTCAGAAAACACTCTTACCTGATATATCATCATTACTTATCAAGCGCTGTACCGTTTACTTTACTGTGGAACTGCGGCTGTTGCAGCCTAGAATTTTCAAAACTCGGGATGATTTCCATCACTCTTCTTGTAACACTGCGTTAATATTGGCAACTCATTAAATGAATGTTCAGCGTTCGTCATGGATCCTATCACCGCACTTGGCCTCATTGGCAGTTGCGCAAACATCGTCCAAACGATCAAAGAGATTAACGACATTGCACAACAGAACGTTCATTCCAGCAAAGCAACAAAGAAGGAACTCGGTCTACTTCTGGGAAGGCTTTTTTCGTACAGAGGCTTGATTGAGGGAATCAAGATCCAAGCTGAGCTTGACACAGCCAGTCGTGACCGCCTATCGGCTCTCGATCACATCAGCGGCCCATTGGAGGCTTGCACGTCAGCCACTATCTTAATCAGAAACAGGCTAGAGCATCTTCCAAAGTATATAGTCTTTGGAAAGATACTCGACAAGGAAACTTCTGCGGCCTTACACACACTGGACCGGACAGTACCAATCCTGCAGCTCGCACTTGATGCTGACCAAAGGTCTGTGACCACCTGCCATAAGTCTACAATTTCTTGCTTGAGACAGTAGAGTTTGGTTGTTCACATTCAGCTACCTAGAAATCCCAGGAAACATAAACTGACTCTGAACCCATCTAGGATCATTACTGAAGCGGTGGAGCGGTATACTATTACCATCAAAAAAGACCTGCTTGCTGTGCATACAGATACCAGTACAATAAAGGAGGATGTCTCTGTCGTTAAGGATATCCTGATTAACAAGCATAATCATGATCAAATTCGCGGCCAGGATTCAGAAAGGCTACAACTTAGGCGTTGGCTGTCAAAATGTGACCCCGATTTGTCGTACACACAGTCATTAAAGAAAGCACATCCAGGATCGGGGCAGTGGTTTCTGGAGCACAACTTCCACCCGTGGCTCAGGAATGACTGGACCCATGGGCCGCGAATTCTGTGGCTACATGGGAGGACTGGCACTGGTAAAACCATTCTTCTCTCGTCGGCGATACACCATGTTCAAATGATGGGATCTCAGAACCTGGTGTCCGCTGTCGCATATTTTTACTGTTCTTTTTCTGAAAAGGAATCTCAGAACCCTGTCAATATGCTAGGCTCAATGTTCTTTAACTTTGCGAGCAAGTGCCCGGCTTATGGAGTCTAGTGGCCTCGCTATTCGCTAAAATTAAACCAAGGCAACAGTCACAAGACTCACAGCCCACAGTGGAGGAGTTACAGGATGTCATTGACTCAGCATGTGTGAGGACTGAGAAAATCCTGCTATTTTTGGACGCACCAAATGAGAGTGATATATCTGGAACCCTTCTGCTTTCGCTGTCTGATGTTGTGAGCCGTCAGAAGAACCTGCGTTTCCTTGTCTCAAGTACAGATGAACTGGAGGTCGGTATCTACTGCGAGTCTTGCGGTCCAGTTCTGCCTGTAAAAATGAATTCGGCAAGAGTGGATAATGATATTAACGACTTTGTTAATTCTCGGATGCGGAAGGAGTTGCGTCTCCGCCGACTCCCAAATGCTTTGCAGGATGACATAAGGTTCGCGCTGGTAAATAATGCGAAAGGATCGTAAGTGTAAATGTTTCACACAAAGAACTCACCTGTGCTGATAAATCTTGGAAGATTTCGCTGGGCAGAGTGCCAACTGGTGGCCCTTGTCGAACATGCAAGGTCGGAGGCGGCAATCAGAAGAGCTCTGCAGACCATCGCTCCAGGGCTCGACGAACTATACACGACCTCGCTCCTGGCAGTCCCGACTGCAGATCATCGACTTGTCAGATTTGCCCTGCTTTGGCTGACATTCGCTCTGCGTCCATTACATCTAGACGAAATATCAGAGGCAATGATTTTCGAGGATGACTGTAATTCGATTGAACAATCGGCGAGGTTGTTTCCAGAAGAAGCAGAAGACATTTTAAAACGATGCCGAATACTCATCCACTATAATGGCTCTTCGAAGTTTGCAACTCTAGCTCACTCGTCTGTTCGTGACTACCTGCTCTCGAGGCAATGTCAGTCTGGTAGTGCTGGTGCGTTTTATCTTAACGAAGAGGACACCTTGCAATTCATAATACGTCGATCAATTGAGTATTTGAACCTGCCCAGTTTCTCGTCCGGCTACTGCCTTTCTGAAAGAGAGGCTCAAATCAGAGTTCGGGAATGGCCACTTCTTGCATATGTTTCAGCTGCATGGCCCGCGTATGCTACATTTGCCCCGACGAGCTCAGCGAGAAACAGTAATAGGATAGAGACTGCCTTTCTCAAATTCCTCGAGAGCTTTCGGCAGCAGCGTTTCGGCAATTTCGGGGCATGGGTGCAAGTTTACCTTCCGAGGCACATCGAACAGAAATTACCACTATCGCCACTGTACTACACTGCGAGAGAGGGTCTTGTTGATGTGGTCAAAATGATTCTCCGTGTCGAGGGTACTAAGACACTTGAGGAGGCAGGATGCAGTCGCCTATCTACTCCCCTGCACGTGGCAAACGCTTTCGGTCACACGGATGTCACCAGCGTACTCCTGGAAGCTGGAGCGAATCCCAACGAGAAAAACGGCAAGGGTGAAAGAGGAATTGAGTGGGCAATGCTAGCAGGGTACTCGGACATCGTACAAGCTTTATTGGACGCAGGAGCTGTCCCCGTAACTGACGAAGAGTTCGTTTCATTCGCGAGAACCAGAGGCTTCCGGCTTGTCTCCGGGCCGTCAGACATCAGCGTCCAAGCCAGGCCCGACTGGATAGGGTGTAAGCCACGGGCTGCACCGTCGCCACACCAAATTTTAGGTGCAGGAGGATGACGGCTATGCTCAATTGAACTACCTAGACGGGTTTAGTAGGGGTGAAGGGGGGGTTGATCAGATGCGGGGGGGCAACGCCGCACTATAGGCAACGCCGCACCCCCCCCCCCCCCCCCTCCCCAAGGGGAAAAAAATCAGAATTTCACCAATTGAGTTGTAAATTTCGATCTAAATAAGAAACTTTGAAGCTCTACATTGTAGTCTATAACAGAGCTGTAGGATCTATGCATTTCAGCACCTCCAAGGCTGCTTTTGCTGTGGCAACTGCAGTCTTCGCAGTCTGCTTCTCCTCTTTATCCTGCAGCCGTTTTGACTTCCTAGCCTGTGTCTCTAGCTGCTTTCTGGATTTGTAAGAGCGTTATTATAGGCCTCAATGACGTTCAGAATACGCACTTCTTTCTCCATTGAATGCATGCAATTATGGTGGAGAAATGGGTAATTTCAATAGTTGGGGGGGGGGGGGGGGGGTTGCCCCGTGGACTACGTTATTTCAGTGAAAAGGAAGAAGTGTAGATTATTATATAAAACTTGAGGGTCTCAACAGGGTCCTCAGAGCATTGTCTAGATAGCAATAGCAGCCTTTTTACACATCAAAGCCATCATCAGTATGCAAGCCTCAGCCTTTGTCGCTTCTGAGAATGACGCCTTTGTTAAGGTGCTTGAGTGTAAGAGGCTGGGTGTACGACGGTCGTCGTAGTGGTGTTTGAACGGGGTGTCGTAGGCAATATAGTCACGATAGGGCCAATGCAATGGTTATACGTCTTCTATTCAGTGGCAAAACTGATCGCTGAGGAAGCAGGTTTCTGCACCTCCTTGTGAAGAGTTTTCACTTGATGCCAAGGCGCTAGGCGCTGAGTCATCATATCTAAGCTATAGTGTCGTACCATAGTGTCGTACTATAGTGTCGTACTGTCGTACTATATATGGTGGCCCTGACATTGAGGCGCTTTCACCCTCTCATCTTCTACGCTCTACTCATTACAAGCAGGTCAGTGAGGGGTGAGGGGTGAGGTCATCGGTGGCGGCGGCAGCGAGGGTGGCGGCAGCGAGGTTGAGATTTCTGGAAGCATGAATTAGTTAGATGCCCATAAATTGAATTACCTACATGTTGAACGTCCAAAATGGGCGCGTTCAAAATGGCCGAAAAATGAGGCCGAAAAACAAGTCTAGTCTCTCACTAGTAATTTAGAATGTAAACGGGCTGGCTCATCCTGGCCAGGTGGCGCCGAGTAGCCGAATTAGTTTTGGTGTGGACGCCGCGGTCTGACGGCCCCGAGACAAGCCGGGAGGCTTCTCTGAGTAGCGTTCGGAAGTTTCTTGCTCAGAACAACAAAGTCCGGCCTAAGAGGACGTGATAGCACAGCAGACTAATGTTACAATCTCTTCAATCATAAATGTTAGATGCAGCATGTTTTAACGATCATGACTGTAGCGCAAACGCGCTGTTGACAGGTAAGTCGAAGATGTTAGTACCCGAAGTCCTCGGCAAGCGGAAGGTCGAGGACGAGATAATAGGCATCATGATTATCCAGCTCCGCATCAGGTAGAAGCTTGGCCTCCTTTACCCACTATCACTGTTACAAGCATTTCAGCCTGAGCACAGCGACTCCAAAACGAGACTGCCTTTGGGTTGGTCACGGTTAGGGTCGTCTCTCAAGACACCGGTGAGTCTGTGAGTCTCAGCCCACAAGAGTCGTTTGATTAGAGTTGAAGGGCTTTTGGATGCAGTGGACAGAGATCAGATCCATCTTGGTACACTCACCTGCTTCCTTTGCGGACTTAACCTCGCTAAGTCGCCCTATGTAGTGCGTGACAAGAAGTCATATGGAAAGAAAACGATAGCCATCATTGTATACGTTGAAGCGATCTAAGCCAACCTGAACCGTGTGTGGCCATTTGCGCTTGATTAACAATCGCAATGGAAATTCAGTGATGTGCACCTCGGCCCTGGAGCTCCTGTACCGCTACGGACAGGATATCCGGAGTACTTCCGGACCGGCAGATTCGAGCGGCAGATTCGCTGAGCGGCAACTTCAACCTCAAGGGCCTACAGCAGAATTCTTCTCTATCTGAGTATCAGACTGAGTGACTGAGGATCTCCTACATGAGGGTGTATCAAAAGTACAGATCAAAGCTTCAAAGAAATGTTCATTGATGCGCTGTCAAATAATAGAACTGCAGATTAACCGTGGCTCTGTTAGACCAGTGATGACGGGCAACTAGTGAGATGAGGCCTAATTAATTAACATTCACTTCAAGCTATGACAGCGCTTAACTGAAGGTCTTTCATCCTCTGAAATAGATTGCAACTTTAGAATGATGATGTTGCTTATTTGTCTCTTTATTTGTGTTGAGTTCTCAGTGGCTTTAGGCGTCGCTTCAGGCCTCACAGCTGTGACAGCCTCAGAGACAGCCTGGAAGTGAATCTGCCGTTGGCGAGTCTGCCGCTCGAATCTGCCGGTCCGGAAGCACTCCGTAGGAAATCTTCAGTGGCCATGAGCGCTAAGAGCCGATAAGAGCAGTTAGAACAGCTCTTGTGAGACGAGTGCCAAACCCAAATCATCTCGTCCACTTCCTCATCACAAACCGGGTAGTCCACCGCGACGAGGAGTACGTTGTGGACCACCAGGCAGCACCAATAGGGACCGAACCTGTTGTTATTATTTACGACTTCAACAATGCCTTCAAAAACAGCGTTGAAAGTTAAAACACAGCCTTTTATTCCATGTACATGTAATGTGCTCCCACCGTCACGGAGAGTCTCTAAGTATATGTATGAAGCTTGCTTTGTTGTAGGCGGAGAAATCTTCGTCGGCCCCGGCCATATATGCCCGTCACGGACATTGCCCTATAGGCGCTCAGTCACCGTAGGTGAGCCTCAAGGAGGCTGAAAATGAGCGTATTCAACATGTCCTGAGGTCTATGAGACTTCTTTTTTCTCTATGTTCATCTAAGTCAAATTGGAGCGGTTTTTAGCTAGAATCAATACATTGATTTGGCTTCTAAGATCCTTCCTTGCAACACGCTCGATGCAAGCGAAGTGCCAGCGAGGCACCAGCGAGGCACGGCGCGCAGTTGCAGCCACCCGTGCATACCTAGGCAGCCGGTTCCTACGTCCCCACCATCACCATGGTACGACTTCCATAGCTTCACACTTGGTCTGGGCCTCTGGATGTCTCCGCGGCGCCGACAGGGGCAGTGGAATATCTCCATTTCCGCCCCCTCTCCTCACCCATCATGAATACCCTCAGCCATGAGAGCGGACACCATATCCCTGACAACGACGTCGAGAAACGAGGGGAGCTGACTCGCAATGTCACCACCTTTGGCATTGACACCCCCGGGAACACCACCAAGAACTTCTCCAACAATTCAGACCACCATGACATCCCTCCCACACCGGTTCTCCTCAAAGGCAGGCTCGCAAGATGGAATACCAAAGTGGAAGGCCTGGCCGGCCTCGAAGCTCGTGGCATCACGCGGGTGCTTCCGGAAGAGAAGCATGGCGGGGGCTTCATCGGATATCTGCAGATGTTCGCTCTATGGTTCGGTATAAACCTGGTGGCGACCAACCTGGTTGTTGGCTTCCTTGGGCCACTGGTCTTCAATCTCGGCTGGATGGATTGCGTCTGCATTGTCATCTTCGCCAACGCTCTCTCATCCTGCGGACCATCTTATACGGCCACATTCGGTCCGCAAAGCGGAAATCGAACCATGGTATGGCTCCGCGCGAGATGCATACCCTTGACCCAATGGAACTCTCATAAATTAAGGACTTCGTTTGTTAATTAGATGTGGTGCTTTACTTGCTTCATAGATCCTCGGTCGTTATTTTATGGGATACTGGCCGTCCAAGATCACCTGCCTGCTCAACATCATCCAACAACTGGGTTGGGGTATTATTGGATCCATCATTGCCGGACAAATGTTCTCGGCGGTCAATGGCGCGGGCCTCAGCGTCGCCGTCGGCTGTATCGTTAGTGCTCTTTGCATTGGCTTGATCGCCACCTTTGGTATTGCCATTCTCCACACATACGAAAGGTGCGCGCCGCAACTCACTCACTCCCTCACTCCCTCAAAAACCTTTGAGGTGAAAGGAACCAAAAGCTCACAGCGGGATAGATACGCCTGGATACCGCAGATATTCGCCCTCTTCGTCCTCATTGGCTCCGCCGGCCACAACTTCAACACCTCCCTGCCATCTGTCGGTCCCGCTGGCACAATCACGGCCAACCGCTGCTCCTTCTTCGCCCTCCAATTCTCCATCGTCATCGGATTTTCAGCCGCTGGCGCCGACTTCTACGTGTACTACCCCACCAACACGAGCCGGCGCCTCACATTCCTGCTGACCTGGCTGGGCCTGTGGATGTCCCTTATCTTCGTCAACCTCCTCGGCGTGGGCATTGCGACCGGCGTGGCCACAACCCCCACCTGGAGCGACGCCTACAACACCTCATCCGGCGCGCTCCTCCTAGCCTGCTACGACGGCCTCGGCGGCTTCGGGGGATTCTGCGTGGTTATTCTCGCCCTGGGCAGCATCGCCAATAACGCACCGGCCACATATGCCGCAGCCTTGAGCTGCCAGGTCTTGGGCCGCTACGGCAAAGCCATCCCGCGCTGGATCTGGTGTCTCGTGCTCACGATCATCGAACTCGTCTGCTCCGTCGCTGGCCGCGACCATTTGTTTAACATTTTTGAGAATTTTCTGCCTCTCATGAGTTACTGGGTCTGCCCCTGGGTGACGATAGTGTTGGAAGAGCACCTCCTGTTCCATGTGCTACGAGACTTGCCCTTTGACTGGACGGCGTGGGAGGATAAGAAGAGGCTTCCCATTGGGGCTGCGGCGTTGCTCTCTTGGCTCGTTGGATGGGCGGGCGCGATTGTCGGGATGGATCAGGTCTGGTATCAAGGTCCTGTTGCGTTGAAGATTGGGGGATACGGGGGCGATATTGGAGCGTGGATGTCGATTGCTTTTGCGTGCATGCTTTATCCGCCGTTGAGGTACTTGGAATTAAAGAAATTTGGCCGGTAGAGAGAATAGAGGATAAGTAGAAGAGTATCCTGGCAATATGGATGTATAATTCAGGGGCTCTACTGATGCTGGCCCTCGCTGCCTCTGAATTTTAACGCCCTGCCAGGATATGGGATACACGATTTCCTCGATGGCGACAGATAACCACAACTATCATTATATATGGCACGCGCACATGCTGTTTACCATTATACCATCGTAGCCACAAGCAAAAATGAAGCGGGAAAAAAGGGGGAAAAGGCTGTTTCCTCTCACATTATACCTCTTCATCTAACAATGCTCTTAACGTTCCGAACCCGCCAGCACGATTAGCAATTTCCATCAGTTACTTTGCCACGACGAGGATCCCAAAGTGTGGCGTCACCTTATAACTTTCAAGTTCTTCGACACTAGCATCACCCTTGCGATCATTCAAGAAATCATCAGGTACGGAAGTCACGCTCCATGCCACCTCGCCACGAAGCCCCCCTTCTCTCGCAGAAGCCTCATAAACGTCCTTCCTCAAATGATAGCAATCAAAATCCACATCTCCAAGTCTCGTGTCGGCGTACGCATGGAAAGTGATTCCATCCTCCACAGCTCCCGTAACACTGCAGAGCAAGCCACCCGATCCAGTCGGTCTAGCCTTCCTCTCCGCCTCGAGGGACGCTGTAGGGTCTTGCGTCGGCGGCGGCGTCACGGCGACGAAGTATCCGCCGTCTCGGAGATTGAGCGCAACATTACGAAACATATCCACCATCTCCTTGCCGCTGGGTGCGTAGTTCAGCAGCCAAGCGCCGAAAACGAGGTCGAAAGGACCGCCTTCATACGGCACTGGTTTCATGCAATCAGCGATCTTGAAATCGATGGTCGCGCCGTTTGAAGGCATGTGAGAACGGGCGGTGCGGGCCGCCTCGATCATCGCGGAGGAGATGTCGACCCCGACGACTTTCTTGGCTCCCCACTTCAAGAACTCGTAGGAGTAGAAGCCTGTTCCGCAAGCGAGGTCGAGGACACGCGCATCTTTGATGAACGGTGCGACGGCTTCTTGGACGTTTGCGCGCTCGATAAGGGAGACGGAAGTTTTGCGGAGCTCGTCGTAGGGCGCTTGGATGGTATCGTATTGAGTTGTCATCTTGCCGATATAGTGGGCGTAACAGCATGACAAGAATGGTGGATTTCTCCAACTGCGCACTTCCCATATCACACTGCCAACTCGAGCTTTCTATCGGTCTGCAGTACTTGGCGCCTTACCGGTTGGAGTAATTCAGCTTGACGAGGATTACATCCCAATCGTTGTGAGTGAGTATTTACTCAGCTGCAGCCACCAACAATCTATCAGACCATTTTGATTACACTCTTGATCACATCAGGGACGCAAGAAGTGATACACTCACAGACTCATTCTTTTGAGCGGTCCTTTGCTTATCACTATGAGAGAGGAGTAGCATAAGTATGTCTACTTCATCTCTGAAATGACCCTCACTTCCCTTAAACTTCTGATACCATCTCCAAGGAAGATTGCTGCAATTGTGCGACTTAATTTCTCACCTTCAATACAGATCATTCCTTCTCGCATGTAGCTGGCACACCTGTGCCTCTCTGCTTATTATTCTGCCTGATTATTATTATGCTGATTCACGCAATGCGCCCTGTAAAGTCCTGCGTTTCCCTCTCATCGTTCATTTCATACCTCTCACTATCTACAATTACTAGATCAAACATTCTAGCGGCTGCACAGATGTCATCCAACGTATCTCCCGCAACAAGCGCCAGCGCTACCGCGAATCCTGTACAACCCGGAGCCGACATTGCTCGTTCTAAGAATTGGCCATGGTACAGATCTTCGATCGATTTCCGCCCTACTCCTACAGGCCGTCAGGTATTCGAAGAGTATAGTCATATTGCACCCTCTGATGTCGGACCACATATATTTCACATTGAGATACACCAAATCCATACAAATTCTTAATTATTCCCTCCTCGAGATTATGAGCAAATTCTAGATGAAGAAAACATACTAATAGTCTTGACAGCGTGATCTCGCGTGGGAAATATTTCCTCGGCCGTGTAGCAGCGAATTCTAGTTCGTATCTTTCGGTCTTTTGCTGCACCCTCAATACCAGTCTCTCCTCGATCGCTTGACTACGCCTCTTACGACCCCGATGAGGCTTCTTGACCTTGGTACCTGCGTCGGCCAAGATCTCCGCAAAGTTCTTTTCGATGATGCACCAATAATGGATAGTCTTTTCGGCTCCGACATTTTTCCTGCGTATGAATCCGTTGGCCAAGCTCTCTTCAAGGATTCCGAGACTTTCAAGAATCGTTTCATTGCCGGCGACCTCTTCAATCAAACCCCTGAGAGCGCGCTCGCGCAGACAGAGGGTACATGAGACTTCATTATCATAATCATGGTCCCACATGTCTTTAATTGGGAAGATCAGGTAGAAGCTTGCGGGCGGATCCTCGACCTGTTGAGCACAAAACCAGGAAGTAGCGTTATCGGAGCGCAGACAGCAACGACCAAGCCAGGGGAGCAAAGTCTGTTCCCGCCCTTCGTGAAGCCCGGTGAGCACAAGTCCGTGTTCCAACAAAGCAGGGACACATTCACGCAGATGTGGGAGGAGGTGGGGAAAGACAAGGGGATCCCGCTAAAGATCTGGGCCGAATTCATCTTTTGTGACAAACCTCGTTACCCCATCCCCCAGCTGCCTCCCTTTTTTGACGTGTCTCCTCACATCCACGCGCCGGCATACTCTTTCCCGACAGAATCTCTGTTGCTCAGGTTGACTTGATTTGGTCATGACGGTGAGCTGTTTCAAGCAGCGCTAGATTTCGGCTGGGAAGTCATCATCACTTGCAGTCCGTTTCTTTTATTGATGCAATAGTATGTGCACTAAAACCAGGTACTATAGTTGCTTTCAAAGGAGTGATCAGCGATAGAAGAAAATACACGTTATGAGCTCCCATAAAGACATTGAACTGACTGCCTTTTCATGACCCTCGCCAATACCTACAGGACTTGGCCACCTAGAGACGGGACAAGCCAGCAATCTCTCTTGGGGCGTGGTAGGTCGGGACTTTCATGTCCAGAGCGCTGCCGGAGTAGCCCAAGTCTTCGCCGACCAGCATGGCGCACTTCTCACCAATGAGAAGAGCAACACTATAGGTGTTGCAGCCGAGATTGTCGGGGCAGATGGACAAGTCCGCAACCTTAAGACCTTTGACTCCGTGAACATTGAGACGTTCGTCGAGGACACCATGCTTGACGATGGAATTACCCTCCTTGGGCGCCATTGAGCAAGTGCCAAGGGAGTGCCAGGTGGTCTCGCAGTGACGCTTGACCCACTCTTCGATATGCAGGAGGTCCTCCTTGCTGTACTTGAGGTCTTCGCGGACCTCGTGCATGTTCGAGTTCAGCATGTTGGGTTTTGGAGCTTCGCCGGCTGTCACTGGCATGGACCAAGACCCTGAAGGACATTATCAGGCTAGTCATCATATGGAGAGTTAAGGGAGCGACTAACCGTGCTGGATGCCTGCGGTGAGATGGTTAGGACCAGCGTAGGCGTTGGTGGTCGCCAGATCCATATCCATGGCTCTAGCTGGGGAGTCGTAGGCGTAAAATGGGTGCATGCCAGTGACTTCCCCAGCGTAAGCTTGCATGCGTCGAGCAGTCTCACGTGACTTGATGTATCCCCACACCATGGGAGCCATATCACGCTTGTCATTCATAAAACCAGCGTCAAAGTCAGGAGCCTCGTATGGGTTTGGAGACGTGATCATGGTAGATCCACGAGAGAAAGGATATTCTACGCCATTTAGTTAAAGTAAAATGTGCTAGTGAGGTCGGAGCAAAATACCTAGGAAGTGGAACATGGTGAAGAAGTTGCCTGGAGGAAGTAGCATGTGATCCCCGAACCATCCAGCAATGACGGAATAGTGCATGACCGGTTTGTCAGGCTTGTCCTTGAAGTAGCTGTCCCAGCCTGTGTTGAATTCAGGGAATGGCCACGACTTCATTTCTTCCAGCTCCTTCTCCGTTGGTCGCACTTTCACACCCGCTTCTATTCCGTTAGTAGCTAAGGGTCCAGTGCCGTTGATGTTCCACTGATTGAACACCTTCTCCTGGACTCCTGGGGCGTCTCGTACGAAATCATCAAAAGACTCCACACCTGGCTTCGCACGGAAGACTGAGAAGTGCAAATAATGGTCCTGGAAGTTCAAACCAACACCTGGGAGATCCACCAGGGGCTTGACACCAACTTTGCGGAGCTTTTCAGGGTCACCGATGCCAGATCTTTGCAAGACAAGTGGAGAACTGAGTGTCCCGCAGGAAACGACGATTTGCTTGCGGGCTCTGTAAATCTTCGGCTGCAGCTCCCTGGGTGACAGTGGCTTGGTCGGAACGGTCTTGACACCCACGGCTCGGCCATCTTCTATGATAATCTTATCAATCTTGGTGTTGCATTTCAAGTGCAGGTTCTCGTGGTGAGCCCTGGTGCTGTGAATATATGCGTGGGCCGAGTCGGAACGACGGCCGGTATCACTGCGAACATTAATGTCCGCGGTGCATCATCGCCAAACTTGGGGGCCCTCACCGATTGATCCACTTCAGCCAGTGCTCAGCGCCATGACCTGTCTTCAAATCCTCGATGTCGTCTGACACTGGGATGCCTTGGGATTCAGCTGCCCTCAGAAAGTCCTGCATGATCGGGTACGTGTAGTTGCCAAAAGACACCTTTATAGGGCCATCAAAGCCATGGATGTCTCTGTTGTTGCATGCCCGCTGGTATGTCTCATGCTTCCTCATCAACGGGATAAGCTCTTTGGTGGTCCAACCCTTCGCCTGAAAATCATCGTAGTCGGACGCTGAGGCTCTGGTGTACATCTAGCACAAATGTCAGTATCCAGACGTAGGCGGCCCTCTGTGCTTCTTACCATGAAGTTGATCGAAGAACCACCTCCCAGAATATGCGCACATGGTACGACGGCGCGGCGACCTCCGAGCCACTCGGATGGACGAGAGTAGTAAAACGAAGCTGTTTTGGAGTCCAGCTTCATGTTACGAGGGTAGATTCCTGGCCGATAGACCCTGGAGAGCTTCAGTACGCTTACTGCGTTGTGAGGGCAACTAGGCAACGAGCTTACCATGGGTTGTTCAGATTGTCCTCCCCTCCCTCAATCAGAAGGACCTGGAGCTTGTGGTCCAGGTTGGCAAGCCGACCAGCAACGACACAACCACACGAACCACCACCGCATACAATGATATCAACTTCGTCTGGAATGGTCATCTTGACTGATTGTAGATCAATCAAGTGCTGGGATCACAGAACAAGGAGTAATTCGAGAGGTTCGAGCCCTGAATCATGCCGGAACACTTCTGATATATCCACAGAATGCAACCCCGCCTCACGCATTCGGCAGTACGGAGAGAGTCTGATTCATTTGAGGGATTGGTACCCTGCAAAATCTCCACCTGCCATCGTACCGGTAATTCAAGATTGACAGATCAGGGAACACTCATATGCAAAGCGCCGCAATTGGATTGAGCAGCTTCGAACCGCTGATATGCTGCATCTGTGGGCTCAGCCTTTGCTCGGGCTAGGTCGAGGGTCTTTGGCAAGCATCCTAGAAAGAGCTGACGAATCATTACCAGTTCTAGCCTACCATTGGCTTGGAAACCACTGAGGACCCTCCAGACTGTTGTACAAAGCCACCCGCAGGAATAGAGCGGCTTGCGGAGAGGATGCGTGAGCTACCTTGCAGTAAAGCCAGAGTCATCCAAGGCTGTAGTTGGCCCCGCTTCCATCCCCAAATAGTTACAACTACCAGGCGCCGCAAGCCTGCACTCGTAGATCAATAAACAACCCGGCATCGAAAATCCTGCCAGGAGAAGAACAAGCTGCATTTGACAAGGAAAGTGGAAGTCTCGGCATTGTGTTGTGACTCGAGAAATAACTAAGATGAAAACATAGACGGTATGAATGGTGGCATGTAGAAAGAAAGTGGGGTCTCGAGCGAGATCGCCGCATGAGGAGAGAAAGAGGGGAGATTCATGTCTCTGTCGGTTATGACTTCAGCGCATTTGAAGGGCTGGCGTCTCGAAGCGATGTTGGTTCCCCTCTCTGGCAACTAACACAGCAAGGTAGCTCCTATTTGGCGGCGATCATCCGGTTGTACCGCAGGAGGCATTGATGCTTTGCAAGGAGAAGAAGGCATGCGAACGAAGAGGGGGAACACAGGGTGCTTACGGAGTAGCTTCTCCCTGGAACGGACGGCCAACGTCCGAGTGTAGTTCAAAGCAGGGCTAGGTGCTAAAAGGGCCTAAAACTTAGCCAAACGCGGGGAAGCTTAGGATCCAGACGGCAGAAGGGCCAGAATGCGAAGGACCCAATTACCCCACAGCTGTCAGCAAAGCTTCAAGGTTCTGGGACGATCAGCCATGCGTGTAACCGACTGCATTGGACACGAACCCCCCCGAGTCCAACGCTATTGGCATAGGACACACGCCTCATCCGGGTGTGACGTCCGCCCCGAGACCGCTTGTTTGCTACCTTCAATGGAACCGCACCTGGACTTGGCCAACTGGCGTTTCGAGTAATTTCTGAGATACGGAGTATAGCCTGAAAGCAAGTGGTGCGGTTCGCAGTTGGAGGACCCGCTCGGCATATCAGCAACATATATTTGATGTTGCATGCACTTTTGGGATGACTGGTCGTTGTGTGTCTGTCATTTCTTTGCTCTTGAGGGGCTCTTAACCTCTTTTGCCTAGGATTGCCGCTTGACCGATGACACGCCTGATGCCTGACCTCGGACGCAACTTTTTCGAACGAGACTGAGGGGACCCTCAGCAGCAAATCAACACCAGTAGTGATAATCAGCAATCCTAGAAGTGCAAAACTTAGAGCGCTCAACTTAGAGCGCTCGATGCCTGTTAACATCTCCGCACGCCCGTTCTGTTTACGACGTTCAATGCATTAGTGATTCCTTCAGGAGTCCCTTCAAGTCTTAAATGTGAACTGCCATTTACTATGATGGTGCGCCTCAGCCCTACACTGGCGTGGCGGCGTGACATCTTTATCGAAGGCGGAGGAAGGTGGCAGAATTGATTGGTAATAGAAGCCAAGAAGGACTCGAGGTTTCATTACTTATTTCTTCCCAGTATCGACTGATTGCTATCTTTTTACTCTACCGTCTCTATAACAAATTACCTCATCGCACATTCAAGCTGGCATTCAAGCAGACCCTTTGCAAAATGACGCAGTTCAATGTCACGATAGTCAGTGATACTGTGTGCCCATGGGTGAGTAGCCCGTTTCCAGATTAAACCCCCCGCCCTTTTAACCTTCTTTCCAGTGCTACGTTGGGAAAAACAAACTCGAACGAGGCATTGCGGCCTACCGCGCCGCGCATCCAGAGAGCAAAGACACCTTCTCCCAGACATGGCTCCCGTTCTATCTAAACCCGAATGCTCCCACTAAAGGTGTGGACAAGCGCCAATACTACAAAAATAAATTCGGCGAGCAACGCACGGCCATGATATTCGAGCGCCTGGCAGCCGTGGGTAAAGACGTGGGCATCAACTTCTCGTTTGGTGGAAAGACGGGCAATACAAGGGATTCGCATCGACTGATACAGCTTGGAAAGTCCAAGAGCCCGGAAATGCAAACGAAAGTCGTAGAGGCTTTATTCAAGGCCTACTTTGAGGACGAAAAGGACATCACGAGCCATGACGTTCTAAGGGAAGCTGGTGTCAGTGCAGGATTGGAAGAACAAGAGGTGAAGGCATGGTTAGGAAGTGACAAGGGAGGAGCGGAGGTAGATAAGGAGGTGCGGGAGGCGCAGAGGAAGGATATCAGTGGAGTACCGAATTTCACCCTTCAGGGGAAATATGAAATTGGGGGCGCACAGGATCCCGAGGCTTTTGTACAAATATTTGAGCGCATAAAGGAGGTTGAAGGGTCATAAGCTTCTTCTCTAGAACGAGGAACTCAACGCTTTACAC
Organism: Umbilicaria muhlenbergii; assembly: GCA_000611775.1. NCBI lineage: Eukaryota > Fungi > Ascomycota > Lecanoromycetes > Umbilicariales > Umbilicariaceae > Umbilicaria > Umbilicaria muhlenbergii. Next base: position 871,049 of record KK106986.1, read on the forward strand.
ACAGGTCTGTCCTGATCACCCACTTTTCTCCTGCCGTGACTTCCCTACCCTCGTGCAACAGACAGTCTTGGCCATGCTTGTGTAGGAGCGCCATGCCCACTTCCAACCCTACAGCCACAGGCTCTCCCTCGTTGCTTTTGCTTGAGAACTTCTTTGCTGGGCCAAGTTCAGGATAAAATACCGTCTCTCCGCCGACACAGCCAGTCGCGGGTCCGGTGAGGTAAAGGAGGAGCGTCCAGGTCGTTTTCGCTGGCGTTGGAGGTGTTGTCGGTAGCATTATTGTGTTCGACTCGTCATCTGTTTGTGGTTAGCAGAGTGACAGCTGTACCATCATTTTTTCTGAGTATCAAATTGGGACTGAGGCATGCAACGTATGTTGTTCAGAAGTTGAGGTCAGGTGCAAGAAAAAAAGTCTGCAGTCTATAGCTGAGGGAAGCCTTAACTACCAACAATAGAGTGGGGGGGAAAAGAGATGCGTAGTCATCGATAGATAGAAGGGTACACGAAGGGGCCTGATGATGCTAGCAATGGTCTGTCACTTACAATGTTGATCGAAAAACTGGCCCTTGCCGTACCGGTAAATGCGTATTCGAGGGTTCAATCCGCAAACTTCACCTCCCCACAGTTTTCTCCTCTCATCTACAGTCATACCATCCGCTTGATCATCTCGGCTCGTACTGTTCACCAGTTCTTTCAGGGCTGTAGAGCTCCATAGCTGCTCTGCGAATACGGGGTCGTCAACCTGGTATCTGTCATTCACTCTGAGTGCTTCCCCTTTCTTAGGCTGACCAGGTGTCGTAACGAGCGGTAGTGTACAAAGGAACGACACGTAGTTCTTGCATAACGAAGAAGTCCAAAAATTTCTTATCACTACAATCTGGTCTTGTAGCAGGGTCTCCAAAGATAGATCCGATGTGGGAACTAAAGGCTGTAAAGCAGGCCAACTGGGAGTCGGTGCAGCTTCAGTGGCGAGTTTAATTTTCTTCGCGGCCACAGCTTTACTCTTGATCTTTACTGGCATTATCAACTATCAGGCTCTGATTGGTAGTTGGCGACAGTACATCTGAGGGACGACTGTGGAACTCTGCAGGAGTACGAATACAATAAGTGGCAGTCTCCAGCTGGAGGCCTACTCCATGAAATAGTTAATGGAATTCTCTCAGGTGGAAGTTGTTGATATTTGTGGCTTTTGGTATATGTCTATAACTTGAGACTCACGATGATGTTTTGTGATTGATATGTATTCGTGGGGAACCTCAGCTGCCTGATCTGGCCAAGGGATGTGAGAAGCTTGGGCCTCCTTCGCCGTACGGAGGAAGATTCGCAACGGCAATCCCCATCCGTCAAGGTATCTATCACCTCGAAACCAACCACCACTAAGTCACACCTCGCTTTGCGCATACCACAAGAATGCTTTAGCAGCCCACAAACAGAGCCCATCTTGATCATCACGTGGTTTGCCCGCCCCAGCCAGCGTTCCAACTTAAAAGCCATTCACGGCGCTCACCTCACCTTCTCAGACAAACATGCCGAAGCGGAAATGACAATGCAGGAAGCGGGATCAGACGGTACGCAGCGCGTAGAAGGCCAGGATGGGAGTATTAGTGGTCAGGTCAGTGGAGTTGGCGCAACATCGCCGGGTGAAGCCGCGAATCGGAGCGTGGAGGAGCATTCAGTCCTGCAGAAGCCGGCGCACGAGCTTCAGGACGTAACGTCGGAAGGCGGACCGACAGATGCTCCTCCACGACACGAATCGCTCACTCCGCCTGGTGATATGCCTCTCGCAAAGGACACAAATACGGAAGAAGGTGAGGGTCAAATCATGACGACGAGCGTCATCGAGCAACGAAACCCGCTTGACACCACACTCGTCGCCGGCGAACCTAACACTCGAGCTCACGATGACGGGGACCAAACAGTTTCTGGGCTCCCTGCGTATGAGGATTACGGCACATCACCCTTTACACAAGACTACGCTCCCTCCTTGCCGATCCTTCCCAATGGTACACCAATGACCGACGGTTTATTCTCGGAGGCCGCCCCCTCTGTTGTGGAATCGGAAGCACCGAGGATTCAAGCATTTGCAAAACTCGAGTTTGACGACGGGCAATTCTACATGAACACATACTCGGTGGAACTTGGGCGAGATATACGAGCTGCGCGGTTGGCCTCCCAGTGGGATCTTGGAAGCCCCCAGGAGCCAGACGCAAAGATAAAGAAGCGGAGCACAAGCAGTGGAGACGCCTCACAAACACCTATCAGAATTAAACGGGAGGATAGTCGGAAGATGGCAGGCAGCGTCGTTAGTGAGAGCGGAGGCATAATGGGGGTGGATGTGCAAAACTCAGAGCCGAGGCGGAGAACGAAGGGCAAGAAGTCCAAATCCACAGATTCGTCTTCGCAGTACCGGTCGCGTAAAAGTTCTGGCTTCTTCCCTGCTGTACAGACGGACTATCAATCTCTAGCTATGGCATCACTCACAGATAGTACTTTTGGGGCGCATCCCGTGGATCCTCTTTCCCTCTTACCGTCGCCAGACGAGTGTCCGTTGATTCCAATACACCCTCCGGTTGTACCAGAAGGCGTTCCTGCCGGGCACAGAGGCATATCGCGGAAACATGTTAAAATTGCTTTCAATTTCGAAAAGCATCTATTCGAGATTGAGATAAAGGGCAAAAACGGCGCCTTTGTTGATGAGCAATGGCATGCGCAAGGCGAGCGTCAACCCTTGAGAAGCGGTAGCTACATACAGATAGGCGGTGTAGGTGTGCGATTTGTATTACCTGATGTCGCATTGGGCGAAACAGGTGCTGAAGGCACCCTAGAATCTAATCCTGCAGCAGGAGGCAAGATGAGTTTCGACTTCGAGGATGGGAGGGGGGAAAGTATAGCTATGGCTGACAGTAGCGAGGTCGATAGCGGAGGTGATGACGAAGCCACCCCGGATGACAGTGGTGAAGAGGATGATGGTGATGAAGAGGAGGATGAGGATGAAGAGGACGAGGGAGAAGATGAGGGACAGGAAGGTGTGGGAATGGCAACAGAGGACGCAGATCAGGTAGAGATGGTTGCATCTGAAGAAAGGCAAAGCGAACAATCCGCACAGGAGGAAGCAGTAGAGCCGCCTGTGAAAGAAGAGCCGAAACCAGAACCTGTTCTGCCACCACCGAAGCGGAAAGGGCCTGGAAGACCACCAAAGAACGGCATAATCTCGAAGCGTGAACAGGCGCTGCTGGCACGGCAAGCCAGGGAAGCGGCCAAGAAGGAAGCAGAGGCAAAAGCATCCGGCAAATCTCTACCTGGCACAGCAAAGAGTGCTAAAGCTAAAACGGGAAAAGAAGTTTCGCCCGAGGTATCTTCCGCCCAGCCTAAACCAGAGAAGCGGAAATATACGAAACGGAAGCCTAAGGTTGAAGCTCCGCAGGAAGGACAGCAGGACATACGTGAGACAACAGAGACAGGCCAATCGATCCCTCCGGATCAAGCTTCAGAAGCTGTCGCGGCATCCAAACCACCCAAAGAGAAGAAACCTCCAAAGCCGCCTAGGTCGCCGTCACCTGTGTTTGACGAGTCCACTATGACTCCCGAGCAATTAGCCAAGCCTCAATCCTCTTACGTTGTTCTCATACACGAAGCGTTGTCAAATTCAAAGATTGGGGCTATGTCACTTCCTCAGATCTACCGTGCAATTGAAAGACGTTACCCTTTTTACAAGCTACGGGTACAAACTACTGGATGGCAGAGCAGTGTACGGCACAACCTCTCGCAGCATCCAGCCTTCCGCAAAGTCGAACGGGATGGAAAAGGGTGGATGTGGGGCCTCGTGCCTGAAGTGTCTATCGAGAAAGAAAAGAAGAGAAGGCCTTCACCTCCTCCAATGCCACCACAAAACTACTACCCTCAAAATGCCCAGATGCCTCGGTACCCTTATCCGTATCCCGGTCAGCCACTACCGCATGGCCATGTTCCGCCTCATTACGGTATGTATCCTGGTATGCCTGCGGGCGTACTACACGGTCCAGGAGCTAGCAACCCGCCAAGCCACGCACCAATTCCACCCGGAGCGCCAATTGGCTTACCACCGCCTCTCGCAAGTGCGCAGGCAAACACGGCATCTTCATACCAATCGCCATACCAGCCTACACCCCACACACAACCGGTCCCACCACAACCGCCACCACCGCCACAACAACCGCCATCCTCTTCACTCAACGGGGCTAATGGGACCTACGCGAATGCCAATATCCAGCCGCCCCCACCACCGTCCGTAATGTCCAAGTCCCCAGCACCAGGACCAAGCCCATCTCCCGCCCCTAACCCCCCTCAACCCCAGCCGCAACAAGCACCACTCCTATCACCATCCCCAGCACCACAGCCCGCACCCTCCAGCAACCTCGGCCAAGACGTCCTCACCGCCGTCGGCAAATTCAAAACCGCCCTCATCTCCTCCATGCCGGACAAAGAGCGCGGCGAACAAATCGTCACCTCGGCCATCAACCGCACCCTCGGCCTGCAGTCCGCCTCCAGCATGGCCGGCGGCGAAGACCCCCAGGAAAAAGCCATCATGACAGCCCTCGCCGGCATGCTCGGTAACCTGAGTAAGAAAACTCAGGAGGCTCAACACCGCCAGGCTTCTAATCCACCGCTGCCGGGTCCTCAGCAACAGCAGCAGCAGCAAGCACCGCCACTGCAACCCCGGCCACCGCCACCACCGCCACCGCCGCCGCTCACAACGCAGGGTAGTCAACAACACAGACCGCCCCCGACCACCGCGCAGCAGGGCGCACAAGCACAGCTGCTGCAGCTACTCCAGCACATTAACAGACGCGCCAACGGGCCCCCTGCTCCACAAAGACCGCCTCAGCCGCTGCAGCAGGATAGTCACGGTCCGGCGCCGAGTGCGTCGCCGCTCAGTAATGGCGTCGCTAGTCCGACGGCGGGCGCGGCGGAAAAGGTGGGGTTGGGTGGTGGCGAGGGTGTGGGTGTAGAAGTGAAGGGGGAGATGGCCGAAGGGGGGAAGGTTGTGACGCCCGCAGTCGGTGTGGTCGGTGGGACTGATGCGGCTGATGCGGCTGATGTGAATATTGTGACTGATACGATTAACGCCTCTGATGGCGCAACGGGCGGGGAGAGTGCGGTGAAAGAAAGTCCTGCGTGCAGCGGGACCAAGCGGACGCTGGACGAGAGCGAGGCAGCGCTAGATGTGGGCCAGCCCGAGGCGAAGAGAGTGGCGGTGGAGTAAGGAGGATGTTTCTGAGGGAGAGAAACAAGGGGGGAGGGTTTTCATTTTCCGCCGTCGTTTGTTTTCCGCGATACCCCATCTGCAGGAGCTCTTTTGCAGGGGCGTTGCATTTGCAGTGGCGCTCCAGGATATCGACGACGTATGCATTGCTGGCGGCACGAAGCTTGATGTTATTATCGGATGACAGCGTAGATAGGCATAGAGACTTTAATTTAATTTGATTCGACATGATAATTGTTACATGTCAGAATCCCCCTCGTAGTCGTTCGTTTCGTCGCTTAAATAGATAGCACGAGGCAGAATTGGCCTCGCCTGATAGATAGATACCAGGACACCCCGTAAACCAATGATGATGCAGATGAATACAAAGCCCCTGCGCTCATGGATGGAACACGTCTAGTTCTCGTGCACAGTTCGCCGTCTAGAAAGAACCATTGAAGAAGGAGTTGCAGACAGAAGAGGGGAAAAGCAGCGCCAAACCGGTGTCAACCGAGAAGAAATCATCACATCGCCATCTCCGCCTGCAGCTTTCGAAGCTCTTCTTCCTCGTCATCTTCTTCCATTGCTTTGGTCTTGCCTTTCACTATAACAGAATATGGTTAGTGCCTACAAATGACTTTCTTGCATGGTGTGGGATTTTGGCTTACGCTCTCCATTTGCAGCGGCGGGTAACCTATGCACCGTATCCGACACGGGCACCGTCCCTGTGCCGAGCATTTTCTTGTCCATGTCTTCTTGCTCGAGCTGCTCGAGTTCATTTTCGAGCTCATCTTCGTCGACGGGGTCGCCGATGGTGGTCGAGGTGATGGCGTTGGCGATTTCTTTGCTGAGCTCGTGCTGGGCCTGTATTTCCTCCCTGTAGCCAAAATAAAGTTAGCAGACTTGTACTAATAGTACGATCGACGGAGTGGACTCGGGGGTTTACGAACATGGTCTGGTCGACTTTGTCCATTGTCAGGTTGCCGTGGATTTGCTTCAGAGCATCCGAGGCATTCTTCATGGCGATGATGGTCTCGTGATTGATATTTGCCGATTCGATCGAGTATATTTGCTGCTCTAACATGGTGATCTGGCCGTTTGTCTGTTCGAGGGATTGTTCGTGCTGCTTCTTGCGCTTCAACGCATTTCGTGCCGCTGTAGCATAAGGTTGTCAGCGCATAGCTTCCTCTTGGTCCTATATACGAGTCGATAGAGCATCTTCGAGCGCTCATCCCCTGGGCTGAGCTGTCTGGGAGGATCCATCAACGAATGAGCACACGTGCCACGTACCGGTCTTGTTCGTTGCGACGAATTTCCTGGCAAGCGTATCTTGCTCTGCCATCTGGTTCTCCAAGTGCCTCTCCCTCTTCTGCAGCATATCAAGCTGTTGCCGTAGATCCAGTATCGCTCTCTTTGGCGCCTCCTTCCTCTTCTGCACCGAGCTTCCACCGAACCAGCTCCCCAGCATCTTGGCGGTATTTGTCGAGGGCAGCGTCAGAAGTATACAAATTTAACAGGATTGTCCGCTGGATGTCGAAGTGTTGTCAGTGTGTGCGGAGGCGTGTCTTCAAATCGCGGTCAAGATTAAGTGGTCTTGGGGGTGCCGCCAGGTGATCTGATGATTATAAAGGCAGCCAAGGACTCGTTTGCCGCGCCTACTCCGTAACACTTGAACGACAAGCTGGGTGTTTCTTTTAATGAAGAGCTTGATGGGCTGTGTATTGGTATTTGCCTGGCAGCGGGGGCTGGAGTGTATGTGCCGTGGTTCTGTTTGTTGCCTTGACCGAACGAAATGATGCATGAGGTTCATGAACGTGAGCTAGTCCCGCCCTGCCGCCCGATGACATAGACACGCTAGGGGAAGCGATCGTCATCACGTGCAGATGCATCTGTCGAGCTATCCAATTCCCCAATATAGAGACGTGGATACCCACAGGCTATCGCGGAACAACAACTGCGACGCGAATATCGACTTGAGTGCTTCCCTTCCGACACAATGTACCTGCGCATGACGCTCTCTAAAGTGATCCAACCATGAGTGCGGGCCCCTTGCCCACGCGCCTCATCTTCCTCAGCGAGCTTGAACACCAACCTCCCGGGGCAAAAGTTCGCTTTCTGGGGTGGTATGAACAACTTCCACACCCTACACAAGGAGGACTTAGCTGATCGGCAGCGGTCTACAGTGTCACGAAGTACTCTACCGCAACCGGTAGTATAATCCTACAGCATGCCTTTCCAAAATCCTTGGACGCCCCTGTGACTGCAGTGGTAGATGTGAATCTGCTCCTGTCAACTCTCAAGTCTACAGACACACAAGTGGGAGAATGGGTTAATGTGATCGGTTACCTCGAAGCTTCTAATGAAGTATCAGCTGCAAGACAGCAGCGGCGAGGCGGAAAGGAAGCCGCTCGAAGAACGACAGGAGTTTACAGAGTACAGGCCATTATGCTGTGGAGCGCTGGGGCTGTGAGGATCGCGGACTATGAGAGGGTGCTTGAAGAGCGGAAGAGGCTTGAGATATGAGGAGGATGAGATGAAAGGACTCTTTCGATTATGCCACATGGTTGTCTGTGTCGTGTACATAGCTCCGCGAGCAACTAGCTTGAGCCGTTTGAGTCTCCCAATGATGCAGATGCCACAGCGAAAAGTAAACATTCGGTGCTCTTTCCAATGTTTTTGTTGTTCATCTTGAGTGGTGAAACTCGCCAGATGTTTAGAAGGAAGCAACGCTATTCCAGCAGAAGAAAATGTGAAGAAGATAGCACATAAAAGCACCCCATCGACTACCGTCTGCCCCGACGCCAGTCTTCAAGCCCATGCTGACTAATATCTACAAGCAAAATCGGCAAGTAGCATCAAGAAGAAGGTAAAGGCGACAAAAGGACCACCAAAAGCCGCAGGAGTAGTGTACATCTTGGTACATAGTCCAGCAACCTCGCTTGACAATAAGAAAGAATGGTAACCCTCCCTCGAGTAGAATCGGGGCCATCACACAACTCCGGATTAATACACATGATGATTCGTTGCAGTCGTTCTATGTTTGATTTCTGTCAAATCATCTGTGTCAACTCCGTTGACCTTAGCTTCAGTTCAGAAGGTAACTTTCACGAAGCATGGTCTAGGAGTACCTTCTTTGGATACCCTGGCCCGCCATTACCTGACCGTTTTGCATGGCCATGCCGTAAGGATTCGCGTGGTTATTGTAATCCCCTGGCATGGTATGCGATGTGTAGTTACCAATGCCCTGTGCTTGTGATACTGGGCAGTCCTTGTGCGCTAGCAGCATAGTCTTGAGGTTCACAATTTCCTCGCGAAGCTGGGTCACTTGTGCCGAGAGCGCGTCGTTCTCACTGCTGAAGATCTCGACTTTAGCCTGCAGGTTAGCAAGCCATTGCTTCTTGCGCTGCCTGCATTTCAATGCAGCCACCCTTGTCAAACGTCAGTCTCTGTTCGACGTGAAGTATGCACCGGAGCTCGTACCTGTTCCTCTCCAGGAAGTTCTTTCGCTTTTCCTCATCGGTCATCTTCTTGCCGTTCTCGTTGTATTGTTCTTCCTTGATGTTGTTTTCTTCATCCGAATCCATGCCATCCATGCTCAAATCCATGTTGGCAGCCTCATTGCTAGTCTTCGATTTCTTAGCTGCGGGCGCCTTCGAAGGTGTCTCCTCTGCTTTTCGTCTACCGTTTGAAGGTTGAGTACCCTTTCCGGTGGAATTTCTCTTGCCCTTTGCTCTAGTATTGGGTTTTGCTTGACTCTCGCCGTCATCAGACATCTCGCCACTCATCTCACTCACACCACGTGCTGAGCCAGATATGCTGCCTCCAATACTGGCGTTGCGAGCTGCTCTTTTGGCAAGATTTGGTGAAGTCTCGTGCGATTTGCTTGGCAAACTGCTAGGGTGAGCGTGAGTTGCGCTGGGTTGGTTGGGTATGGCGAACTGGTTGTTCTGCTGGGTACCGTTCCCAGCTTGTGCAAGCAGAAACAAGCCGTTGGCAGCATCGTTGTCGTGCTGCCCGAATGGTTGTTGTTGCTGCTGTTGAGATGTTTGGTCCATGTTAGCGATTGGTACTTTTTGCTCCTGTGGTTGTGATGTTGCACCGTTCATATGGTTATAGGTCTCTGTTTTGCGTGCTGCTGCTACATTCATAGCTGTACGATGGAAGTCCAATGTACCTGGAGTCGCACCACCATTCGCCAGTTGTTGATATAGTGCTTGTGAGTTGGGACTTGGCGCTGGGAACATAGACCCGCCTCCACCGGGCGTCAGTCCAGTCCGCAGTGAAGACTCGTTCGGTGTAGGGAAGCCTCCCCTCAAGTGCCCGTCGAAATAATCTCCGCCTGTGGGCCCACTCAGCATAGCAGGACTCAATGGCCCTGATCTTAAAGAGTTCGTCCAGTTATATCCACTGGCCGAACTTGCGCCACCTAACAACGGTGCCGGCGAGGTGAGCGCGGCTACTGGAGGTAGCAATGACTTCCCTGGTGTTTCGGATGAGGGATTGCCAAAAGATTGCTCGAAGGGATTTGGTTCGAGGGAGAAGTGACTGCTGTTGTGGACGGACGAGAAGTAATCGGGAGTTTCAGCGGTGTTCTGTTGCGCTGGCGCAGGTCGTGGTGGTGGCGCAAGTGGTTGTGTCGTCTCAGCATTGGAAACAGGCTTCTTGTCTCTGCTGTCGTCCTGGTCGGGTGGCTGTTTGATGGTGGTCGGAGGATCTGGGATGGTGTTAGCAGGATGATGCAATTGCTCTTCGACAGCATACGCGATGATATATGATCTGTGGCAGGTGGTGAGCGTACCCGATCGTGGCGGTAGAGTGTGCTCGAGGTCCTTGGTTGACTGCAAAGGTGAATCGTTCTTCGATGTATCTTTACCATCCATGAGTCAGCGCGCAGGTACTCGACATGCGACGATGATGTCAATTTAGGCTTGTTTGAGGCTCGAGGGGCAGCGGCAACGAGCACGAAGGGCTGACGGTCAAGGGTGAAGGGTGACGGGTGACGGGGTGGCCAGTGAGATGACGGAACCAGGACAGGAAAGCGAGCTGACTGACCTTCTGACTTCACGACATTTCTCTTACTGTCCATCGGCGAATTCGTCCTCGAGGCCGGACGTGGCATGTGGGGAGAGTTCCTTTGCGCAACGGCCGCTGACATATCTCGTCGATGACGAAATGGGGGGGGATGGACAGGAGGAGTGCGAGGGCGAGTGCGCGTGTGTCGTAACTACCGTACCTTGTCTACCTTGTCGAGCTTGTTTAGAAGGCCTCTACCTGCGGCAAGCAGCAAGCACGGTTTCTTGGCAGGGAGTGTCCCGAGCAATGGATAGGCAAAGAATGCAGACGTTCCTAGGCCGCGCAGACAGCTTGTTCGCGTTGCGCGTGAAGGGCTGTGGGCTGTGGGCTGTGGGCGGTGGGCGGTGGGCGGTGGGCGGTGGGCGGTGACCTTGCCGTTGGACACCCGGCTACGCACCGATGATGTAGTTGGCAAGCTTTTGGGGGAAGATCCTGATCGACGAAAAAGCGAAAGCGAAAGCGAAAGCGAGAAAAGTCTTTGAATGGGCTGAGCGGCCTCCCACGCCTTGTTCTCGCTTCCGGCAGGGCACGCCGGACGCCGGACGCCTGACGCCTGACGCCTGACGCTTGACGCTTCACGACTTCTCCTGTGCAGACTGGAGACGGATCCTCGTCCTCTGTCGACGACTGGGAAGGATCCTGGAAACTCTTGGGACTCGGCGAGCGAGTGGTGTCGGAAAGCCTGGGACCGTGAGGCGGCTGGACTGGAGGCGTTGGAACTTCACGCAGGAACGGACCACAGATGGGCGGGAGAGTGGGAGCACCGAGGAAATCACGGCGTGCCTTAGAGTGATCATCTCACAAGGGGAGGAAAGGTGCCAAAGATAGCGAACGGTGGCCGCGCAAAGGACAAGACGGATTACCAATATACTCCGAGTACAGTCAATCAAGCATCAAGCCACCACACCCGTGCCGTCCGTCTCCCTCTGGACCATTCCAGTAAATGGCCCTTACTGTCTACGCGCAACAACGATACGACGATAGCCAATCTCAACCTCTCGCTGTGAGCCCCTCCCGCGTAGCAGTCTCTGACCACGCGTGGCGGTGGTGAGTGAAGGAGATTTTTCGGATCTCGAATGCAAGAGACGATGACGTGACGGACCCCGACCCGGCGGAGACACACGCCAAACTCAAAAGAGATGGAAAGCACCTTGGAGATCGCGGGTGTTGCATGGGTCGTGATTGAGTCGAGAGAATCTCAAGCAGATGGCCGTTGATGAGGCTTGAGCAGACTCAGCCCTGATTATTGTCACGTCAAGACAGTTCAAGTGCTTGCTCGCGAAAGATATACGGAACGTTTTCAGAGACTTCTTTGAAGACACAGTTACGGAGGTAATGGAAGTCATTGTTGCATCTAGCAGCACGATTGCGTCAGAGAAACCTTAACCAGGATCATCCGATGCTTACTAATCCAATCCAGTCCATTCTGCAGGAACAGCCTTACAGACCATACTGTCGGATACCTTACGCTCCTATGTACTGGCATGAATCGTACACCAAGACAAGGAATCTTGCTCGCAGGAAGATAATCTTTGAGCTACGAAGACAGAACGGAAGAGATACTACCGTCAACATTGTGGTAGCTATCCAGCTAAAATGAAGCAAAACATAGTCACGCTGAGCAAATAAAGAAGATGAGAACATTGGCAGAATGGAACCAGAGTGGAATAGAATCAAATGCCTAGAACGAGAACACAGAAGAACAAGACAGATCGGAATGAAAAAAAAATTGGAATTAAATGAAGCAGAGTAGAACAGAATATCAGATCTCTATCGTCGCAGCTTATGCTACAATATCTTACGGTAAGATGCATACTGATTCTCAGATTCGTGCACCTCTTCACTGGAACTAATGTCGTGGGACGGATGAATGGGTTTTGCTCCTGCTTGCAGTATAACTGGAGTGCATTTTCTGCATTATTGAGCAATAAATGTGTCTTCGTAGCGTAACAGCTTCATACAAGTCCACTCGAAGTATTCAAGCGGGTAAGCATATTCTATTGGAACGGGCAATATGGGATCTCGAGGAGACATTGTGGAAATGCATACTAAGAAAAGCCCTCGAGAACACTGTCATCCTGCCCATGAGAGAAGAGATAAGCCGGTTGTCCCGGTACGTATGGTACCCCAGCAGCGGATACGCCCTAGCGGCCGACTGATTAACCCGTATTCGACGAAGGCACGAATATGCCCGGACCGGGGACGGCATGTGACCGCGAGGACCATCTTCGAGCGCAACCGGCAAGCAGTGATGTACGAAGGCACCCCGTGGATCAGAGTACCAGGCGTTCTCAACGGCTTCGGCGCGAACTGTCTGATGCATATCTCCTCCGTTGCTGCTGCTGGAACTGAACAGGCCGGTTGATATACAGTTCCTCCTGCTCGGTGCTGCTTCCACCGGCGCGCATGCGTTCCGCTGCTTGTAGCTCATACTGCTTCGATAGATTCTGCAGATCTTCAATTTGACTCTGGGAGGAGTGTTAGAGGATGAAAGTTCCGAAGCACTACACTGTTCCGCAGCGTCGCCGGCAACAGGCTGGCTCACCTTGGTCAATGGTTGGCCAGGCGCGGTCACGAGGTAGCCTTCACGTCCCTGAGTCAAGGTGAGCAGAAGCCTCGCTGGCGCTTGCCGTGTGGGGCGATATACCTGGTAGGAGTATGGTCGTACAGATGCCGACGGCCCCAAGTAGTACTGTATGTGGCCGAAGATGATATGACGAGAGATGCCGAAGCCAGGGACAAAATATTGCTTGTGCTCAAAACCCGAGGAAGACGACATGGTATTGTGCAATTGAGCATAAATAAAGCGATTGGTCCAGATGCTGAGGAGTAGGAAACTGGGATGATGATTTCTGTTTGACCGGTTGCCATGCTCTTATACAATTTCATCTCAGCCCGAGTATACGACATGAAGAAATCGAATATCAATGTTGGCCCTGACCATTCGCATCCATGGCACACACCAGAGCTGAAAAGGAAGCGCTAAATGTTGCCAAAAGTGCACAGTCGCTCGACTGGTTGTTTGCCTCATTGGCAGCCTCACTTAGCCTCATTATTGGCGGTGATCTTTCGATAGCCACTTACGATAATCTACGACGGCTGGAATGTTCCTTTGACATCGAATGGTACTGTTAATGGCAGCAGAGAAAGACGCAAAAGACGGCGTAAGGCAGCAAGCACTCTAGATTGCGTTAGCACTTTACGCCCGGCCAGGCACAAGGTACCCGGCCAGGCCAGAGAACCAGGACCTATCGCCTTGATTGACATCAAAGAAGCCTGGTTGCCTTACACGGATAATCTGATATAAGCGTCGGAGATACCAGCTCGTTGACCAAAAGAGTCTGTCCGGCCCAAAAGAGTGCTGCGAGAAAGCATCCATGAATGGTCGTATCAACTGGCTAAGGGCGTCGACTAACCAGCAATGACCAAGTCTGGACGGCATGCTGGCTCATGCTTCGTAATGCGAAAGCCCTGCCATCTAGGTACTAGCTACTGCTCTGTTGATGCGGATAGTCAGATGAGTACAGGATAAGTAATCGATGGAAGGACCATGAACTGAAGATCGCTCTAAAACCAGCGCAGTAAGCTGCGGGCTGGCCAGGGGAACGGCGTCCATCTGATTGCTGCATATGCTTTCGCCGCTTTCTCTTTCCATGCTCACTCAATCTGCGAAATTGACATGATGAATGCGCCGCCTCACGAAGAATCATCATTTAGTCATTCGTACGATGGTCAGCTCTCGGCGTGGATCTTTGCGGAATCTGGGACTTCATCACCAGCTATGATCACCATCGATTATAGTGGAACGAAGCACCTCTACATTGATTCCCTCCAGAACATCAAGAGCCAGGCTTTCCAGGGCAGCTGCATACGCAGGTTTGAAGTATTACAGTGGAGAGCAGCGAATGAACTAGTTGTCGTCTACCACGACTCGACCGCTGTTACAGATACTTAGGTAAGGGGCCTCGACCCTTCTGCCTGTTACAAGCTTCGAAACCCCACCACCAGCGCGAGGACCGTCACGTCCGACATCCACTCGTACTGTCGTTCAACTGTGTCGATCAGATGACCAGATGACCATTACATTCGTGATTAAGGTTGTACTCGAGCCGATACAAGCCGAAGATCGTTCCTTGTTCAGCAGTACCACCAAGCCCTAAGCCCCTTCGCACGGCATGGCAGAGGTCACACGACAATGGCCGAGGGACGTGGCCTTGCCCTGTCGTTCAGAGCTACCTTACGTGTGCAAGCCTTGTGGCCCACGAGTCGTCATGACTGGCCTTGATCCACTACCACGATGCAGCGCCCGGCTAGGCTATTGTTTCTTTGGGAGGAGCTTGCTTATTTTATTGGGGACCCCCGGAAAGTCGGGCACAGCGAGCCCAATATACGGCGTCATTGCATGATTCTGAATGCGAGGAACATCTTTTAGGGTCAAACGAGATAACAAATCGAGTTCGGAGACCGAAGATCGCTCCTATTCCTTGCGGAAATCCTACAAAGCCATCCAGTAGGGCTACTCAACGAGTCCGATGTAAAAAGTGAAGCACACCCATGCTACCCTGAACTTGCTACAGCGAAAGGGTTATCATCGAACGACCGTGAGAGATCTGCCTTCTTGAGGCACCAAACGCCTTGCTCCAGACAACGGCCCCACTTGTCCTTATTCTCAAGTCTGGTAGGACAGCCACGGTTGGCGTCTCTCTGCAGCTGAAGGGGCTAAAGACTGCGTTTCGGGATGCCCGATGGACGTCCAACGGACACATTGCAATACCGTCAGTAGAAGCCCTAATTCAGAGCGAGAGGGACTGATTCTCATGGGCCACATCTCACGAACTACTTTTATGAGGACTTGAAGATAACCTGGCTCTTCCACAACGTCGAAGAACCCTATGGAAAGCTGATGGACCCCATCGACCGTAGGAACTGCTGGTTCGACAGGTTTTGAAATGGTGTGTATTTGGCTAATGTATGTTAGCCATTGCATACCATACTTAGATTCCCAGGGGACACCGACATTGTCTCTTTCTCTACCAACGCCGCATTTGTTCTGCTTGAGCCTTATCATTCAGTCAATTATCAGCATACGCCCTAAGTTTTAACACTGTTGCACCAAACGCACACACGGGCCCAAAACGATACCCACTTTGCCCTGGTTGCTAACAAAATCGCTTTTTGCTACTGTAACAGGTTCAGTCATCACACAATGCGAGGAGATGATGAAGCTACCCGCACCCTACGTCCAATGCACCCTCGAGAGAAGTGGCTCACGCTCGCCTACCAGAAAAAGCCGCGCTTCCAGTGTCCGCTCTGGGAAGATCAGATGGATAGACAGTACAATCAAAGAAGGCTCTTCATGTTTCCTTTTGATCCGGCTAAGGCCAAGGTTGGGAGGGCACTGCTTTGGAGATGCCTACACCACGCCAGCCATGCCCCGACCCGCCCTGCTCTTCCTCCTTAGCTGGAGTCCCCAAGCGGATATTGCAACCGAGACTCCATCTCGCCTTCAGAATTGCTTCCTGTGAAAACGACAGAGGATACAGAACCGAGCAGACGTGGGGATTACACATGAAACTCAACATAATACCAGCTAAGCATGTGGGCATTTCTACTCCGTGGAGGTACTCTCAAGAGAGATGTTACTACCAAGGATGATGTTACTATCAAGGATGATTTCGGAAACGGTCGAAGCTGACTGCTAGTGGTCCCCACCAACCTCTCTTTTCGGAAGCTTGAAGAACCGCCGGCTTTTATAAGGAGTCATTGAACATCCTCTTAACGTGCTCGAAGCATGTATCCTACCCCCACGTTTCAACTCTTCCACAGTAACGGTACATACGGCACCAGTATTGTCAAACTCTTTTCTCGGTCATGGGGCGCTATGAGCGCAAGCCCTAAATTCTTTTGGGTAGGTACAGAGCGTATTGACAGGACTCGGAAAGATGCATGCACCACACTATATTCGAAGCCGTGCCCGTCACGAGTTCCGAAGCCGGCGATGATTATTTATAAAGAAAGAAGAAATGGCTCACGTTTTATCGCTCCGGAGAAAGCGCGCGCAAGGGACTTCCCCTTCTGGATATGTCAGCCGGGGGGAAAAAAAACAGTGAAAAGACGGCGGATGCCTAGCTTCGGACAGCGAAGTTGAGCTGAAGCTTGGCATTACATTCCGTTCAGAAGCAGCATTTCGAGTGAGGTTTTACTCCAAACGATGAGGGCTATGCGTGAAAGAACTTAGGGCTAACTCGTGGCGTTCAACGACAGGGATGCTAACAAGCACGCTGCAATAACCTTGCATAGCTGCCATTCCCATCGTTCACCGCTCCATCACTCTGTGCCATTGAAGGATTTTCCATATCCGAAGGGCTGAAGTGCTGGTTCAATTCTATGAAAGCGTTCTAAGGCAAAAGCACGTGTCTACTCGGGCGGCACATAAGGATGTATCAGCATCTCGCTGAAGCTACATTCGCAATCTCAGTTAGCAACCGTTAACATTCACAGCGAGTGCAAAGGATTTCACATACGACTCTAACTTCTGCTTCCCTCTAACCTCCTCCACCAATAACGGCATCTTCACCACGTTGAACTCGTCATACAACTCCTCAATCTGCTCCAGATACTTCTTCTGCATCCTTCTCCTCGCATTACACTGCTCGCAATCGTTGCTCTTCTTCGGGAACAACAGCTGATTGACGACGATGCTGTGCGTGTCGATCTGGTACGACGCCAGCTCCTGGATCATCCTCTCCGTTTCGTACAACGACAGGAATTCCGGAATGCATACGCAGACAAAGGTGGTCATGTCTGGGTTTTTAAATTGCGTATTGACCTCTCCGATCGTTTCGCGCAGCGATTCCATCTTCTGTAGCACCTCATCGAGGTTCTGCCCGCCAGGAAGCCCGCCCCTTGCCCCGATCACCGAATTGAGCATGGGACCAAACTGAGTAGACAGCTGCGAGAGCTTGGCCAGGGCTTTTTCCAGCACGGTGGGGAATTGGAGGAAGCGGAGCGTGTGTCCCGTAGGCGCCGTGTCGAAGATGATGGTTTCGTAGGACAGCGACTTGACTTGCTTGAGCACTTCCGCAAACGACATGGCCTCATCCACACCCGGTATCTAGAACCCGTTCGTCAGTGATGAACTTCCCCCCCCCACATTGTGTATTACACCCACACTAAACGCCAAATCCTGCATCATCCCCCCCATCCCCCCCAACCCCGCCATGGCCTCCTCCGCCCCCTCCCCCCCTTCCTTCAAAAGGTCCTGAATACTCCCATTCGGATCGATTTCCATGGCGCTCAGATTCGTAAACCCCTCGATCAGGCGGGCCTCTTTGCCGAATTTCTGGCTGAAGGCATCGCTCAGGTTGTGCGCGGGGTCGGTGGAGATGAGCAGGACGGATTTGCGGACGCGCGCGAGTTGGATGGCGAGGGAGCAGGAGGTGGTCGTTTTGCCGACGCCGCCTTTGCCGCCGACGAAGATCCAACGGAGGGTGCGTTGGTCGAGGAGGGATTGGAGGGTTGGTTCGAGGGTGTCGGTGTCGTCGGTGTTGATGTGGGCGGTGGACATTGTGCGTGGATAACGGATTGGGTTTAGAGGCCGTGGAGGCTTGCGTGGAGAACGGCTGATGTGGTGAGGGTCTTGCCTTGAGATTTTCAGGATGGAGATACAAGACTGAGGGGTTGGGCCTCGTGATTAGCTCAAAGTCTCGGTCGATAAGGGCCAACAGTGGTACCTTACTAAAGTTGTATTTGGCGTACTACTCGTACTGAGACCTCTGCAGTTGCCGTTGACTTCGTCTCGTCGTAGGTTCTGCGTCGTCCCGAAAGCTTGTCACGTCTCGTCTTGTGCGAGGTACCCTACCAAGAAAATCGTGGCATCCAGAACTCTGACGTACTCCTACGTTGAGGCGGCTTCCTTCTAGCTTCGCGGCGATCGGCAGACCCCGACCCGCTTATCGATAAGGCAGCCTCAGACCGATTGCCCTACCTTACTCGGCCAGAGCATTTAAATGATCGAGATATGCTACGTACTTATTCCTGGCCTTGACATCCAGCTTAACCAAGACCCCTTGCGTTATAGCCATTGATCATACAACTGTACCCAGCGCGTGAATTCTCTATCCCGCTCCCCCAACCAACCAGCCAGCCAGCCAGCCAGTCCCCTCCCCAACAATGGCCTCCTCCCCACCCCGCGACCCGATAACCTGCCACGTCCTCGACCAAACCACCGGTCTCCCCGCCCCGTCCCTCCCCGTCACCCTCACCGTCGGTCTCTCCGCCCCTTCACCCGCCACCTTCACCGCCCTCACCTCGACCACAGACGGGCGCATCAACAATTGGACACCTGCAACTGACGCACTCGACCTACATGAGACGTTGCGCCGTTTTCAAGAGTCGGCGGCAGAGGCAGATGGGGAAGGGAGAGGGGGAAAGATAGTGTGCGGGTTGAAGTTCGATACGCGGTGGTATTTCGGGGAGGGGAGGACGTTTTTCCCGGAGGTGGAGATACGGTTTTTTGTGGATAAGGGGGGTAAAGGGCATTGGCATGTGCCGCTGTTATTAGGGCCGTGGAGCTATACTACTTATCGGGGGAGTTGAGGCGGTGGGTCGGAACGTTGTTGGTGTTGGTGGTGGTGGTGGTGGCGGGGTTGGTGGACGGCATGGTGCAGATGAGGCTGTGGCGGCTTCGGTGGTGTCATCTCTGGGACGGGTCTGGCGGTCCTGGATCCCGCAACAGAGCAGGTCGCAAAGAGGCAGGTCGCTAAGAGGTAGGTCGCAAAGGGGTAGGTCGCAAAGAGGAAAGTCGCGGCATGTTTGGGGGCGAGTACATGCATATGGGGCGTCGATGCTGAGAGGCGATTGTGGAGCCAGAATCTCACGACAGCTAGTCTCGGTATCTTCCTTCTGGGCCAGCATCGTAATGCAAAGGATTTGAGTTACGTCGAATGTCACTGATGCAGAATCATGTCGGTTGATAAATTCAAGGTGGCGTGTCGTGCAAAGACATCCCATAGGACCAACTCATGCAGCAGTGTTCCGAATGATTCCATCGATTGGTAAAACGCAAGCAGGACATAGGAACAGACCATATCAAATCAAGCGATAGTTGCATCAAGAGCTGACAGACATTTGTTGGACTTGCAGTGAAGGTCTCAAATTTCAACGCTTTTTGGCGCGGCTGCATCGTAAAAACTGTTCTGCGCCACTGAGCGTCATGAGGCTGGTGCCTCCTTCATCATGACGTAGGCTCGATTCTGGTCATGGCGTCAGCAATGCTGGATGATTGAGGGAAGCCGGTAATGCGCCCGCTGTAGCAATTAACATCTATTCTTTGTAGGTAATCTACCACACCTTACATCCCTCCGTCATAGAAGCGGGGACGAAGCTGCGCTCGCACTCACACCCCGCGATCGACCATCCTAGTACCGACGCCGGCTCTCTAAGCGTTTGCGATCATCCATCGTGAGAGGAACTGAGCAGCTGAAGCACACTCCAGCACAGACGTTGAGGATTCCGTGCGCTTGATGGACCCTTTCTATACATCGTTTGCTGCGACTTTGGGAGCCCTAGGGCAAGATCGTGGGAGACGATTCGCCTAGATTCTTGACCTGGGGGATGTTCCGCGGGATCACAAAGCGGGAATGCAGAGCGGGATCGGCAATGCGTCGTTGACACGCTGTATGGGTTGCATGAATGGATCTTCTCTACTCTGTGGGGTGCCTGGGCGTGCTGGGTAAGGGTGTTGGTATCCCAGCGGGCCAGCACAGCAGCGCAGAGTGTGCAGCCGCGCAGCTGCGCAACGGCCCAAGCCTTGCAGGAGGGATACCAAGCTTCCAAGGTCACGCGGACGGTCCCATAAGGTATGAGGTTCACAAAGACCAGAGTTGCTTCCTTATTATTTTGACCAAGGGTCCAGATAACAAACGGAAGCCATTGACTCCGTATTCCGTGTGCAATGCGTTACCCTACTAGGGCATACTGGCTATGTATATGATCCATTCAGAAGACGGCGTGCCACCCACACGTTGTTGCGGGCCTTGTGGCGGCTCAGTTGCAGACGCTCCCGAACAATCCCAACGGGCAAACAGCGACTTCTTGAAATAGGGCGTACACACCCCTGACCTCTCTTTCCGCTTGAGCCTGTCTCTACTCCCTACCACGGACGCGATGATCAGGTTTCTGGGAGTCGGGAAAAACAAGATTTGAGAGCAACGTGCTCCCATGTAACGCGAAGGTATCAGCGTCAAGCGATGCTGCACAGAGAAAGGATCATGATTACATTTGCGCCTCATGCTGCTACCTTGAATTTCTCAATCAAAATATTTGACTATTTGATTTTTAATTTAAATTTTGACAATTTGCGACTGTGGGTTCCACCCATCCTGCTAAATTTCCGCACTCACGGAGTTCCGGTTCTTCCGGATGAAACTATTGATTACCTCATTGATTATTGAAACAATGATATTGTTGATCGCAATTGTTCCGATGTCTCAGGTAGAGCTGACGTTCTCGCATGGAATTAAGATAAGACTTGGCAGGGGAAGTCCCAGCTTGAAGCCGGAGCAGGATCCACAAGATCCATTCAGACCGTGGCGACTTTCCTCGGTCGCACCATCCTTTGCAAGATCTGCCGGCTTTGGCTGAGGGGCCCACATGCTTCTTAACGGATGCTTGGATTGCGAGAGTGTGAAGGTGTCATCCGCGCCTGTTGAGACGTCGCACCACAGCTTCCTAGCCCAGCTTTGATGTCCGTAGTGAGGGACAGTGGGCAGCGTCAACAGTTTCCTGGTGACATTCCCAAGCTAGTTCGTAGATCACTAAATCGCTGGTGGACGCCAAAGTCATAGAAGCTTAAAGTAGGGAATCGGACTTGGGACGCTTCCGTAGCGACGTGGCGATATGGCGACGTAGCGACGGCGATACAATAACGTGGTTCCCAAGGATTTGGCCGCTTCATGTCGGCGCTGGGCAACAATGAGTAAGGCAAAAAAGGGCTATCCATCGGAGGACAGGTAGTTGATATTGCTAGCCCGTCTTGGGAAACCTTAGCAAGCCTCATGGAAGCGTAACGGGCTAAGCTGGCGCTGGAAGGGGCGACGAATGTGCTAGCGATGATCAAACGATTTGCTTTCCGCCATGTGAGCCGCACTAGCGGCCACATGCGGACTAGGCATTTCCTTTCAACGTCAAAACCCCCTACCAAAGCTAGAACAGCGCCAGTGCGCAATGTCCACCGTCCATTGTGATGCGAGCGGGGGCCACGACGTACCTGGGCGATTGGTTTGTACTCGACAGCAGCTCAGCAGTGTGCGCATTGCGACGCTGCCCGCGGAGACGAATCAGAGCCTTCTGTGAGTTGGCCCTCTGCCCGGCGACTCCGGCCTTCCTAGTCTGCGCACCTCCTTTGTCTCCAACGGGGCCAACCGCACCGCAGGCCCGAAGAGAAGGTAGCCGCTGCGAGGATGCGACCTGCGACTTGCGACCTGCGGCCAGAGCCCCACCCAAGCCACCAAACAGGCCTGTCCCTTGCTAGTAAGGACACCCTTACTATAAAATTCCGATTAGCTACTCGCTGTCCCTGAGTTGCATGGGCAGCATGGCATGCGTTTATGCGGCCAAGTAATCGTGATCAGCCTGCGTTCTCGTCGATTAATTGATGTATGGTGGCTTGCTATGCATGCGTTCTATTTTGGAAACATCATGCCTATCTCACTTTATTTCCGTTCTCGTCTCTCGGCATCATGGCATGCCTCCACCTGGCTTGGGCTTGGGTGGACAGCCGAGCATGGACGAGGCAGTTTTTCTTGATGTCCGGTAGATGGATGCAGGCGAGCAGATGATCTTATGCTCAACAATGTCAAGGCCACAAGAGTACTTACTAGTGCTACCGCATGCTACAACATGTGTACATGAGTCCTCAGGCTCAAGCTCTTTTTGGATTGGAGGCCCTAGTGGTGATCTTTGGCATGGGTTGGCTCGAGCTTATCGGAGGGTGAGATATGGGCTCCTACGAGGGTTTCCGCTACGCAAGTTGCAAGTCAGTGACATCCCCTTCGGGGGCCACTCCTTTTGTCATTCGCCAACACCCCGTCACTGACCCTCACCTGCCGACCCTTGCGGGCCGTAGTCTAGATCTCAAGCAAGCCTTCAGCTCTCGCGCCATGAGACCAGGATGCCTACGGAACCGCATCCTTGGGACAATGGACCGTTTGGGACTCATTTTCATATCTTAGATTGGCTGTCGAGTCTGTTTTGGGACGACTCTATGGCGTCCCAACACTTGACTATGTGGCGGCGATGTTGATACTGTAGCGAGTCGATTGGATACCTGGTGTATCCATACACGATGCGCACGGTACTTGAGCTTTGGGCTCCCTCGAACTACTTCCCATCGCAGTTCTTGTCCCTCTTTCAACCCCTCAGATACGCATAGTACGCATACACGGTCACTTTTGCAGATCGTTCTTGTTCACTGTCTATTCTCTTGCCTTGCCTGCACAGTCATAAGAATTTAGAATTGTTCTTTCATATCCACTAATATAGTTTGGGGGACTTTTTTATGACGTGAACCTTGCGACGTTCGATACTGGCTCGCCTTTGGGGGCACTCACTCCTTACTGGGGTGAAGATTTGGCCTGACGGGATCATTCGACCTATACGCCAGCCACCGTCTTATATCTCTCGTCCACAGTCATGAAGTCGTTCAAGTCCTACTTCCACCCCGCGGGGAAGAAGGAACAAGTGCCACCACATGCAGCTCCGGCTATCGTCGAGAAGTCAAGCTCATCCTTATCCCCGCCATCCCAACTTCCATCGCGTGGTGGTTCTCGGCCTGTATCCCTATACCCAACGGGAGACTTCAGAAATTCTGCTCTTGAGGAGATCACGGAGATCAAGAGCGATGTTATGGTCAATTATCTTCACCACCAACAACTGGAGCACATGTGGTCAGATGGGAAGCCTGGAGAAGGTGTTGTCCTAAAGAAATCCCGAGACCAGTACACTTCGTGTCCAGCAGAACTCAGCCAATATGAGGGAGGGTTCTTTGATGCTGTACGAAAGCTCAATGTTAGGGTCAGTTCTTGGCAGTATCTGCTATAATGAGGCACTTAGGCTGACAAAGATCCCCAGGTCGCCATGACCGTCAACACCAGAGTTATAAGGCTTATCCTCCGTAATCAAAACATGTCCTCTATTCCACTTCAAGATGGGCTACGATTACAGATTTTACCAAACATTGCTTATTTGCCGACATGTCAGAAACACCACTTCGCTGCGTTCATAAGGGACACGTCATTACTCGTTGCCTGGGACGATTCTCCTAAGAACCTTCTGGCTAGAGTAAGCCATATCGAAGAACAACTGATGGCCAAGATCTGGCAAGAAGATACATCTGAGGAGAAGTCGTCCGAAAAAACAAGTTATGTCAATACTGCCACGGCGTCTGTCGACGGAACAGAGCTCGAGATGTCACAGGAAGATTTGGTGACAGAGAAGCCCCGAAAGACCGTCTTGATCCAGGCCTTTTTGACCGGAATCACGCTCCTCTTGATTATCGCTGCACTCGGCGCTGGTTGGCGGCAGATAGCCATCGAAACGTTTGTAGATAAGTCTATGATGCGCCTCGTGTTCATCGTCGTGGTCCCTCTCCAAATTTGGCTTGCTTTGGTATGTTCTATCAACCTGATCTCGGTTTTGTTGGACTAACGTTCCGGCGAACAGTTCTTCATGCAATCGGTTGCTGGCTGTATAGCCCAGCTGATCGGACCCATCAGTCAAATGACTGATAACTCGAAATTTTTTTCCGGTCGACCTCCCCGGCGCATCAGAAGTGGTGTTCTACCTCATGTCACGATTCAGGCCCCTGTGTACAAAGAAGGCTTGTACACCGTCATTGAGCCCACCATCCAATCACTAAAAGCTGCCATCTCCACCTATGAGATGCAAGGAGGCACCGCCAACATTTTCGTAAACGACGATGGTATGCAGTTGATCTCGGAAGAGGATGCCCAAGCGCGACGAGATTTCTACGACGAGAACAACATCGGCTGGGTGTCACGACCGAAGCACAACCCCAAGCCCGCTGAGGGAGAAAAGGCTTTCATCCGTGCTGGAAAGTTCAAGAAAGCTTCCAACATGAATTACGCGCTGGCAGTCAGCAGTAGAATAGAGGATAAGTTAACTGCAGTCTCGCGACCTCCAACCTGGACTAAGGAGGATGAGATTGCGGCGTACGAGCGCTGCATGCAGGAAGTGATTGCTGAAGATGAGGGTAGGACGTGGGCAGAGGGCAACATCCGCATGGGCGATTACATCCTGCTGATCGATTCTGATACCCGAGTGCCCACCGACTGCTTCTTGGATGCTGTTAGCGAAATGGAGCAATCTCCACAGGTTGCCATCATTCAATTCTCGTCTGGTGTCATGAACGTCACCAACAGTTTCTTCGAGAACGGCATCACTTTCTTCACAAATCTCATCTACACAGCAATCCGATACGCAGTGGCCAACGGCGACGTCGCTCCCTTCGTCGGTCACAATGCCTTCCTCCGATGGGCCGCCATACAAGATATTGCTTACATAGGCGATGATGGGACTGAGAAATACTGGTCCGAGTCAACGGTGTCAGAAGATTTTGAATTGGCGCTGCGACTCCAATGCGCTGGCTACCTCATTCGCCTGGCTGCTTACGCCGGCCAAGGCTTCAAAGAGGGCGTTTCATTGACCGTCTACGACGAACTCGCACGTTGGGAGAAATACGCCTACGGATGCAATGAGCTGATCTTTCATCCGATGCGCTACTGGTTCACAAGGGGCCCCTTTACACCACTGTTCAGGAAATTTATTGGCTCGTGCATGCCATTACCATCTAAGCTTACAATCATGGCCTACGTTGGAACCTACTATGCCATCGGCTCTGCCTGGATATTGACACTGGCAAACTATTTCCTCACCGGCTGGTTCAACGGGCACCTTGATCATTACTACATCGACTCGTTCAAAATCTACTTTTCCATCGTCGTTATTTTTAATGCTCTAGGCAACCTCGCACTCGCGGTGCTCCGCTACCGGATCGAAGAAAAGACGCTTTTCGGCGCGCTGGCCGAGAACTTCAAATGGGTCCTCCTGCTCACCATCTTCCTCGGTGGCATCTCCATGCACGTGAGCCAGGCGCTTCTCTGCCACATGTTCAGCATCAACATGAGTTGGGGCGCCACGTCCAAGGAAGTGGAAAACACATCCTTTTTCGAGGAAATCCCCAAGGTCCTGAAGAAGTTCAAGTTCACCTTTGCATACTCCATTATTGTCGCGGCCGCCATGGTCTATTTCGCCACTGCCGCCCCGCCGTTCTGGCGCATCAATTTCTTCACCGCCATCTGGCCCCTCGCTACGATTATCTTTAGCCACTTCATGCTGCCGATCGTCTTGAACCCAAGTCTGATGCTTTTCACCTGGTAGTCTACACCGGCCACGTTGTCTTTCTGTCGTTGTTTTGTACAAACGCATTATCATAGACCAAAGGATATACCAAATAGATAAGGGGGGTTTTTTCCGGTCACGGCACATGGGGCGCTTATGATGATTTTCATCAGGCGCAGGATCGGAGGGGGCTTTTTGGCTTATAACCACTTGTTCATATGTGGACGACGGTCTTTATTGGCACACTCATTATGCTATATCCCTCTAGATTTTAATTCCTAATTTCAATACCTTTATCAATTAATTGATATCGATCTCACCTTCAGGACTTGCTTGATATGGAAGTTATCAGTCCTCTCCGATAGAATTAAATTCACCTTAGATACTCAGGACTGCTTTACCGTACTCGCAGAGCTTGATGATACTACCGAGACACAACTCCCAGCTGCTTACAACTATCCATCTCAGCTGAATGGCATATACAACCGAAGTCGCTATGACAATGAAGATCGTGCCCGACCCTCGCCAAGTCCTCCCCCTCTACCCCACCGCACGTCCCTCACGTTCGGGCACGGACTCGCCTGCTCGCCGGCTCGCGCCACGGTTGCCGTCCGTTCTTTACTTCGGCGCCGGCGAGCTTTTAGAGTAGATCTACATCACTACAACCTAGGGCCGGCCGATGCATTGGACGGTTTATCCGCGTGTTTCATGCAAGTCAGATGTGCTATGACTGATGATCTTCCCCAGGTTTTAGTACGAGTACCCGGGCGGGGAGGGCTAAGGGTAGTGCTTCGGGATGCTTGAGGGTGCTTGAGGGTGCTTTGGGGATACCTAGAGATGCTTGTCTGTGCTTGAGGGGTGCTTTGGGGTGCTTTGGGGTGCTTTGGGGTGCTTGGGGATGCTTGGGGATGTTGCGCCGAGAAACGCCTTGGATGGGGAGGCGGAATAGGAGTGTTTGGATCTGGGTTGGATGCGGATGGAGAGTTGACGTCAACGTGCTTGAGGTGCGAGGTCTTTTCGAGTCGGGGTTTGGAGGGTTGGGCAGGAGTATACGGGTGGAAAGATTTGTCGTCACTGCAATCATGGACGCGGCCTCAAGCTGCTACTGTTGAGATGATACCTCTTTGCATTCATGCTGGAACGGTCAAAATGACACTTCATTATATTCACACTGCGTCTTGTAGGACAGTACACTACCGCCCATGAATACCATCATGCGAGATGAATACCAGCAGCCATGACCTCGAGTCCAAGTACATACATCCTGCAACGATATGCGTTCGACTCGCTGTATCCTTCCATTCCAATAACGAAACCTCCACTGGAAACTCATCTGACCCGCTGATATCCCTAATTGAATACACTTGCATCTGACAATCTGTCTCTATTCCACGCTGATACACTTGGCTGAAAATACCTGCACCCGACAATCTAGCTCTCTTCCCCAGATCAGTCAAGTCCGAGAACAAAGTAGAAGTCACATTTGATCATTCATCTACAAGAGGTAGAGGTGTGAGCCGATTTAGACGGTGACAATTCCCGATTGATACTCACGATACTGGAGCCCGGATAAAAGTAAGGCCGGTAGTGGCTATCAAACACATCAAACAAAACACGCTCCCCCACAAGGCGCGTCAAGCAAAGGTTAAGGCATCGAGCCATTGAAACCTTTGGAGAATGCTCATGGGGGATGAAAAGGGCCACCGCATCGATGGCGCGTTTTCGGGTCTCATCAAGAATTTGATACCTTCTTTGCCAGACGAAGACAAAGCTGATGCTGAGGAGAGATTTCGACACGCAGTTCAGCTCGGAAAGAGTATATTACACAGGTACATAGTGGCCAATTCGTGCCTTGGTCTCCTGCTGATGTTGGCGATAGTCACGGCGACTTGGTAGAGGTATCTGATGTGAACCAAGCGCCTGATCTCATCAAGAAGAAACGTGAGAGCCTCCTGTTCACATCCCTGCATACTGCTAACTTGTCAAGTGCTGCGTGAAAACACTTCACCTGATAAGGCCGTCCGCTTCTCGAATCTGTACTCTAGACTCCTCACCCAACCAGTACTGTCACAAAAGTGGGCAATTCTGTATCTGCTGCACCAGTTGGCAGAGCCTGACGCCGAAGATGGTGTGCCACGACACTTGATACCGTCGCGGCCAACATCAAGCCATGGGCGACCGCGAGAAGCCGAAACAAGGACTCGTGGCATTGGGGAACTGTCACGTAACAGAACTCCTCCAGCTGATGAGGGCAGCCCACCATCTACTGGGATGCCAACGCGGGGAGATCGTGGAATCAATATGCCACGTGTAAATGGGCATAACCAGCAGAATGCTAAAGGGGAAGAGGAGAAGAAAGTGGCTTCTCCATCCGAGTCTGTACCTGCCTTAGAAACTACCAACGTTTCTAGGCCGTCCGAATCTTCATTATTACGCGATTTGCCATTCACCCTGCAGGGCCTATCATCGAAAAACCTCCCCTTCGCTTCGCCTTCCACACTCAGTTTGCCTTCGTCTCTTCCTGTACCCCTGATTTCCCTGCTTCATACCCTGGCGGAGCCATCCTTATTATATCGGAGTCTATCCGACTTCGTTCAATCACAGGACGAGGGTTTAGTTGGCCAGAGCATACGAGCTGCTGTTAGTAGCGAGTTGCGGTCATATCTTGGTCTCATCGCAACTCTTGAGGGCGAGATTCGACGAGCAATTGCATCCCTGAGTGAAGATGAATCGCGGGGTAGAATTGGGAAGGCCGGAGTAACTCTCAAAAGATGTGTGGTTTGGACAAGAGAAGCGACTATGGGCTTACGTTTAATGAGCTTGATGGTCGAAGAGTCTAAGAGTCAGTACGAAACAAAGAGTCCAATGAGCACTATTCGCTAACGCAATCAAAGACAGGAAAGGGGGTCAATTGATATCAATGATACATGGATTTTCGGCATCTCATGGCGATCCATTCGTGGGTGCCTTTGCAGAACGTATGCTTGTTCATGTGACACGACCTTTTTACGACATGTTACGTCAATGGATCTATGATGGGGAACTATCAGATCCCTACCATGAGTTTTTTATAATAGAACACGATCAGAGGAGCAACGGTGATAGGGACGTAGATCCCCGCCGAGCGCCTGCGTCTAGTGTGTGGGAGGACAAGTACAAGCTGGATGACGGCATGATACCAAGCATCATTACAGAAGACTTTGCCAGAAAGATTTTTCTAATTGGAAAGAGCTTGAATTTCATTCGGTATGGCTGCGGCGAATCTGCTTGGGTAGAAGCCTACTCCAAGGACGCCTCGAGAGAGCTTCGATATGGTGATACTGCTACTCTCGAAACCTCAATCGATAAGGCATACAAGACGACGATGGCTCGTCTGATTCATCTCATGGACGACAAGTTCAAGCTGTTTGAGCATCTCCGCGCCCTGAAGAAGTATCTTCTCCTTGGGCAAGGAGACTTCATTGCCCTTCTCATGGAGTCGCTTGCCTCGAATCTTGATAGACCGGCCGGCTCACAATACCGTCACACATTGACGGCCCAACTGGAACATGCTATTCGCGGCTCGAACGCACAGTACGACTCGCCTGATGTCCTACGCCGGCTAGACGCCCGCCTATTAGAGCTCAGCCATGGCGAAATCGGTTGGGACGTCTTCACCCTGGAGTATAAAGTCGATGCGCCTGTTGACGTTGTCATCACGCCCTGGGCAAGCAAGCAATATCTTGTCGTCTTCAATTTCCTGTGGCGAATAAAACGGGTTGAGTTCGCCCTCGGGAGTACGTGGCGCCGGTGTATGACTGGTGCACGAGGCGTCCTGGCCAACGTCAATGACCGCTTAGGGAGGGACTGGAAAGTCGCCAGATGTTGCATTGCCGAGATGATACATTTTGTCAACCAGCTGCAGTACTACATCTTGTTCGAAGTGATCGAGGCTAGTTGGGATCAACTGCAGGCGGCGATTATGAAGCCGGATTGCACCCTTGACGATCTGATCGGTGCACACACCAAATACCTCAAAGCTATCACGCACAAGGGGCTACTGGGATCTGCGAAAGCAAGCAGTACGGGAAATCGAGAAGATAGCTTTACAAGTCAGTTGCACCAAATTCTCAAGCTCATGCTGGCGTACAAGGAAGCCGTGGACGGTTTGTACTCCTTCTCCGTGGCCGAGTTCACTCGGAAGCAGGAATTTAGCGCCAAGATCGAAACAAGGACGGCGCAGGGTAAATGGGGCATCACTGAAAAAGACGAGGAAGACCTCCGCTCGCCGAGTCCGGCGATCATGGGTCGTGAAGCCAGAAACGGGATTGGCAGAAATACAGATAGCCCGTTTCCTATCAGCGGAGGTAGTGGGGACGACCAGATGCTTCCTTCGCTCCGAACACGCTTAAGAGACCTCTCAGGTGATTTCAGATCGAGGGTCAATATCTTGTTGGGTGATCTGGCCTATCAACCAGATGTCGATATGCGGTTTCTGGGTGTGGTGATGAACTTTAATGATGTCTACACCCCCAAGAGGAGGCGGAGGGAGCATCACCGGAGTGACAAGGACCGGAGGACACCAGGAAATCCTGGTGGAAGCGTCCTAGATACTGGGAACGGTGGGACGAAAGCAGAAGGAAAGAAGGCGGAGCAATGATACCCAGGGTTCAAATGATGGAGTTGGGGGTTTTGGGACACGATTTGCATCTGGGGCGAATGGGTATAACTGGTAGAAAAGCGAAAACCACTTGAGGTCGAGTTTCGGAGTATATGGACGCTCAATACTGGTTATACGATCTGCAATCAACAAAGCCAGTACTCTGTAAGTACTGGCGGACACTGTCAACTGCTTCACGTGATCAAGATATCGCTGCACGATCTTTCCAAAGCTCTGTTCACTCTTCACAATCGCACCCAAAAGACAGCCCTAGCCAGGCAACCTCATTCTAAAAATGTGAATAACCGCTTTCCAGAAACTCCAATCTGCCGGTGATAGACCGCTCGGCCAAAACTTGCATTAGTAAGCAAGCTTGTGCCTGCTTGTGACATATACTCGAAAAATCCACGGCAGGCTACTGCGAGACTCTTGCAATTAAAACAGCAGATGAACCTGGATGATATTACTACTCATATATCAAACAGATCCGATTAGACAGGAGAGTTTTGGTCTATTGATCATTACTTTCCCCATGGTTCCTTCAAAATATCGACTTGATAAGATATCAATGACGAAACAACGCTGATAGACCTTCCGATACGAATGTGACAAGTGAAGGCCCCACGGCGCTGTGATTCCGCCATAAGAATTACTCGATACAAAGCCAAGCCGTTCTGCAAGGCAAACCTCATCAAGCATCCGAATGCTCCCTACTCTCGGTGCTCTTCTGTCTTCAGGCGCTTCGGACAGGAAAAGCGCGGTGGCAGCCCTTGGTGACAGTTGTGGGCAGGTGGGGGGCGGAATGTTCCACCATCAGCGCGGGATGAGCATGGTAAGGTAGGCGGGCAGGCAAAGCGGATAAGTCGGCAAAGGCGTGGTGCCAAAGTTTACCTTTCTCTTCATGCCAGTGCCAGACCGCAACGAGTAAGGCAGCTCCATCCCCCATGTCCCTTCACTCCATGCCTCGGCGTGCGGCTTTACTCCGCTATCGTCAAGGCCTTTGCCCCACGCTCCACACCCGCCTGGATGCGGTCCCTGGCCGTCGGTATAAGCTTAGCAGTCGCTACGAGTGTGATCGTCGCGGGTTAGCGGTCTGCTAGGAGTACCCAGGATGCCTGTCGCTTTCTTAAAAGAGTTGGGATTCCTTTCTTCTCGTCATGCTGTTCGCCGCCGTGCTTTTCTTCGGAGCGTGAGAGCATCACGTCAGGCATTCTTCCACGAATCAGTTCGACGGAGTTAGAGGGAGATAAGAAGGCTGCATTGAGCTATTGTTGATGGTGTATTACAAAGACAGACACCCGTCAAGAGCTTGGGAGCATGCCCTGCAGAGGACGGCTTCGTGCATGAGTCATATATGTATTTGCATGTTCTTATCCTGCTTCTTGTCTGTCGAAGCGTTGTTCTCGCATTTTCCATCATGTCTGCTCCTGCCGGTAGGGAATCAACGACTCAGTCTGGGCATTCGGTGTCCGGATCACCCTCGAATGGCTCTGTTGCGGATACAGCATCGATAAAGGAGCAGCATGAGCCAGAAAGAGTGCTCACGCAACAAATATCCATTGGATCTCACCGACCGCCTCTTTCTCGGAGAAGAACTTCGATCGGAACGACTGGGACTACAGATCCCGATTTTGAGGTGGACTGGGACGACGACGATGATCCGGCGAACCCTAGGAACTGGCCAATGTGGTACAAAGGCGTGACCATTGGTTTTATATCCTGGAGTACATGGGTGTTCGATGCCCCCTCAACTGCTTTTATTGAACTTGTATCTGATTGATTCTGTATTTAGGGTTGTTCTGTACTCAACCTCCTACACCACAGGCCTTCCAGATATGATGCGGGACTTTCACGTTTCGTCTGAACCCGTGGTAACCCTCGGCGTCACCACTTATCTTATTGGCCTAGCAGTCGGTTCAGTGATCTTGGCACCAGTTTCGGAGATCTATGGCAGAAGGCCCGTGTATATGTGCAGCATGCTTTTCTTCATGGTGCTCATCATTCCATGTGGCCTCGCAACTTCTCTGGCCGAAGTGCTCGTCGTGCGGTTCTTCGGAGCCGTGGCTGGCAGCGCTATGATCGCCAACGCGCCTGGCTCCGTCAGCGACATCGTCAACGACGAGTATCGAGCATTAGCTTTCTCGATATGGTCTATAGGACCTTTAAACGGGTCAGTGGCCCCTCTAGACATACCACCACCGTTGACTTGACTAAGTCATCACCGTACCTCAGCCCAACCTTTGGCCCAATCATCGGCGGCTTTACCACGCAATACCTTGGCTGGCGATGGACCAATTGGATCGTGATGATCCTCTCCGCCGTCGCCTGGATATTCGTCTGCTCCCTCAAAGAAACTTACGCCCCCGCCCTCCTCATCCAAAAAGCGAAACTCCGCCGAAAAGAAACGGGTGACTCCCGCTGGTGGTCGCGCTACGACCAAAAAGTCCCCTTCATCCAACTCCTAAAAGTAAACCTCAGCAGACCCTTCGTCATGACCTTTACCGAACCCATCTGCATCTTTGTACGCCCCACCACGGCCCCCCCCTTTCATCCCACAATCCCCCCTCCCCAAAACCCCTCCCCGCTAACACGTCTCAGTGGGACGTCTACATCGCCATCATCTACGGCATCCTCTACCTCTGCTTCGTCGCCTACCCCCTAGTCTTCACCCGCCTCCGCGGCTGGTCCGCCGGCATCTCCAGCCTCGCCTTCACCGGCATCGGCATCGGCGCCTTCCTCGTCATCGCCGCCGAACCCCTCATCCGCCGCATGATCAACGCCCACCGCCCGGACCCCGCAACCGGCAAACCGCCCCCGGAGGCTATGGTCAGCGTCGTCTGCATCGCGGCCGTGCTGGCCCCGATCGGCGAGCTCTGGTTCGCGTGGACGTGCGCGCCCAAGACGGTGCATTGGGTGTGGCCCTTGTTGGCGGGGATACCGTTCGGAGCGGGGAATACGGCGGTTTTTATCTATGCGAGTAATTATCTCGCGCACAGCTATGGCATCTATAGCGCCTCGGCTATGGCGGGGAATTCCGTCGTCAGGAGTCTTTTGGGCGGGACGTTGCCGTTGGCGGGGCCGGCGATGTATGCGAGGCTGGGCCCGCATTGGGCGGGGACGCTGCTGGGGTTGGTGCAGGTGGCCATTATTCCTATTCCGGTCGTTTTTTATAAGTGGGGGGGGAGGATCAGGATGAAGAGTTCTTTGATTAGGAGTATGCAGGCTGATAAGGAGAGGTTGGAGGGGAAGAGGAGGGGGAGGGCGGTGGAGAGGTCGGTGGAGGTGGTGGCGGAGGCGGGGGTGGCGGGGGTGGAGGGGAGGGAGAAGGAGTTGGAGGTTTGATTATGGGGGTGTATGTGGAGCATGAAGAGGAGGAGTTGAGGGTTAAAAGCATGCGTGAGAATGTTCTTATACGAGGGGACAGGGTATGGTGTCGATGGCTTTTGCATAAGTGCACGGCGTTGGAGATCACGACATCTGGGGAAAACTATCGTTATAATGATCGTTGGTCTAAACGGGGGTCTTGTCGATGGATGGAGTAGGCGACAACCACCATTGCAATGGGATCTGTCCTGGACCATCATGAAGGGCGGGTCAAATATAAGAAGTATATACCAGACATGGTATCGGAGGAAGCTTCACCAGTGTCAAGTATCTCTGTACCAAGTCCTTATCTACATCAATATAGTCTTACAGAACAAGCACCACTATTTTTCAAGCGATGGGCAGTGCTTCCATCCCGAACGCCGCACCACTGGAACATCGATGCCATTCTCAACTTTCCACATCGTTGACGAGTATTTCCATATACCCTCGCGGACCCATCGTCTGTCCATGACCAATGCCTCTTCGAGTTTCTCTGCAAGCAACGACTTAGGACGGTACTGCTTAGCGGCCTCGAGATCCTCACTCAAGAATTGCTTTGCAAGCTCTATAAAATCCGGACCCTGGGAAGATGGTATCGCTGCCTCTGCCATCGCGACGAGCTGTTGAACAGTATCCAACCGCATGGCATTGTTGTGTCCTCCATCGCCATGCCTAACGCCTACTACGCATTTGCCAGCTGTAGACCTCCAAGCCTCCGCCATGCTCTTCTGTTCAGATGGAATAGGGCGCGCAAGGCTGTTCATGACAAGCTTCTGTATGGGATAGCTTACTGCCGCAGCTATGCATGAAAATCTCCAAACGACTCGACAACAATTGAGTAGTTTATTTTTCCAAGTCAGCATGAACAGTTGATGAAAGTGATTCTCTACTGGTAAAATATCGAATGAGGATTCAAATGTTCGAAGCACCCGTATAGCTCCGTCCATGTTGCGTCGTCTTGAACAGTGCCCAAGGAGTGTATTCAAAGTTACCGCATTCGGCTTGATCCCCCGTTGCTCCATGAAGCGTAGTACATCGAGAGCCTGGGGTAGCAAGCCACGGTCGCCCAATTCATCTAAAATACGGTTGCCCGCCGACACTGACAGCCAGTCGGAGCTATATTGCCGGTCCATTGAGTCAAGGAAAACCGGGACCTCTTGACCACTGTCCAGACGGGCATCGATCTCATCCCCGACAATCTGATTCACAGCATCTTTCAATGTGGATGTCTGATCTAGAAGGCCTCGTTCTCTCATGGTTCTTATGATTAGTAGCTTTACGGCTTTCGTATGAATAGCCATCAGCAATGCTACCCAGGTTTCACCATTCGGCTGGACACCTCTCCGAACCATTGCTTGCAGGAAGAAAGTGTAGTTATGAAGATCCTTGCGCGAAGCGGCCCCACGTAGGATGGCATTGAAAGTCCCAGCATTAAAGCTCAATCCGAGTTGGTCCATCCGAATGAAGAGAATACGAGTTGTCGGGATGAAACCATGCTTGACAAGGAAGACACAGGCGGTATCAAAGGCCCGTACAGTCAGGCTGGCTTTCAAGGATGGGTCACTGAAGAGTTCCTCCAATGTGCGTGCTATAGCTGCAACGTGTGATTCGGATGCTCCGTAGAGGTGATGATGCATTGTGCGACTGACTGAGGACGTCGTGAGATCTTCAACGTAACCGAGGAAGGCCAATGGAGACCAAACGTCTGGACGTGGTATCCGATTTGCATGAATCTCGGAAAACCTAGGCCGATCCTCGGTCCGTTTTTGTCTCGACATGGCTCCCCTGAGGATTTGCGCCTTTTTTTTTCCCGGTTCAATGCTACCAGGTCGAGAGTACTGCTGTAACAAGCCAAACGGTACCCGCCAATCGTATGACCATAGACCTTTGTCCTTCAGTCGACTGTTCACGAATACCTTATTGGCCTTGTGCTTCTGTCTGCCTTCGTCAACTGTGAGCATCCGTCGCACATTGGCCGCATCTTTAACGCCGAGGGTGTTTCGAAGACGATCAAGTGTCACGGGATATAGCTCGTGTTTTTCAATTTGTTCGGATGGGTTGTGGTCAACAGGCCGCCGTCGTTCGTTCGGTACAACGTTTAGAGGTACAATGGCATTGGGCACAAGCCTCTTCTTCGGCGCCCTCTTTCCCGAGGGGTTGTAGCATTTTTCTCTTTCTTGACCGCGATGCTGGAAGTATTGGCTGATAGTGACGGGTGTGGTTTTGGAGGCATTGTCTGAGTGGACGGTTTCTTGTGGAGCTTCAATCGCTGTGGAAGCGTACAACCGTGGATAAAGGAAAAAAAGAGGGTCCCTGGGAGCCGCAAATAGAGAGTCCACGATTGATGACCTGCTCCTGTGATAGAGACGACTTCCCAGGGACATATGCTATGATGTTCGCATACTGGGTGTTGTTGAATTGCAAGTTCTGAAGTGCGCCTGTAAATTTGAAGCTCTCACGGCAAGAGCCGTCCGGAGCTTCAGCCTGCTAGGCCTCCTTCTCGCACGCGTTCAGCATGAGCGCTTCAAGGCTACGCAACAATTTTACGGAATCAACGACAACAAAGAGAGCCACCTCAGATCTCCTCTGTTCTCACCTTGCCTGGGTTCTCAGATACACGATCGTTGTATCCTTATTGGTCACATCAAAGCTATCCGGTTGTTTCACCTTCCTCACGATGTCAGGTACGTCGCTTCAGAGGCAGAGCTTCGTTCGGCACCACCGAGAGCTGACAACTGCTTCTCATCAGGCAGCGCAGGCTACGATAGGCATATCACCATCTTCTCGGACCAAGGCAGATTATACCAAGTCGGTCAGTAGTATATATCGAACCTCTCCCTCAAGTATCCGCCTCGTACACAGCTTGCTTGCCATATGTAGCTGCTTTGGTGCCTCGATACGAACATCTTCTAACATTAATCATTCAACAGAATACGCCTTCAAAGCCATCACTGCTGCGAATATTACCTCAGTGGGCGTTCGAGGCAAGAACTGCGCAGTTGTACTCTCCCAGAAAAAGGTTCCAGTGAGTGCTTGCCGTCCAATCATCTGTCTCTGCTGCATACTAAGTCGGCCACATCGTCAGGACAAGCTGATCGATCCTTCCTCCGTGTCGCACATCTTCAAGCTCTCGCCTTCTGTTGGATGTGTCATGACGGGATCGATAGCAGATGCTAGAGCGTCTGTCAATAGAGCACGAGGAGAAGCAGCTGAGTTTCGGTATAAGTACGGATATGAGATGCCATGCGACGTTCTAGCCAAACGACTGGCAAACATCAACCAGGTGTATACTCAAAGGGTCAGTGAGCTAGCTGACTCGGGTCCCGCTGTGTCATCGCTGACCGGAACAGGCATACATGCGACCCCTGGGTGTGGCAACCACACTGATCTCAGTTGATTCCGAATTCGGTCCCCAGTTATACAAATGTGACCCTGCAGGATACTATGTCGGGTACAAAGCGGCTGCATCCGGGCCGAAACAACAGGAGGCGTTGAACCACCTAGAAAAGAAGCTGAAGAACAAAGAGTGCGCTGAAGGAACCTGGGAAGATGTAGTGGAATTGGGAATATCGACGCTGAGCACGGTCCTGAGCGTGGATTTCAAGAAGGGCGAATTGGAGGTCGGCATCGTCGGCGGTCCCAAAGCTGGAGACCAGGAAGGGTCCGACCCAGGATTTCGGGCCTTGACAGAGGACGAGATCGAGGAGAGATTACAGGCGATCAGCGAGAAGGACTAGGGATTTGCACTAGCATGGTAGCATAAGGTTACCGTGCAGCAGGTGAGTCGGCGCCGTCCCCCTTTCCGGCCTATTTGGATGATTTGTTTACATTTCTCAGGTGATGACGCTATCGAAGACTGACGATGGGCCAGTGTATCAGCTTCCCCAGCGTGTACCAATATTAGATGCGCTTGAGCGTTGAGAGCAAATGCAGAATGACAGCATGGCATTAAATTTTTCCATTCAGATGCGACAGGTACAGGCGTGGGCGCTGGGCGCAGGGCGCTGGTAGGTTCTGACCCCATAATGTACACAGCCGCAGTGGTGGCTTTCCAGGGCCGGGGCGGGCTTGAGATCGCGTTGCAGTCGCATTGCAGGAAACGACGGTCCATGAACGTGGATGACCGGGATGCTCTAAGCGAAGCCAAGAAGACTAACATTAGAACCTGGGAATGATCTGACCTTGCTGAAGTCGCTGAAGTCGCTGACCAATGTGCGACGTTAATGTTCAGCTCTACTTGTCCTTTTGGGAATTAAGCCTGCAGGTTCGCGCCTTTCGTGTGCACGACGGTGCTCATTGCGGTCGTTGATCGAGTATGGCGTGGGCTTGATTTGTGGACTGGCGATTTGGTGGCGCTGCTCAGCCGGTAATTATGCGTCGGCTGACTGTGAGCTCTCTATCAAGCAGCGGCACCGTCGTTTCCGTTCCAGCTTGTATCCTCCTCATTCTCGCTTTCGGACTTGCCCCCCTTGTGTATTCTGTCCTTCACTCTGCAAGTCAATGTATCCTTTGACATTGATCTCTTCCCCCAGCTGGCCATTGGTGCACGATGCTCCATCAGCCAGCCACATCGGAGACGGTCCACCGTCTCATTCTCCAGCTGCAGAACATCTCTCCTTACACATGCATCTTGACTTCTTCAAAAGGCTGCTGGAAGACCCTGGGGTCCTGAAATATCCAGCACACATCCTGCAGATCTTGCAATGTCCCGAAGAAACGCTCAGAGCAAGGCCAAAGTGATGGCAGACGGTCGTGAGTGTGCATCGCCTGTTGCTGCTAATGGCAACTCCCTTCTTCCATTCTACTGACAACCCCGGGTAGTCAATGAAGCCCGCGCTATGAGGGTTGTCGAGGTCACGAATGATTTCCGAACACTCCAACACCAGATCTCCCAGTACCAGATCACCCCCGAACCCGAGGATTACTACGAACTCGGCTACGAGGTCCTCCGCCAATGCAGCGCCGAGGCTCAAGCCGTCCTCTCTGCACACTTTCCCGGCGGGTCTTTGCAAGTGCCGAGCAGCAACGGAGAGAAGGAGAAGCAGCAACTGCAACGGTATGTGCTGGACTGGGTCTCTTGTCTCACAAGACGCAACGGCTGACGCAACTCATTCAGAGTTATGCTCGACGCAAGCGCGCGGCGTTTCCAAGCTCAGAAAATCTACCTCCGAGCCGTGGCAGCTATCCGGTGGGCGAATTCGAGAAACGCCATTCTTCAGGGGCAGATGCCGCATTCAGGCAACGCGGCTGCGCTGCAGCAGGCGGACGATAATCTCAGAGCAGTGCGCTTCGGCCTCGCCGCCTACTAAAGTGAATGAGAACTGACACAGTCTGGTGTAGGAGCTCTCCACGGTTACGGACCAACGCTGTGTCAACGTCTTGAGGACCAAGGACTCCCAGGCTGGACATTGGCTACAGGAAGACCCGTCTCTCCAAACGATGCTCGACTGGATTCGGACACAGCAATGAGTGCGTGTACGATTGCTACGGGACGTTGACCAGCTCGGGAATTTACAGCGCGAATGTCCTTTTGTGCGCGGCGAAAGTCTGTTTCATGGGCTTGTGGAACGATTAGATGGCATTGCTTGGCGCTGGTACGCGGAAGACACTCGCATGGATTGGATGGGGTATCAAAAGCGATAGACATGCTTGGAAATTGCACGGATTGGGCTCATACACTACTTTCTTTATGTTTCTTTGTTCTTTGCGGCACTACAGGAGCATTTTGCGAATGCGTTTGATTTGATTTCCCTCGTTATGCCTGGAGCAATGTACAATCAAGCTGTGTGTTCCGGGGGGTTTAGCTTTTGGCAGGTCCAACCGTTCGTTCGTTAGATTAGATTTCCTCTATCCCACGATAGTACTTTAATTCCACTCTCACTATCTTACTTCACCACTACCGTGGCTCCGTATCTCGATAAGCTTCTCACCCGGTACCTTTGACTTCCGCTGCTCCGCCTTCATGCACCGGCCGTAACAAAATCCCAACTTCCCCGCAAACTGTCCCACAATTGTACATGTCGAAGGAAAGCCCTATGGCAAGCCCGGATCTGACAATCTGACTGCAGATTGCACGTCAATGCTACCTTACCATCACACTGTTGCGCGTGCTCGCTTGTTGTGAAAGGGGCGCAGCCGGCCGGCGGCTGCAGCCCTCTCTCTGCACGATACTGATCAGGTAAGTACATCCGTAGCGGGACGTGGGTTCATCAAGATCGTGCGGGAGATACTACATCAGATAAGCGGCCGAGGCCGGGGAGAAGGGGGGGGAGGGCTGTGGGATGGATGTCGCACGGATGATCAGGGTACCTGGATGATTGTCGGTATGCCCGGCCGAGTTTAGGAGAGGAGGGTGTGGTGTGAGCGCGCGACTCGCGGAATAATTGAGAAAAGAGGTCCGAGGTAATTGTTGACATCAGACTGCATGCCGTGCTCGGGAGAGGAATTCTCCGATCGTGCAAGTTGACAGTTCGGTCTGCTCCGGAGCAGCTGGCTGGGAGACGCCGTTGCATTGGAACTGATCACGTGATACACCCTGCATGCGTCGGGACGAAGTATGGAATAACCCCAATTCCACCAATCACACGACATTCAAGTCCCTTCGAATACGCCGAAACCCCATGCCAATGCTACGTTTCAACGGGGCTACCGTCCCCGCTGATAAACTCCTATTGACAGCGTCACATCACATCACATCACACCTACTCTGCTGACACCGATCCAAATACCCTTCCTCCTCCTCCTTCCCCAGCGCCATCCCCTGCCTCCTCTTCACCCCCGTAACTTTTATATTCGAATCCCCTTCCCCGTGCCACCACCGCAGCCGTTGGATCAGACCCCCATCAGCGTCATCAACACTGATGCTCCATTTCCCCCCACTAACCACAACCTCCGTCCTGTCGCTTGGGAAGTGGAACTCCGGAAGGAAGATCTCCGTCGGCGCGTCCTCCGTTGCGGCGGTTTTGCATGTCAATGAGAACGTGAAGGTGCAGTTGCGCATGTCGAAGCCGTAGGAGACGTTGTTGCCCACTGTGGCGATGGGACAGGGTCGGACGAAAGCCTCTGCGGCCCGGAAACCGGGGGCGTTGCCGAGGTCGGCTGGTGTTTTGGAGGTTTGGGAGGAAATGGAGGGGGTGGAGAGGGTTTTTTTGAGGTTCTTGGGGGAAATGGGGGATTGGTCGCCGGATAGACTTTGAGAGTATGATGGTGAAGTCTCGTCCACAGACACGGTAGACGCGGTTGCAGAGCCTTTATCGCGGGGTGCGGTGGGCGAAAGTGGGAGAGGTCTGTCATCAAGGGAGAAGATGGACAGATCCTCGCCGTTCCATTGATCACCCCATTCGTGGGTATTCTAACATGTTTTAGTGCGGCTCTAAAGTCGGAAATAAAGGTAAACTTACCGTGGCCATGTATACCCATAAGGCATACCCGTTAGCACCACAACCCTCCAGCGCGAAGTGGTTTGCATCCATGGCGAGGGCTTGACTTGTGTAATCACCAGTCTTATATGCATACTTGTCGTCCATATCGTATGGTATGCCAATCTCCGTGAACATGCAAGGATGATTCCCCATGTAGTCGATGCCTTCTTTAGTGATCGCTGCCAGCTGGTCCCGAAGGCAATTCCGTATTGCCGTTTCACCCACTTTGATGGCGAAAGCGGGCGACAAATATCTTCCACGCAGCAGTCCGAAAACATCCACGTTCCAGTATCGATTCCTGTGACAAGATCAATTACTATAAAGATATAAGCAAGCTTTCAAGCATACCACTTCTTCATCATTAAGGTAATACCATCATAGTAGTGCGGCGAGTATACCATATTCGGATCATCATCCTCAGTGCCCTTCAACGACGGCGGTATTTCTAGAACTGGTGGTTGGCAAAACATAATTGCATCTGCATGAATGCTAGTTATGATCTTCCGATGCTTCCTGTAATACTCCATGAAGTAATTATTTGTGAAATATTCGTAGTCGATTTTCTTTCCCGTCACTGGATGCCTCGCGAAATAATCCTTTTTTAGAAGTTGATCATCAGACGGATCCCAGATCCCGTGTTGAGCCCAGAGGCATTCTCCCAACTTCCAGCCTGGGTCGCGCTTCCAACCATATCTCGAGTCATCATAGTCTGCGGGTAGCCAGACCGTTTCGCCTTTAGGATCTACCAGCTGCATACCAGACTTGTAGGGTCCCATCCCACCAAATTCCCAGGTGTCAACCTCACAAGATCTACCGGAGCCTGTTAATATAGCTTGCCATGCTGTTGGTGAAGTTCCTTTTTGTAGCTTCTGCTCCGTAGGTATGGCAGTGAGATCGGGATGACCTATTAGACCTCTGTTTGGCTCGTTCAAACTTTCCCAGCCAATAACCACGTCATTCTCGATGTCCCCAGCGTCGTGTATCCTTTGCGCCAGATGACGACAGGCAGCAAGGAAATGGTCTTGTAAATAGTCTTGGATGTTCTTGCCATCAATGATTGCTTTCGGCGCAAAGTCCCTACCACCCCAAAAGAGTGTGAAAATAATCTGGCAAGCCATGCGAGTGTAGTTCGTCGACCAGATCATTTTGGGATAGTTTGCTGGGTTGGGAGACGTGTTGTGAACCATAGCCCCTTCTGTGGCAGCGAAGCCTCGTGGATCCAGACCCATGGCATAAAGGGTCCACATAGGCGCGCCAGACCCGCCGGTAAACCTGGACCAGACATCCTGATGAGGATCGATCCAGATGTAAAACCCATAATCCTTAGCCAGCCGTAACACTTCAATCGTGTGTTGAATCCACTCCTCGTCGTATTTCCCAGGCCCGGCGTGTTCAAGTGCCTCCCATGTCCATATATATCGCATAGCATTGTAGCCCCATCTCTTAAGCCTCGAAAAATGTGTATGTGCTTCTTCTATCGAGAATGGCCTGCCAACGAAAGACACGTCGTCTCCTTCAAAGAACCTTTCCGGTATGTGCGAGGGCAGCTCGGGATGAGTAGGAAATTTGGCATCTCCCGCAACGTTAATCCCTCTCAAGACTACTTCTCGGCTTTTTGAATCACGGAATGTCCGCCCCTCGATCCTTAGGCGGAGAGGAGCCATTCACAGGGAGTATAACAGCCTAGTAGCCCTGCG
Source organism: Umbilicaria muhlenbergii (assembly GCA_000611775.1). Lineage (NCBI taxonomy): Eukaryota > Fungi > Ascomycota > Lecanoromycetes > Umbilicariales > Umbilicariaceae > Umbilicaria > Umbilicaria muhlenbergii. Next base: position 913,886 of record KK106986.1, read on the forward strand.
CGAGGGTGCACAAACGCGGTGGCGCACAAGAGATGCTACGACTTTTAGAGAAGTGTGGTCGGTACGGCGTTGAGGAGGGTATTGGCAGGTGTGTCTGGAAGGGTACAAGCGTACCAAAATGTTCTGGTCGAAGCTCAGCGCTTTCAAAGGATAAGGGTCGAGGACAGGAGCATACAGGACGAGGGTCAAGTCTCGTAGGGTCCAGCTGATGACGTTTACTAGGAAAGCCACCCTCGTAAAACAACTGGAATAAGGTTCGCAAAGCCACATGTAACAACTTACCCGCATATGAAACAACTTTGTATTGATACATGCTGATACAAATTAGTTATTATTGTCAGATACTAAAGGTGAGACGGGCGAGCAGTTAGTGATTGGTTAGTTACTCATTAACGTTAGTAAGGGTTAGACAGTCAGGGAATCCAGGCCAAAAGAAGAATGTTGATATGTTGTGCCGATGCATCCAATGTATCGATTTGTATTGATACAGTACGGAAGTAATCAACATGTGTTACAGTCGCACCCTGCTCAGCCCCATCGGGCCATAGTTATTCCGGCTGGCTATGTATACTCGTATATGCCCCGCCGTCCTCCCAGTTGGGATTCTCTAAACATAATACACATGATTTATCTCCAACAAGCTTCTCATAGTCTCGCGCTGCGTCGCGTACATTTGTCCACACGCAAAACCTATGGATGGTTCAGTTGTACTTGTTTTTGGAGAATCTTCCCGTGCTACAGTCATATATATGGACCGATATAACCCTATCCTCCTTCGGGCCCTAAATAATCATTGAAACTTGCTCTTTGTGTTCGTTGATTTGTGGGCCTTTCCTCTGGAGAGAACGTCATTTGCGCGTTCCCTGCAGGTTCTGTTTTGAGTTAGGCTGAGCGTTTTGGCATTCAAAAACAAAGTCACTCCTTATCGGTTATCGAGCAATTTCTGCTTTCATGACCTCCACTGCAAGGCTGATACGTAGTCTCCGGGGACCAGGACTAAGAAATTGGTCAATTTCTACAAACACCTCACCAATTTTAATTACAGATGATCTCATTGAGGAACAAATCCTCCCTCGATATTACCCACAGCATTATTATCCGGTTCATTTAGGGGAGACCTTCAACGACAGGTATCAGGTTATTGCGAAACTACCGTATGGTTGGCGTGAGATATCCAGAAGTACGTTTTGCTAAACCTTGGGTTGAAATAGTTGCTTTTATTAACCTTATCGTAAGGTGGAGATGGCAAGCAAACCGCTACGTGACTTTGAAGATCCTTACCACCGGTCTCGTCGAAAAGACCGCGGCCAGCACCGAATTGGAAATATCGCGATGCATTGCTACAACGGATCCCAAAAGCGAGGGTTTACGGTACTTGAGGACGGTGCTGAGTTCCTTCGAAGTGACTGGACCAGATGCAATACACGTAGGCTTAGTCTATGCGCCCATGAGAGAGTCTCTTTCCAAGTTTCAAAGACGCTTACCGTACAGCCGAGTACCAGATTACTTTTTGAAGCCATTACTGGAAATGGTTCTGACGGGACTCGATTATCTTCATACTAATTGTCGTATTATTCATACAGGTACGTAACTGGTGAAAAGTAGCCCTACTGGGACGACGAAATTGATCCAGTTTGCATAGATTTGAAACCTGACAACATACTGCTTGGTATTGAAGATCAGTCGGTTATCGAGGAGTTTGTCAGAGACGAGGCCGAGGAACCTAGTCCTCGAAAAATGGACGGTAACAGACCTATCTATCCATCCCGAAATTTTGGGGACCTTCGAGGTCCTCCTGGCCGACCAAAGCTAGCGGACTTTGGGTTGGCAGTTTGGGGGAATGTTTCAAAGCCCCATAATCACCCCATTCAGGCTGATCTCTTCCAAGCTCCCGAAGTGATCTTGCGAGCTGGTTGGACCTACAGTGCTGATATATGGAATCTCGGAGTTATGGTAAGCTCTCCAATAACATTTCTATCTATTTTAGCGGTACAGAACTGACGTAAATACCTCGAAAGCTTTGGGATCTAGTCGAAAACAGGACGCTCTTTGATGCGGTCGATCCTGTTAAAGCGCATCCAGTCCTGAAGTGCATCTAATGGAGATGACATCTTTTCTGGGCCCGCCCCCAAAGAAGCTCCTTGAACGAGGAGAAAGGACATCTCAATATTTTACCGCAGAAGGTGTGAAGACCCTTTTCGACCCCGATTTCTCGGTGAGTCAAAAAGCTGCTGACACTGAACGCAAGTGAAATCATCGCAGAGCGACATGAGGGCGACAGACACCGCCACCCTGGAGAGCTGCTTGACATCGATCACAGGGGATGACAAAATACTCTTTTTTAACTTTGTGAGAAGAATGCTACGGTGGATGCCAGAGGATCGAGCGACAGCCGGAGAACTACTCAAAGACCCTTGGTTGAACATTTAGAAGATGGGGTAGCTGGCAACCTTTGCAGGGAGTTCGCCGAGAGCCTGCAGTACATGGCATTAAGCGAACAACATCGCCAACTCTGCATCTAATCGCCGTGACATAGAGCCTAGGTTCCAACAGCGTGACTTGACACATCCAAGGCTACGGAGCGCAGCTCTCAAAGCCAGTCAGATGAACGAGTGAGGGATATGGAAGTATTCCTTCAAAATATATAGAGTAACAAATTAGCCAGTATACAGCCAGCAAGTTATTCCGGTCAAAGTGATTGAGAGAGATGAGATACCTTCACTCAGTGCATCTGTTGGCCGGTCATGTTATCTGCGTAGGGCTTACCACGTGCCTATGTAGTTACACGGCTTGTTCTGACATGACGGGGTTGAGCCGAGATCTCGGCCCAAGATGTACCGAGTGCCGAGTTTGTGGTACAGTATCTCGTACCTTGCAATAAAGTTCAAAAGTAGCATTCTAAGGTACTCGACCTTCAACACACGTGCTGAGATCAGCATGACACTATTAAGGCTCTCAAGGCATTTCCTTTTCTGGCTTTGGGACATTGAAGACAGTAAGGAAGAGTGAGAACCATGTCAACGACGAAGACAGCCCTTAAGGCCGCCAAAGCTGCCCTTGATGCACACAAATATAATGAAGCTACTGAGCAGGCCCGGAAAGCTCTAGCAGCAGATCCGCAGAACTACCATGCGTGAGTGCATACAGGTACAGATACCAATCACACCGATCGTACACTAACACAGCCATCCGACTCAGCAACGTTTTCCTCGGACTTGGCCTTGACAAACAAGGCAAGAATGACGAATCCGCCCAAGCCTACAAAGCCGCGATACAGATTAAGCCAAACGACCCATTGGCATGGCAAGGGCTGATCACGCTGTACGAAAAACAGGCCGGCAAATACATTGAAGACTATCAAAATGCTGCGGTCCACTTGGCCGAACTTTTCATGGAAGCGTATGTGGCACAGACTGGCGATGTCAAAGGGCACTTGGCTTAAAGCTAATGGGTGGTCATGTAGTGATGATAAACATAGGTGTCAATCAGTCGTCGACAAGTTCACCGATTTCGTCAAGAAGCATGGAAACCGGACGCAATGGATGCGAGCTTTGGAAATATTACTCCCCACCAGCAGTTTGTACGACTATCTCGAGGGTCGCATACCTCATCCAGCTTCAACCTATATCAAACTCGCCAATATGGTTGAAGCTGAAGAGAAAGAGAAGATAAATAGAGAAATTGGAGAACGACGAACCAGACTTGGAGCCAAGATTGGGCAAGTTACAACCGATGTGAAGAGGGAGGTGCTAGAGGGGAGTGATCTGGAAAACTTCTATAAGAACATTATAGACTGGACACAGGATGATGACATTCGCCGTCAGTACGAGGAGAAGCTCTTACAACGAGCTTATGATACGTTGGTGGTACTAGCGGCACCACGGAAAGCGGAGAAACGGCAACAGGTTGAGACTTTGGCGCAAGGGCTGGTGATATTAAAGCATCCGTTCGAATTGGCGTGGAAGATCATTGTGGAGTGGAAAGATGGAGAAGAGCTAGATGAATGGGACGCTGGAATACTACGGGAATACATTGAATTCTTCCCGGAAAATAGCTTGTCAAAAGTCCTGAAAGCGTACATGGAAAGCGAAATTTCTCCGTTTCCACGTCAGCATAATGGCGAGAGAATAGAAGAGGATGATGTGGATGTTGACCTGTTGCTGACTGCGGAAGAACGACTTCTGATGATGATCGACGGCCTTCAAACAAGCCCGCCGTCTGCATTGGCGCATCGTTTGATGGGCGATTATTACTTATACCTCGACGAATACGAGAGTGCTGTAGACATCGCACGAAAAGGACGGAATCTACTCACTATAGAGGCTCAGATTTCAGGATTGACCCTAGAACACAATTTCGATGCTGTCAGCATTATTCTTGCGACTGGGCTTGTCCAATATCAATCACCACGACATCATCCCGAGGCACGAGCCTTATTCGACGACATATTACAGCGCAAGCCCACTAACACTTTTGCTCTGGTCGGCATTGGTCTGATTTTAGAAGACGAAATGGACTACACTGGGGCCATAGAATTCTTATCTCGCGCTCTTCACCGTACCACAGATCCGAAAGTGAAGGCAGAAGCGGCGTGGTGCAAGGCATTGAATGGCGATTACCAGACAGGTTTGGAAGAACTCCAAAGCTGTCTCCCTGCGCTCAAAGAGTCGGATACGAGGACTCGGGATCTGAGATCTCAGACCCTCTATCGGATTGGTGAATGCATCTGGAATTTGGACGCTTCGAAGACGGCGCGAAAAGACCGCAAAGGGGCATATGAGTGGTATCTATCATCATTGCAAGCTAATATGAATTTTGCACCCGCGTACACAAGCCTCGGTATCTACTACGCAGACTATGCTAGAGATAAAAAGCGCGCACGCAAGTGCTTCCAGAAGGCATTTGAATTATCCGCTTCAGAAGTCGAGGCAGCCGAACGTCTTGCCAAAGCTTTTGCGGATCAGGGAGAATGGGACTTGGTCGAGGCTGTCGCCCAGCGCGTGGTCGAGTCTGGGAAGGCAAAACCTGCGCCAGGCTCCAAGCGAAAAGGTATCAGTTGGCCATACGCAGCCTTGGGAGTTGTGCAACTGAACAGACAAGACTACGCCAAGAGTATTGTTTCATTCCAGTCAGCATTGCGGATTTCACCCGACAATTACCATTGCTGGGTCGGGCTCGGAGAAAGCTATCACAATTCTGGCCGTTATATCGCAGCTACAAAGGCTTTCGAGCACGCTCAGGCCGTGGAAGCTAGCAGCGAGGTTGGCTATGGGGAATCGAGCTGGTTTTCCGAATATATGCTTGCCAACGTAAAGAGAGAGTTGGGAGATTTCAAGGAGGCTATAGAGGGATATGAGAAAGTCTTGAACGCCAAACCCGCGGAATTTGGTGTGAGCATCACATTGCTCCAGAGCCTTGTGGACGACGCCTGGCGGAGTGTCGAACTTGGATTCTTTGGACGAGCAGCTCAGAGTGCGGCGAGGGCTTTTGAGGTAGCAAAGGCTATCGCAGAGAAACGTCCCAATGCTTTCAATCTCTGGAAAGCAGTCGGCGACGCTTGCTCAATATTCACCTGGGTACAAGCGTATACGAGAGAATTCCCAGTGCATGATGTGCGAGCTCTGCTTGAGGATGGAACAGACACGCAGTACTACGAACTCCTTGCAGATATCGATGGAATGGGGCAAGCGGCTCTTCAGTCACTGTCCGTATTGAAGGGCGAAACACCGTCCCTCTCATTGTGCCTGACCGCAGCGATATTATCGCACAAGCGTGCCATCCATGCATGTGCCAATGACTCGCATGCTCAAGCCGTTGCATGGTACAATCTTGGGTGGGCCGAGTATCGCGCTCACAAGTGTCTCAATGCGGATGCGAAGTCGATTCCCAGACGCAAGGCTTCCAAATACCTAAAAGCGTCTGTCCAATGCTTCAAAAGAGCCATCGAGCTCGAGGCCGGTAACTCCGAATTTTGGAACTCCCTTGGAGTAGTGACGACCCAATTGAACCCTAAGGTGGCTCAGCATGCTCTGGTCCGCAGCTTGTTCTTGAACGACAAGAGCGCAAAGGTCTGGGCGAATCTTGGGACGTTTTATCTGCTGCAAAATGACTTTCAGTTGGCCAATGATGCTTTCGCACGAGCACAATCCGCGGATCCTACGTATGCGCATGCTTGGCTCGGTCAGGGTTTGCTGGCACATTTACTGGGAGAAGCAAAGGAAGCCCAGAATCTTTACGCTCATGCGTTCGAAATCGCCGACTCTTCTTCTCATGTCACCAAGTGGCAATACGCTTCGTCAATTTTTGACCAACTAGTCTCGGCAGCACCTATCTCTTCACAAAACATCACTTCTGTCCTTCAACCCCTCTTTGCGCTGCAGCAGCTTCGCAGTCAAGTTTCAGTGGAAGCTCCATACGAGCATCTTTCCTCACTTTTCTCCGAGCGTGTTGGCTCATATAGTGATACAATCTCGAGTCTTCAAACAGTGTGCTCGGCCGTCGAAAGCGAGTACGAAGTCTCTGAATCCACATCCTCCCTTGTCAAATTCGCTCAAGCCAAAGCCGACTTAGCGCGCGCTCAACTTGCCGGAGGTGACTACACTTCAGCTGCCGAGAGCGCAGAGACAGCCCTCGACCTCTCCGGTGAGGAAACAGAGACGCACGACCCCACCGCTCACCGGAAATGTCGACTTTCTGCACACCTTACTGCTGGCCTGGCTTACTATCACGACGGATCGATGGACCCGGCAATTGAGATGTTCCGAACCGCATTGGAGGAAACGGATGGCGATCCGGACATTGTGTGCCTCCTCGCGCAGGTGCTCTGGGCCAAAGGTGGCGAGCAAGAGCGCAATGTAGCTCGCGAGCAGCTGTTCGACTGCGTGGAGAAGCATCCGGGCCACATCAATGCCATCACTTTGCTTGGCGTCATCGCAGTGCTGGACGAGGATCAAGCCACGATCGAGGCAGTGACAGCTGATCTGCAAGCCCTTAGGACCCAGGATGGCATTGATGTTCATCAGCAAAGAAAGATTAGCGAGGTATTGGCCGCTATTGCTACTCTAGGATCCACCGAGGGCGGTAAAGATTCGGCAGAGGTTGCTGAAGCGACAACCGCTGTCATGCTTGCTCCGTCGCAGCCGCACGGCTGGAGCCAGCTTGCTGGTCTCGTAGAAGAGGCGTATCCGGCGGATATGGCGTTGCTTACTGCCCTCAAAGCTGTGCCACCCCGGGGCTCGCTCGACGCGGAGGATCTGTGCGAGGCGTATGCTGGGACGATTCGGATTGCGGACGCGCAAAGAGCTGTAGCGATGGCGCCATGGAAGGTTTGCGGTTGGGAGGCACTGTCGCCGGAGTGAACGTGTGGATATAGATGTAATGATGAGATGGGTTATGACGGGTGGCATAAGATGGCGTCTTGGTTTGGTGATTAGCATCTGCCGGCGCAAATTCTTTTAGAGAGCGCAAAGGCCTGCACCGAATTCTTTCTATGTTGGGTCGATCTCCCAGGTTTGACCTTAGGTTCCGGCAAGTAGACATAGTCACTCATGGAAAAGCACTCGCTGTTTGCGTTTCGAGAGAATATAATCGTGGTCATAGTAGTCAGGTTCCATTCGACGTGCTCTCGTCCGGTTGTGGTGCTCGGTCCCCCACCCCATTGCCCTCTTCCAAAATCCTGATGCACTCCTCTCTAACCTCCTCGACCCCTACCACACCTTTCCACTTGTTGAGTAATCGACTCACTTCCTCCCACTCCTTGGCCGCCTGCTCCTTTTGGCCTTCTTCAAGCAAAGCTCGCATCCGCTTGGGCGTCTGTAAGACCCATCGTACAGTTTCTCGTTGCTTCGCTTTATCGCTTTTTACGTCCTGGTCAAGTTGGCCGGACTGAGGGGTTACTGCACGGTCTTGTAAAGAAGTCGACAAGGCGGTTGCGGTTTCGGCGATGTGAGTGATGGCGGGGGTAAGCATTGAGGTGGTGGGGATGAGGGGGTCCATGTTCGTTCGCATCTACGCGGACCCACAGGGTTAAGATTAGTATTCTCCCATACCAGAAAGTAAAGTGAGCGAAGAAAGGAGCTGCACACCTTCCGGATGGTATCCGTAGCCGTGATGAGTTTCGAATAGTTGTCGTAAACGAGCGCTTTCCGCTCGCCGTCAAGACCTTTGATCTCTACATCCCCCAACGAAGCTACCGCGTTAGCTGCATACATCCTCGACTTTCCATCCACCCAGACCCCTTTTCGAAACGGTATTTGTAGTGCAGGACGAACCAGCAATCAACCCCCCCTCCACCCTCAAAATCCCCTCCAATCCCTCCCTGCCCAGCACCTCCCCCACATACTTCGCCGCATCAAACCCCTCCCGGTCCAACTCGCTGTCCTTGACTTCCTCATGTGGCAACCCGCCCGTAGTGGAATCATCAACCGCCGCAGGCGCTGAAGATTTGATGCCGTAGTAGTCGCGTAACGCGGCTCTGTTGCGACGCTGTTGGGGTTGGGGCGCGAGGGAGGGGGCGCTAGCTTGGGAGCGGGTGACGGTGTCGATAGAGGTGCGGCGGGAGGAGGTGGGGGTTTGGAGGGAGGCGACGGAGGAGGCGCGGGGGGAGGTTATGGTTGACATTGTTGAGGGATGAGAGCTTGTAAGTCTCTGGAGTCAACTTGTCGGAGTATTGGCCCATTGGCTTCAGGCTTTGTTGTAGGGCTGCGCACGGACAGGAATAAGGTTTCGGTAGCTCCCTGTAGCGTTCCCGTTGATCTGCATTCTGGCATTTCATGGATGGGACTTCGAAATTTGCTTCGTTGTGTTGGTCTGACTCGCGACGGTGCGATGACCGCGATTGAATATCGAACTGGTGTGATGATAAGTAGAGGAAACAGCAGTTCGTGTTCTGTTGATCTGACATCCAGGAACTTGAGGTACTGGAGCAATGCGCCGACCAGCGTTAACTTTTAGATATCACCTCTCACAGATCACTGTATGACGAAACTTTGAGGCTCCTGTTCTCAGTTCGATGATCCAACTGGTCTAAAAGGCCAACGAGCCACTGTGGCCAGTACATGCCACTCGCTGAACGCCGAAGGGTAGCTAATATAGCATCGTCGTATTGGGTTGAACATCACTTTGATATCGTCTCAATGGCTTCCCAGCCATCCGCGCTCGCCGCCCAAGTATCCGCGCAGCTCACCTCCACCAAAGCTCTCTCTCCCTCTCCAACCTGGCTCACCAGCTTCCTGTCCACACAAAAGCCCACCACACCATTCTCCGCCATCGCGCAGACAGCGCTCTTCCGCCTTCTCGCATCTGACATAACCACGTCCTTGACAATCAATGCTTTCAGCTGCCTACCCTCGGACGTGCACAATGCCGAGATCAAAGAGCGACGTCTTCTTGGCCCCATCCCGGTTCAAGTGCTTGGTATTGAAGACATGAGCAAAAGCCGTTGGGAGCAGATCGAGGCGATCGAAGCTCTAGAGAGAGGCGAGGGGACGAAAGGCCGCGAGATCATTCGTGTAGTACCTACCGAAGATGATGACGATTCAAATGAGCGGACCGTTGGAGGCGGGGGTCCGCACAAATTGTTGTTGCAGGATGCGAAAGGTACTCGGGTGTATGGTATGGAACTGAAGGCTGTTGATAGGCTGGGACTTAGGATGAATATAGGGTGTAAGATAGTGCTGAAGAACATTGTGGTGGCGAGAGGGGTCGTGCTTTTGAGCCCGCCTACGACAACGATACTTGGTGGAAAGATTGAGCCCTTGCACAAAGCGTGGAAGGAGAATCGTAAGGCGCAGTTGAAGGCTTCGATTGAGGCGACTGAGCGGTCTGTGTGACCAACGTGGTCGTGGCGGATATTCGGTGCATACTTCAGTATGCCACGGTCTGCGGTCGACCTTTCGTCTCACTAGTGTGAGGAGGGTATGATGGTCATGAATCCATGCGTCTCGACCTTGGGACTTGTTCTAGGAGACTTTCAATCGTCGTTGATCCTCCAGACGCATAGCTTTCTATCATAGAAGCTCGAAGACACAATAGTAGTCAGATTAGTGGCATCTCCATTTAGCATTGGCTGGGCGTCGCTAGCATAGTTCATACTCTCATGCTTTTCAAATTTCGCGAGGATATCGATCGTCCAGTTCCCCTTCTTCGAGCGCCGTATCTCCAACACTCTTGCACCTGCGTGCATACAGCTTGCGAGTACCCGGAACCGTAACTCAGCGTCTTGATCCAACAGCCTATTTTCTAATCGCTTCAGCCTCCACACGCCGCCCCCAAGCCGCTTCTCTGCCAGGCTGCGTGATTGTCGGCGACCTGCTGGTAGGACCAGGACTCTAACGAACTCGTCATAGCTGCCCGTCACCAACACCTCTTCTCCACCCTCCTCGACTGACTCGATAGGGAGGATCGCAGTCACGCCTGCACCATGTGTCTTCCGATCGGTGCTCAGTAGTTGATGCTGTGAAGTATCCTGACCCGACGTCGAATGTAGTGGCCAAGAGTCCGTAGAGCCTTTACATAGGGCAGAGTCATCGCCACCAGAATACAAAACGGACATACCATCAGCTGCTGGAGGGGACGACCAAGCAACTGTCCATGCCTCGAGGTCATGTGCCTGGACCGACTTGAAAGTAGCCTCCGGGGACTGATTTTCATGATTAAAAGTGGCAATTTGACCATCAGATAGAGATAGAGCCACAGTCGTCCTTTTCTCCGGTGACGGGTGCCAAGCAAGAGACAGAATTAGGGTAGAAGCAGGGTACAGCTGTAGACAACTGAAATTGTTCATGTCATCCAAATTCTCAGGATCAAAGTGATACAGTAAAACCACGCCGGTACTACCGGCTACAGCCAACGTATTAGGATCGTGAGGCGAAAAGTGCAAGTCAAGCACCGCGCAATCAGTGAGTATCGTTCGTGCAAGATTTCTACAGATCCGTTAGATCTCATTTCTTGTCGAGTGGAATAAATATACATTCTGGCTCCCCCAAACGCCAGCCTCAAAGGACAACTCACAATTCATCTCCTTGCAAACGAAATATCGAAAGACTCCCAGTTCGCTGTTGCTTTGCGGCAACTGATCTCTCGTCTTCGCTCTCGGGGTGGTTTCCCGCAGCGCCGGAGTCATTGCGTTCCAGATAGTATGTGCCGACGACAAAGTACTCTGGTATCACTGGGGAGAATTCGAGGCAGCTAGGTGGTGTGTCGAGTATTGTTGTAGTTACTGAGTGGATAGACTGAGTCCTCCCTTCTTCTCCATGATTTGCCAACGAATCCATTATAGGGGTTGGGTCAGAGAAGTCATTAGCACTGCTCACAGGAGAATCGCACGGGAAGAAAAATAATATCAATTGATTATGCTTCGTTTTAAGACCATACGGAGTAGAATCTTCGCCTTACCTTGGCTATCGAGTAAGATGCGGCTACTGCTAGATCCAAGGTAAGAAATGTTGGCCACCAGGAATAACTCAAGACAAGTCCTCCTTATCGGCAGCTATCCCTAGCTTTTGAAACTCCAGGGATTTGTCTTTGGTGTCTAACTGGATACGCCACAACTTGCGATACAGGATCATTCTTTTATGATTTTCGTATGAGGGAACGCCTACTCAAGTGTCTGTGACATTCAGGGAGCTGGCTGACAGTGGGGAGCACAACGCTTTTTCTTTTCGAAGTGCTTATCAGACTCGATAAAGAGTGCTTGAAATCATTGCTTCCAAGTTGGAAGGGCATCGCTCTCATTTGATGAATCACTCGAGCGAATATCACTGACGTGATAACAAGCTATTCTTCATAGTCTCGAAATGCGTACAGAACCCTCGATATCTGAGATAGTGCCGGGCCTTTTCATTGGCAATCTCTGGTCCACATACCAAGCTGTGGCAGCACCAGATCAAATCTATTCTTTCAGTGAACGACTGCTTTCACGCATTGTGGAGACGCCAAAGTTTCACTGAGCTCATCACGGCTGACCGCCATCTACGGATTTTCTGTCTTGACTCGTCCACACAAGATCTAGTTGCACATATACGCGCCGCATGTGAACCTGACCATGATCAAAATCAGTCAGAGACAACAGCAAATGGCTCTCTTGAGACTATGACGTCTCAATCTCAATTATAGAGGCGCTGTTGTGGGTACCTTATTATTGAATTCAATTTCTATTCGTAGCAGTTCTTCCATATTAGGGTTTTGGTGGTGTGACTCGCTTAAGGGGGTCTGCTCGCTTACCCTGCCATGACGTTACCTTATGGCGGTACAACAGAGCCTCCACGCCAACACAGACAATGTGGACTTTACAATCCACCCTCAGCGTGCCTTCTACACAATTAACTTGCTGCCAAAGAACAAAAACATTATAGTCCTGTCAGGTTAGACCTTTCAGGGGTAAAAAGATAATTGTCTCTTGCGTTCGCCGGGAATCGAACCCGGGGCCCGTCGATTGTGCTAAACGCTCCGGTTGGACACCGGGGAGAAATGGCAACGACGAATTTTACCACTAAACCACAAACGCCCAATAGATATTAGTGATCCGCCATAATTAGGTATATAAACCAAGAGGCTTTCGAAATCAAGTCGATGATCACCCTCGGAGTCAGTTGCCAGAGAGGTTCTTGAGAGCAGCCTTCAGAGTCTTAGTTTCTGGAGACGACCCTGCTTTTCGTTTCCCGCCCATTTCATCCTGCATTCAGGAAAGATCTTGTACCTAGGTCGCAGACCGTCCGGGTGTCAGCAACTCGCCCGTTTCAAAGTATTGATGCACTATCTTCGGTGTCTATATAGACGGCAAGGCGTATGAGGTCTGTGTCCTAGAGGCCCTGAACCAGTCGCCAGGATAGTAATTAGGGACATCGGCGAACCCGTCTACCACAAGATGCTCACTCCGATAGGGTTGCATTGCAGCAAAAGTTGCGCCAGATTGTGCGTAGGAGGCACCCTAATATAAGCATTCCTATTCATCGTACTTCCAGCGAATAACCTCATATATCGAATGACGGCTATACGGACTTGATTTCGGCTCACGAGTTGTTGCAAGGACGCCCTCATGGCTGCTCAAGCAATTGCCAGTCTCACGCTCAACCTCTCGTCAGGCCGCTGAACAAGCTCGACCATGTCTGCAACCCAGCGGGGGTCGAGGCCACGAATAGACCCGGTGCCTCTTCACAGTCCTTGGCAGTCTGTGCGATTCCGATCCAGTGTGATTTTTTAAGCCGAGCAGTGGTACTAAGCGCGCACAAACGACTCCTTCGGCCTTTGTGACTTGTGTTGGCGGAAGCGGGTTGAACGCTACTGTTGGCATGATGTTGCCGCGTATGCCACCAGATAATAAGGCTAGCCCAGTTTGTTCAACATGCTAGGGTTCGATACACAATCAATGTAGGAAAGCCACTGTAAATGGGCCGCAGCCGGAGCTGGTGGAGCTACCCCACACGATCAACCCTCTCGCCTTGGTGTACCGGGAGTTCTTGATGCGCGAAAGCTTGAGTGAAATGATCTGCGATAACTTCGAGCTTGTGTTTTCTTGAACAGATGTCATCATCTTGATGATAAAAAGGCATCGCGACTTGTCGATGCCATGCCGGCATATGGGCAACAAGTACATTGTGGAGGCCAGTCAAGGACTGCGGGGAGCTGCGGGGGAGCTAAACTTAGGCAGCGTTGCCCGATAAGCGGGCGGGTATAGTTAACATCGAGCGACGAGATCATGGAGAGACGTGATAGGTAACCGCCAGCGGCAGAATAATCATGGAAAGCATCTCCGGTGGTTCAAGAGCGCGGTTGTAAAGCCTAAGTACTTCTAGTGTCGGCGTACTCGACGCTCTACGCAAACTCCTCTGAATGTAACGAACACCTACGACGTTAGCTAGATGTCGTAAGCCGGGGGAATCCCACAGCTTTTAGGCAGTGATCAGGCAGAAGTGTGATCCCTTCAAGCTTCTCAGCTTCAGCTACCAAACCTTTTCCCCACAACGTCCTACACATCATGCTTTTGATATCTGATCTTATCCCAGAAATACTAGAGTTGATCTTCAGTCATGTCAGTATATACTTTAGATCACGAGGGAAAGTGATGGTGAAATCGAAAATTAGGGTTGCTAAGCAAAATTCGTAGCTGTGTGACGATGGCTTCCCTCGTTCGTCCTTGCTGGCGGCCAGTTTGGCCAACCGACGTTTCCGCCAAATAGCCAAGAGGTTCATGTTTCGCTCCGTTACCATCCCCTTAACACGTGGAGACTCTGTATGGTGTCCAGGGGCTACACAGTACTGCGCCGAGTTGATCCAGTTCTTAAGAGACGACACCGCTGCCAGATTATCCATTAGGCACGTGACCGTGCCCCCGCAGTTTGTCGAGCAGCCGGTATGTCATCCTCATTTGGAGCGTCTGTTCGTGGATTTACTTTGCAATCTACCGCATCTGAGATCCATAAGGTGAACTACCGAATTCGTGAACGACGCCCTAGGTATTGACTATGGACTAGGCTCGGCAGCTGCAGGAACATCTCAGCCGCTGTCTTGCATGCAATCACCCAACTGGGTGCCAAAATCGCTCTTTTCGTAGATATCTACGATCCCACCGCAGATGACCAAACATCCCTACAAGGTTCGGCATCTCTCCGAAACCTCATAGTCCGAGTGCCGTGGGCAGGGAGATTCGGCTCTTCAGTACCAAAGGCCATGGAAATAGCCCACGAGGTGATTATCAACAGTCCAAACCTGCGAGTACTTCACCTGAGATTCATGACGGGTTCAACTTTCGGGGCCTTCCGCACAACACCTATGCAGCTTGATCGATGCCATAATGTGCCGTTCAAGCGACATGAGTTCTTGCCTTGTCTGGAGGAATTGGGACTCGAAGGCGAGATTCAGTTGCCGGACATTGATTGGACGATCATGGAGCAAAACATTGACTGGGCGCGACTCCAAAGGCTTAACCTCCAGAACGATGAGTTGGCCGAGACCTTTCTGACCCGTTACGGAGACCGGCTTTCGAATCTTCGTTCTTTGAAGCTAAGCGCCAATCGCAGTATGAAGGATCACTCTCTGAGAAGCGTTGGACTCGGTGTTGGGAAGAGGAAGAATGTTATGGCTTTCATTGAAGCAAGACGATTCGAAGAGCTTGAGATCATGGGTTTTACGCGTGTGGTACCTGTGCACGAAATCACGAATAGTGGCACATCGTTACAGGTACTGCGACTAAGTTTGCAGATGGGTCCCGCGATACTAAATAAAGATCTTGTCTTGTTCGACCTGGAAGTACTCAAAACTTTGAACGAGTGCTGTCCTTATATCGACTGTCTTGGTGTCAATGGCAGTGTGGAATATGGTGGAATAGTGAGCAACAAGTTCTTAATTGACTATGTTCTTCGTAAACTCACAACAGACCCTGCTGACTGCTTATATAGTCTCAGCCCTTGCTCGATACACTGGCATCATTTGAAAAACTCCGGCATCTCGAGCTGTTCGTCCGAACTCCTGAGGATTTCACCTCCGCACTGACCAACCGAGACGCTGTTGCTGTCTTCACTTGTTTGCGTCTTCACAAACGAGGCTTCCCTCTGCACAGTCTTTCTTTCTTCCACTTTGCTGATGGAGCGAGCCGAAGATGGACGTTGTGGGCAATAGCAGATAAGACGGAATTGACGATCAAGCGTTATTTCCCTGGCAATCCAGAAACCCCTTTTTATGAGTATCAAGAAACATGGCTTGGGGGAAATCTTTCGGAGCAGCTGGAGAAGAGAGTTGGGCACAGGAGGCTTGAAGGTAAGCTCGGTGCCGAAGCACGTGTGTTCGACGGCTTCCATTGGGACGACGAAGCCGCAATGTGGGTCATCCCTTTCGGCCGTTAGGTTAACCGATGTTGAACTCATGCTGGGCGGTGCTCAGCTCATGTATGTTTCTTTGTTGGTGGTACTCGTCAGAGTTGGCATCGTCCACGAGTATATCCCCGTTTTACAATCAGTGGCAATCAGATTATTTGCACACAGCATAGATTACCTCAGTCTCGTTACAATCTTGGGTGGGCTGGGATTTTTTGCCTCCGGGCAACAAGTCTATGGTTGACCCTCTCAACCTTCCATCCAGCCTCCAGCCACCGCTTCACACAGTTCCGCCATGTGTTCATAATATCATCACCACCCGCTTCTCGCAGCCATTCACCACAAGCCGCCATGTGTTCTCCAGTACTACATGTTCTATCCAATATCCGCTGGAATATCCAGATCGCGTGCGTCCAGATTTGCTGTTCACCAACGACGTTCTCGGCTCTACTTTCAGGAGGTGCGGATAGAAGGTACTCATGCTTCCCTAAAGACCTCGGCAAAGTCACGGTCTCTGTCGTTGTGCTTGAGCTATTCCGGGAGATGTATTGCAACGTCTTCTGCAGCGTATGCTCAAAGATTCGAATGTAATCCCTCAGCAAAAATTCTACGATCACACTCGTAGTCTCGGGCACCGCGTCCCCCTTCACCAGCAAATCACCACGGCCATAATCGTTCCAGAACACTCCGGCCTTGGAGTCCCATCGTTCAACGCCCTTTCCAGCATACCTAGCCAGGCCCCCTACACGCTCTATCCACTCCCAGACCAGCGGCGCTCTCAGCTTTATCAAAGAGCTCGGTATGGGGTCCCGGCCCAGATGCGCGTAGAAGTGGCCGTAGAAAGCAAAGTCGGCAATGGAAATTGTGGAGCCCAGGAGAAAGGGGTGTTGTTGGAAATGCAGCGAAAGGAGTTGGAGTAGATGATAGAACTGCGCACGCAAAGTGGCGGATGTTGCAGGGCTAATGCCCAGGTTGGGCAGGGAGCCGCGGAATCTTGAAAGCCGCTGTGCAGGTTCAGCATTCCCAACCGGCAGGTTCTAAAGGGATCTGAACGAAACAGTCGCCGCCGAGCTTACCTTCTTTCCAATACTGCAAGTCTCTTCATAACTCACCGAGGGCCGGCCGCCAGTGCCTGTGTTACCGAACTCAAACTCCAAGAACTTCAGTTGCTCCTCGAAGCGCTCCTTCTCCCATACTCCATCACCCCAGCGCCAGTACATGGCCTGCAGCAACAGCCATTCATCCGCCAGCATCTCCAAGATCAAACCCGCAAACGCGCGCTTGGGCGACAAGGGAAGAACCGCATGATCCGCTAGACTGGTGACTGGATCCGTGGAAGACAGAGGTGGAGGAAAGGTGCGCTCGAAGTAGTCGATGATGTCCTTGGTGTCTTGGATGACTTCGAATCTACCGGCAGCGCCATCGGGGCCAGGATGGTGGATCAGCAGGCACGGAATGGAGATTAGGGAGGTATGCGGGGTTATTAGGGTTCGGTAGACGTCGTCGGTGCTGATTACTTCTTTGAAGGGGATGCCTTTCCATTTCATGTACGCCCGTGCTTTGCCGGTGAAGAGGCTCACTTCTGCGCCGAGAAGCTTGTACTGGGGTTGAGGCTCTGCTTGGGATTCCATGGCTTGCGGATTACTTGTGTTTGTTGCGTGCGATTATGATATAAGTCGTGGCAGGTAGTGGAGCATTTAGCAATCCATGCTTTGGACTTGAAGTTTATCCCCATAGATTATTGCTGGGGCCGAGGTATTGGCCGGTGTGGGGAGGTTAGCGTGTCAATCTCGCGTTGTAGCGCCTTGCCCGATTGAGGGCCGATTGCCTGAACGAGTTTGTCGTTGGACGTCGTTGAGACACGCAACCTCAACGACCAGTCGCGTGTTGAAGATTTCCCCCCAAGATCTGGGGTGGGCATTTCACCTCACCTCACTTCACCTCACTTTACGCCACCTCATTTCATTTGAGTTTGGCTTGACAGGGTGGCTGCGGGAGCTAAGCGAGATCATCCGGGTCACTGGAACTCGCTAATCGTCTGAAACGAACCTGAAAAGCTCAAGCTCAAGCTCAAGCTACATTGACCATCTTGGAGTTCGACGGCAGCAAACATCCAATAAGCCGTCATCGCATATTCAACCTCGACGGCATGCAAAGGAACAGAAATACATCCAAGCATGGCTGCTCCAAAGACAGAAGATCAAGTCGATGGTGATAGCGGCTACATCTCCGACGAATCAAGCTTCTACGGTACGTCCACCCTCACCACCACATCCCAAAAGATTATAGCCACCCTACCTCACTCCCCGATATCTCTTTACTGACATTCGATCAACCACCTAGGCGACCTCTCCCTCCGCACCCGCCTCGAAAACCTCGCCCTCTCCTCATCCCCGTCCCCCAACTGGTCCAACCCCGCCCACCCTCTCCCCACCCCCACATACGCCTCCCCCATCCCCACAACCTGCCCCCCCCTCTACAACCCCTACGCCTCCCTCCCCTACGCCTACCAATTCTCCGAACCCCTCCCCGCCTTCCTCGCCCGCCTCCCCCCCCTCACCACCCCCTCCACCACCGTCGGCCCCTGGCTCTACGTCGCCAACCCCTCCTCCCAGTACCGCCCGCTCTCTTCCGACTGGGCAACCTTCACCACCCTAGCCACCCCCCTCCTCGCCACCCACAGCGCCCACCTCCTCTCCCTCGAAACCTCGCAGCCCACTCCCCGGCTTCCCCTCGCCTCCCTGCGCGCCCGACTCGAATGCGACTTATTATCTGCAGCGCGCCAAACGGGCTGCACGACGGGGAAATGGATGCTCTTCCCCAGCGCGGCGGAGGTGGACCGCGTGTGGGGAATTGTGGCGACTGCGACGGTGGGGGGGCAGTTGGGGTTTGCGGCGAAGGTGGCGACGGATGGAGGGGAGGGGGGGAGGGGGGCGAGGCTGGTGTGTGTGTATACGGGGGATTTTGGGGATGGGGGGGATGTGCGGAGGGTGGTGGAGGGGTTGGTGGGGTTGGGGTTGGTGGACAGGGGCGGGAAGGGGGGGAGGGGGATTTATTATAAATGCGGTGAGTGGTCTTGAGGTTGTTGGGTGGGACGATTGGATGGGGATTTGCTGATGGTGCGGGGGTAGATGCGTATACGCATTTGGGGATTGCGGCGGGGAATGAGTGGGGGTTGAAGGCTAGTTTGTTCAGCTCGAAGGATGTGTTGAAGGAGAAGGGGAGGTAGGGGGGCTTGGTTTGGTTGGGATCTCTTTACTTCACGGACTGGATGGTTTGGTTACATGATCTTGTTTACAAATTGAGCGAGCGTTGTTTGCAAAAGATACCCCGTTCGCTTTGTTTCGTCCAAAGCTCCAGGATACATGGTGTTGCACGGAAGTTGAAATGGTACTGCTGGTTTCCCCCCTTATGCCCTTGCTCCTGCATGCCCGCATTTTTGGACCATCAACTAACTTGACCGCAAAGAACGGATGTGCTCATTGACCTCCGAGGCTACCTCCTCGATGTTGGTTGCCGCATCGTAGGCATAGCACCCCGGCCAGTCTCGTTCGACAAATGCAACACGCTTCAGCGACGTGTGGGCCTCCGCGAAACGCTTCAGAGCTTCGATGGTTTCAGGCCTGCGGATCCAGCGCCCGTTGCGTCGAACAGGAGTGCCATTCCAGCCTAAAGGATGGGGTCCACTCGCCACTGGAGGAGGCCAGACGGCAGGATAACCCACAGACACCACCAGCGTCTCCAGCCCCGTCAAAACCGTAAGCTTGGTGAGGAGGTGATAGTTGTGCGAAGCGATCTTAACAGTCGCGATACGGGCACTATTCGCGCTACCAATGGTCCTTGAGAATTCTGAAAAGTCGCTTATTCTTTCGCAGTGGAACGTGGTGCTGGCATACAACATGGCGCAGGATTCAGAGTGGACTTGTTGACATGTAGCCATGAACGCAGGCGTACCGGTGGGCTTTACATTCTTCCAACACGGGTCAGTCCCAGCTTTCTTTTTGGCTCTGGTCACGGATCGGATCACTCGGTTGGTCAAGTATTTCCGAACTTCCACGGGCTCTTTGGGCTTGAAGAGGAGCTCGTAGATGTGGATGCGTAGTTCGGCTGGAAGGTCGAGGAAGCCGGCAGGCATTTTTGAAGGGAGGGCGAGGTGAGACGAGAAGAGGAAGTGGAACTGGAATGTTTGCTGATGGTCCTGGCCTCGACGAAGAGGCGAGATGAAAGGCGGGGTCGTAATTGCTACGAATATCTTTCGTCACGCCATTGCTGAACCGACTCAACGCGAGTAATTTCAGATACAAGTTGTGCTGTTGGTGTAGAGGTCAGTCCAATAAATAGACTACTATAGCACAAGGACGCTGCGGCTTACCCAAAGATGCTTCTCCCCACCTCCAGTTAGGGGGTTCCAAGTCCAGACTTATCAAGTTTTCGAAGACTCTCTGTCAGTGGTAGCTGTCACTGAGTATTCGGCAATGGGACTTTAAGCGTGTTGACATGAAGTGAGATTAGCTGTGAAGTTAAGCCAGTCATGAAGTGAATGTCAAATACACCGTGAGGACCCGCAGCACTAGTTCAAGCACGAACAGAGAGGTTCAGTAAGCCTAAGCATAACGATGATAAGAGCATAGAAATCTCCAGTCGCTGCTCATTTAGCTGCCTTCAAAGACTGTTTTCGATATTAGAACATCGCCATCTGGGAACTGTCAATTATCTGATGGTGTGCCTAATGATATGGGAAAGCACGTAAACATAACCCCTTGTATTCAAAACAACCACACCCATAAAAGAAATCCATGGATTTCCAGAGAGCGCCGCGGAGTGCTGTATCATATTTCAAAGCTCAGTGCTACAGACCGCTGCTGAAGGCCCACGGAAGAGATTACAACCCTGAACGCCATGCTTGATGCAGTAGCCGTCCCCATCTGAGTCTAATTAACAGCGAGAGACCGTCCGCATGCCTAACAAAGCCCCTAAACAATCGTCTCCAGCTCTCTAGCATAGCCTATCGTATTTTCAATCACCTGCCCGCTGGCAACCAGAATCTCCTTCTCCGTCCGCATGTCCTGGCCCTGCTGGAGCGGGAAGTAGATCCTCCCATCCTGAACCACCCATCCCCGCTCTTGTGCAAACTCTACCACACTGCCTTCGCTGTCCAGGAAGAGTAAGTTCTTCGCATTGGCGATCGGTAACGACGGGTACGCCTTCTCCGAACACGACGCAATCTCGGATCGTATGGTTCCCACTAGCACCTGACAACCAGAAAGTCAGCACCCCGTAGTTCCAATATGTCCTCCCTACAAACACCACCTTCAACCAGAGCCCCCGAGCCAGCACAGGGAACAAAAAGGCGTCGCCATACCTCCGAAAAAACCCCAAACTCCTCACTCGGCACCCCCTCCCTCTTCGTCGCCCCCCACACCCGATCATAACTCCCCTCCATCAACCACTGCTCCAACTTAACCGGATACTGCACAAACCCATCCCGGTCCAACCGCCCCCCGCCACTCTCACTCCCCGCCTCCACTTCCAGCCCCTCCAGCACGGTATGAAACCCCGCATAATCCCCCTTCGTCAGCAACAACAACAGATACAAGCCGGTAATCTTGCTCCGTTGCGAGGACTTGTCGTCGTCGTCGCCATGTTTCGCGCCAAAGGCCGAGGGGGGGAGTTCGTAGAAGGGCTGCAGTTGCTGGAAGTAGCGCGTGAAGGCCTCCGGTTGCTGCTGCCGGATGGAATACAGGGCGCCCTGTTCGAGGACCGAGCGGGCGAGGAGGAGGAGGTGCGGAGAGGTTGTCGGGGTGGGGACGAGGGCGTTGAGGGAGAGGAGGGCGAGTTTGGCTTTGGAGAGGAGGGTCGGGGTTTGGGAGTGGGAGGCGGCGGAGGGTTTGCGGAGGTGTTGGAGGATGGAGTGGAGGTCGGATTCGGCGGGCATGGTGATGGATGGATCGGGGGGTGGGTCTGATGGTTGAGATTGTTGTGGCTGACGGTGCTGGTGTGATGGATCATGGGCTGTTGCGGCCGGGAATATCTTTTGCCTCAGTCACTCAGACCCCCCTGCCTCGGCTAGGACTAGCCGGGCCCTAATGCCCTTTGGGATTAGCTACAAACGCTGACTACGTGCGTTTTTCAGGGAGGGTCTGAGGGCGTAATCTTGAAAACAAGCCAGAAAACGCTTCACGTCACGGTAAACACGCTCAACAGAAACTGCTTCACGTTGAATCCTTCACCTGTCTATCACTGATGACATGGAAGTGTCAACAACATCATTATAATTATATATTTATATGTGAAGTTGACTATATAGCACCTGCTCTATTGAACCTTGCTGTCAGATTTGAGATTGCACATGCTGTTGTTGAGTTATTCCTTGTGAGAGTGTGTCTCCTCAATATTGTTGAAAAACCCTGACTCAGTATCTTTAAAATTAAATGATCACACTGGCTCAAAGTTCCTTCAGCGTCTCTCATATCTTTAAGCAACCTCTGAGTCAACTTGCAAGCAAATACTTAACATCAGTCTTGTCATATATGTTATAGGTTCACTGTCTCATACCTGATGACTTTTCACATCAACTTAAGATGAAAACAAACTTCTTCAAAGCATCTGCAGTTGTTCACAAGTGATGTGATGAAGATGATGAAGACAATGTTGAATGAAACATCAGATGATGTCTTATGAATAGACAATGAAAGTGTTCTTGAGGGTGTTGCAACATTGCTGATTTCAAGTGACATCACAGAGGGAATGAAGGAACAGAATGAACATATTCATCATCATGTGATAAAGATGTTTGAACATAGCCTGAAACTCATGCAGTTGCAGATTATTCAATCACTGATGTACAATCAAACAGACATGATTCTCATTGTCAAGATGAAGTTTAACAAGAGCATTGTCTTTCAAGTGACACCCTTGATTGAGACAGATCAATCATACATATCACTGATAATAATGCTGCTGTCATTGCTTGAGGAGGAGCAAGCTGAGAAGCTTAAACATCTGCTTAATGTGAAGTTAATTATTCTCAATGATGAGATCAATAATAAAAGAACATGTGCAGTCATCAGTGTTGAAGATTATACTCATGATTAACTCTTGTCACTTTATCAAAGGTGATTGAATTAACACTTATATAATCTTTGTCAGTTCTGAGATTGCAGTGTTAAAGTAATTTAAAAAAAATGTACTTCATGCACCTTCCTTTCAGGCAGACTTAATTCTGATAATAATTAATGAACTACATCTTGTCAGTGAATGAGGAAATTTTCAGCCTGAATATCAAAATCTGCATATACTTCACAGTTAAATTTCTTCACATGTACTCATCTTAAAAATCTCTGCAACATTGAATGCAAAGACTCTGCAGGAAGTCAAGCATCACATTGAGTTTCATGATGATATTATTATTCATTAAACATTCATTGACTGTTTTAAGATCTTCATGACTACAGATCATCTTGAGCACTCTTAAAAGATCATGCTGAATTTAAAGTTTTTACTTTCAGTAACAGTCATCAGTCCTCTTGATATCTCAAAGATAATAATGTACATGAATGAGATTAAGCTCATTCAGCAGGCTATTGAGCTGTTTCAGTGATGAATGAAAAAACTTAAATATTCATCAGAGGCTTTAAAATGAGTATGATTGATCTTCTCACACATGATTGTTAATGATAAGAGAAAGATATCTGATGAATTCTGAAAATTAAATTCTGAATGTATCAAATGTTGCATAATAATAATCATGAACGCTTATGATCTAAGGGTTGATAACTCAGACTGTACATGAGTTATACAGTGATTGTTGCCCTCAAGTATGCAGGTGTTGTATCAATGAATGAGTTAAACTGTCTGAAATGAAGTAGATTGCAGTGACTTTCTTTTATTATATTTGAATTAATGTGATGAAAAAGATCCTTTCACTGCAGTCAAGGTCAGTGACAAAAGGAATGCTGAGTGAAGAAAGAATATAACCTCAGGTTTATTCACTCTGCTGAACTTCAGAACATGTATGCATCAAAGTAATCTTGCATTCTTTAATGATGTGACTTATCAAGATTCAACAGTGATTAAGTTTATATCAGAGTGATGCTGCACAGTCTGTCATCCTCAGCACAAGATTAATAAAATGATGATGATCTCTTTCAACAGTGATGTTAAGGATTCCTTGAAAGAGTCTTATTAATGAGGTAAACTGTTAAAATGATGTAAACAGAAGGCAAAGAGTCTTTTCTGCAGTTTTTTCTTTCATCTGCAGTTTACTGTTGTTATGTCAAATTCACTCCTAAGCAACATTGTTAAATACAGAAATTGTATCAACAATTTAAGCACTCTGCAGAGATGAGAGAGTGCAGATGTGAAGAAGTTACATGACTGAGAGAAAGTTGTAATCATTATTGTTGCTTCAACTCAGCTGAATTTTGAGGCAAAGGATTCATCAGCATTCAAAGCATGAACAGATAATAATGATTGAAAAAGAAAGAAAAGAAAGCTGAGCTCTGACTTCACTGATCAAGAACATCAAAAGAAAGCTTGAAAAATTTTAAAAAAGTTTAAAAAATCATCTCAATGAAATGACTGCACACTGAATCCTGTTAAAAAGCCTGTTAAGAAGCAGACTCAAGTCAATCAATTATAAAAACAAAGTAATTCATGAATATTATCTTTTTTAAACATCATTGATGAGTTCATTCTTAATATGTTTCTGCTGTCTTTTTTATAATTATTTTAATCATTTTAAGCTCTGTCATCTCAATCTCTGTCATCTCAAGCTCTGTCATTTCAATCTTCATCATCTTAATCTTCATTATCTCAACCTTCATCATCTTAATCTTCATCATCTCAATCTTCATCATCTCAATCTTCATCATCTCAACCTTCATCATCTCAATCTTCATCATCTTAATTCTCATCATCTCAGATGCCTTCACTGCCTCTGTTGCTTTCACTTTCATCATTTAGACCTCAAAGTGAGAAATTTATAAAGAGTCAACATACAGTCAGAGATTCTTCAAGCATTGCATGATGTAGATTTCAATTAAACATTGTACATGCAACATCAGTTCTGAAGGCTGTTGTTGACAGTAATTGACAATCAACTGCACTGAGAGAACAGAATTTAAATTTATCATCATCTTCTTTTAATTGAAAGAGAAAGGCTCTTGCTCATTTCAATAATAATGCATGATTTAAATCAATTCAAATTCTTTAAAGGCTGCAAGAGAGTTTAATGTAATTATTAAATACTCATTTAACAGCTTTTTCACTATATTTTTAATATTCTCATCATCTCAGTCAGAGCTGTTTTAAGCCTCTGCATTATATGTTGCAATGTTCTCATTTAAATGTAGAAGGCCCTCATTCCTTAAATTTATAACATCATAATTAATAAAGTGCTCATGATTAATGCTCAAAGATGACTGTGTCAGCATTCTTGTCATGAAGAGAATATCCTCAGAGGCACTTTTAAATGAGTGTTCACTTGATTGTCATGAACTGAAGGTTGTCTTTATGTCATGCTTTAATCTCTGAAAATAAGGTTCATTCAACACACATTGCTCAAGGAGCTTCTCACTTTTTAAGGTAAATAATGATCATTCACTTCAAAAGAACTTCATAATGTTATTATGAAGCTTAAGGAGTTAATCTGTCTTAAATGTGTAATCATGATTATGATCATTAAGATGAAGATTAACAAGACTGTTGACAAGAATGATCTGTTGTAATTTAACACTGAATGCATCACTGTCAGTGATGTGTAACTGTTGAATAAATTCTCATGCATATTGAACCTTCTCAGCAGTTTTGAATTAAAACATGATGCAGCACTTCTGTAAAGCTCAGTGAAGAAGTTCAATGTCTGCATGCTTAATGATGTAAGACAGAAGCATGTAGACCTTCACATGATTACAAAACTGAACATGATTCTGTCAGTGATCATTCAACATGCTTTTTTCAGTCATACTCATCAGATCTGAGTGAAATGCCTCATATAATCTGTTCAGCTGATTATTTCATGTCAGTCAGGTATGCTCTCACAGTCATGTCAGTCTTTTGAACTTTGAATCAACAGCAACTGAATCACGCTGCATTGTCAACATAAAAACCTCATTCACACAGGTGTAATAGCTGTGAAGGATAAGATTTTTAAGTGCTTAAAACTTATTCAACTTCATAACCTCAGACTGATCTCATTTGTTCACTGCATATTGTAAAGTTAACTGATTGAGTGAAGAGTTAACACCTCAGTGAGCTTTATGTATCAGTTGTAACATGTTGAGTTGAAAATGTCATAAATTAAGACCTGAAAGTAATCAACTCATCTTATTGTCAGGGCCATCATATATATAGTACAACAGTATGACACTATGATACAACACTATGATATGACACTATAGTATGACACTATGATATGACACTATAACTTAAATATGATGACTCAGCGCCTAGCGCCTTGACATCAAGTGAAAACTCTTCACAAGGAGGTGCAGAAACCTGCTTTCTCAGTGATCAGTTTTGCCATCAAATAAAAGATGTATAATCATTGCATTGACCTCATCATGACTATATTGCTTATGACACTCTGTTCAAACACCACTATGACACTCTGTTGTACACTCATCCCCTTACACTTATCAAATGATAATTCTGCGGTTGAGTGTTGAATACTGATAACAGAGTGCATTCACTTAACAGTCTTCAGATCTTCAAACATCAATTGTAAATTAATGCAGAATTGAGTATCCTCTATCTGATAATTTAATTGATTTAGAAAGATGTTTTTCAGTATTATTATATTGTTGATGATGATGCTCTTGTTCATCATGACTGATTGAAGAGGGTATGAGATGATTTATCTCATGATGATAAGCTCAACCTGCAGCATGATTGTCATTCAGAATTGTGATGAAATGACAGTGTCAGAGCATGTTGCATACAATAACTTTATTATCACTTCAAGGAAATACTTCTTAATCTGTTTATCAAGTTAGCATTGTTCATGATGTTTGAATAAGAGGTGAATCATATCAGATGATATGTATAATCTTGTGATAATTTCTTTAAGACATTCATTGCTTGCAAAGAAATATGCAGTTTTCACATGCTTTATAATAATTCTGTAAGGGGGTGAGTGTACGACAGTTGTTGTATAAGAGTTGAACAGAGTGTTGTAAGCAATATAGTCATGATGAGGTCAATGCAATGATTATACATCTTTTATTCAGTGGCAAAACTGATCATTGAGGAAGCAGGTTTCTGAATCTCCTTGTGAAGAGTTTTACTTGATGTCAAGGCGCTAGGCGCTGAGTCATCATATTTATATAATGTCATACTATAGTGTTGTATTATAATGTCATATTAGTGTTGTATTGTCATACTATTATATGATGATCTTGACACAGCATTCTCCTTCTCATGATGCCGTCTCTAGAGCCAACTGACCGCTCATAAACTTCATTATGACGTCATAACAGTTGAGGTTGTAGGGTGAGTGCACAGGACTGCATTAAAGTAAGACTGATTACATGCCCTCACTTAATTGTGATGATATCACGCTGGCAGTAAGCTTTCTTCATAACATAAACATCAAAAATCATAATGTTTACTGTAAGTTCAAAATGCTCCTTCTTTTGTGTTTCTTCTTCATCATTTCTATTATGACATGTCATCATACTTCTCATGACTTTTTCACAGCTTGTTGAGTGACTTGATGACTTCATGATGTCATCTCTCATTGCAGAGGTGTTCACCTCATGAAGGAAGCATCATGAAGCTTGCAGCTCATGTTTCATTTATGATGTCATACTTCCTGTCATACCTCATATGAATGCTAACATGATATATAAGCAATCAATACTTGAACTCTTGAACTCATGATCATGAACAATGATGAAGACTCACCTTCATCAGGGAAGCTCATTGAGCTTTGAGCTCAGTGTGATGAGAAGGGCTCTGAGTCAGAGTCAGTGAGCAGAACTGTGATGATCAACATCTTTAAAAAGAGATGAGGAAACAGAGTGATAAAACTGACTATTCAGCACCTGAAGAGAATTAAGTGTTTACCTTTAAATAATGTCTCTGACAGTGATTTCTGCTCTGTGTGATGTCATGATGATACCTCACTGCCGGCTCATGTGCAGCAGGCTCATCATCATGAGCATGTGATTTAAGAGAATCTCAGTCACATGTTGTCAAGTACTGCTCACTGTGACTCTTGTATAAGAGTTGAAGTTGATCACTGCTTTGTGTCAGACAGAGGAGCCTGCATGTGTTGCATATCTCTCTGCAATCCTCATGAGTAATGCATGACAGAGTCTCTGATCATCACTGCTCTTGACTCTGAGAGCTCTGATGTTGTTGTCTCAGCACGTGTTTATGATGATCAGAGGAGTGATGACACACTGTAAGTCTGTCTTCCTCAATCCTCTTTTGTTTTGTTTAGTATGACAAAGTGTCATACTTTATGTCATACTTTTGTCGTACTTTATGTCATACTTTTGCATTGTTAACTAGTCATAGCATTTAATGATTGATCATCAGATTCTCATGTTGTTGTCTTTTATCAGTCATTATCAGCATCCTTTACACCCCCTGCAGCTGCTCCTCAACATGAGTCTCATGACATTCATAATGAGGTGATTAATGTTAATTCAATAATCTTAAGAAGCTCATTCAAGCTCTTGTTGTCTTGTTAAAGAACACTGCTCACGCTCTTCACATTCTTAATGCTCATCAATCTCATCATCATCAAGAGTATATCAAACTCTGTGAGCAGCATCATGTTGAGGAGATGAGGTCAAAGACTTCATCAAATAATGAAGAAGAGTTTAAGATGATGAAAGACAAGTAAATAAATGAGAGTGACTTGATGCAGCACTGATGAGAAGTTGAGTGCAAGGTGTTGATCTCAAGTTCATTTTAATCTTCAGACCTGAAATGAAATATTTCTGCACTTGAGTGTTTTTTGATTCTCTGCAATGTGACACATCTGCTATAATGTAATTCATGTAATAATTTTATTATAAATTCTGTTGTAGCATTGTAGCTCCTGTTGTATTCTTGTTGTAAAGCACTGACTCTGTCATAAAAGATCAGGTTAACAAAACTGACAAAGTTTTCAATTCTTAAGACTCATGACTTTTGTGACAGCTTTCTTAAGACTCATGACTTTTGTGACAGCTTTCTTAAGGCTCATGACTTTTGCAACAGCTTATCAATAAAAATTGAAGAATCAAATAATACAACTCAACTGAATTTCAGTTTATCAGAGTTGTCAGCATGAAATTTTCACATTTTTGCCTTTACATTGTGAATGAAGTGTGTTGATTTTCATGTGTCATCTCACACCTGATCTGTCAGCTTTCATTTAATGAGGTATTGAAGCCTGCTGTTATGAACATGATTATTCACAATTATCTTGACTTCTCACTCATCATCTTAATTAAGTAGTAGGTCTTTTCCTGTCAATGCAGAAGACACATGATGTGTGTCTTGAAATGACTTCAATAGAGTGATGTTGAATACATTATAGATGTTTTAATCCTCTGAGAGGTCAAGTTCATATGATGATTGACTTATCACACATCATATCATGAATGAGCTGAGCTTTTTTCAATGCATTTTCTTCATCTGTTTGTTCACTGACACATTTTTTTCATTAATCAGTACTAAATCACCTTCTTTGAATGTTATCTCTGTTCAGCGCTGATTATAATAGTTTGCATAAATATAATTAAAATATAATAACTGCTTATAAGATGTTGCAATTTGATCTTGAAGCTGCTGTGCATCTGCATAAGATCTTATTTGTTCATGTAAGTGTTGTATAAGTGATCTACTTAAGCTCATCTGAGGGTCTCATTTTAAGTTAAACTGAAAGGGGCTCTTTCCTGTAGCAGCATGTATGAAGTTGTTGTATGAGAACTTCATGTAAGGTAAAAGCTTGACTCAGTTCTCTTGCTGCTCATTAATGAATATGTGTAAATACACCTTCAGAGACTGATTCTGCCTCTTCATTTGATCATCAGTTTGCAGGTGAAAAGCTGTTGACATGTTACAACAGCATCACATGTGAAAGCAGAAGTTGATTCATTGCTTTAATGTAAAAAGCTTGTCTCTGTCTGTGATTAAGACTTTTGATACATCATGATGCTTGATAATGTCCTGAATAAACACTTCAATGAAGTCAGCAATTGACATTGTCTTCTGTACAGGAATATAATGAGCCATTTTAATCAACTTATTGATTACAATGAGGATTGAATCTCATGTCATACTTTCATATGTGCTGCTCAGTGGCAGGTTCATAATGAAGTTCATTGTCACTATATGTCATGACACTTCTGAGACTGATAATGAGTTTAATAACTTGTATGATTTGTGATGAGCTGACTTCATCTTTTGACATTCAACACAGTCATGACAGTAACATCATACATCTCTGACAGTGTTAAGTCAGTTATAAGATCACTGCATTAATTCTGTAATTCTTGACTTCCTGAAATGACCTGCAAAAACATCATCATGAAATCAACTGATCATCACATTGTGAAGAGCAGAGTTCTGTGAAATGTAGATTTTATCATCATAATGTATGACATCATTTATTTCTTGTCAACATTTTCATATATCTGACAGTATAAATGCTATATTTGACTGCATCTCTGATGTCATGATCATCTCAGGGTTCATGTTTATATTCATATTTATCATCTTAAACTCAGTCAAGTTGTTTTTATCCTCAAGAGGAGTAGTTAATCCCTGTCATACTCATCATATTAAATCATCTTTCAACTGCTCAGTATGAATTGCATGTTTAAGTTGTTTGATAAACATTCTTATATAAGTTGTTATCTCCTCACCTATTGATGAGTGAGTAGACATGAGTTGAAGTGCTTTAATAATGTCAGCAGAAGCACTATCCTCAATTTAAAGATTAATAAGAATGTGACTTGCATCATTATTCATAATTGCAGTGTTTGCTGAGTTATCCTTGATTGAGTGCTGCTGAGGCTTTGCATATTTAAGCTCTTTTATTCAGTCACGGCTTGCTTCTTGAGCATGTAGGTCACAGACTGCTGATGTTTCAGTTGTATCATCAACTTCAATATTCATTGTATTGATATATTCATCACGGCTTGCTTCTTGAGCATGTAGGTCACGGACTGCTGATGTTTCAATCATGTCATCAGCTTCAGTATTCATCATATTAACATATTCATCACAGCTTGCTTCTTCTTGAGTAGATAAGTTTCACATCATTGATGTTCTGATGAGACTGTCATCTTCAGTAATCATCATACTGAGTAAGTGATGCACTGCTGATGTTTTAATGATATCACTGACTTCATCTGACATGACATTCTCATCATTTTCATTACAGCTTGCTTCTTTTTAAGCAGGTAGATTTCACACTGCTGATGTTTTAATGAGACTGTCATCTTCAGTGTTCATCATACTGGTAATATTCATTGTGACAGGTACAACATTCTCTTGTTATAACTTCTGTCATACTGAGCGTCTTGACTGCAGTGTCATTGTGACAAGTGCATATAATTTCTTCTGCACTGACTTATAGTCCTTGCTTCCTAAATGAAAGGACTGTTGCATTATTTCAGCAGCAGTTGAGGTATTGACAGCCTTCAGCAGTTCATAATTAAGTTGTTTTAACAGATCATCAGCAGAGTTCTTCTTGCCCTCTTGATATGTGACTTTAAAGTCATACTCAGTGAGCTTTTCAGCTCACTTGAGCTGCCTTCATGTGAGGTTTGAGGTAGTCATAAATCAAACAAGGTTTGCATGATCAGTCAATATGATGATCAGGTAAATAGAACCTAAACAGTAATGTCATCAATGATGCATGACTTTCATGATGACAAGGAACTCTTGCTCATCTGTATTATATCAAGTCTCAGTATTTAGCAGCTTTTTATTGTAGTAAGCAATTAATAATCAGTGCAATTGACTGTTGACCTTGAAGTGTTGTGTCAAGATTTCATCAATTGTGAATTCAGAGACGTTCATTTCAACCCTCATGAGTTTGTTTTCATTGAAGTAATGTAGTAATAAAGCACTCATGAAGGTCTTCTTCAAAGCATTAAACACTTTCAATGCAGCTCCTGAAAGTGAAAAAGAGATAAGTATGATGTTTTCTTGTTGTAGCTCTCCTCTGACTTGTGAGCTGCATGTTGAATAACTTGTGTTAAACCTCTGCAATGAGATTAAGCTGCCCTGCTTTCCTTCAATGTCTTGATGAGGAGCAGTTCAGTGAGTTGAAAAAGAACTTGATATAATCTTAATCTTCTTTTTATTTCTTCCTGTTTTCAGGAGGTTTAACAGCAGTGCTGTAATTCATGAATAATCTCTTATAAACCTTCAGAAGAAGTTGATGAAGCTTAAAAAAACCTGCAATTCATGAATGTTCTTCAGGGGCAGTCATTCTTTGACAGCTTAAATCCTCTTCAAGTTCATGTATATGCCTTTTGTGTTGATCTTGAATCCTAGGAAGTTCACTTTCATTGCATTGAATGAGCACTTACTGATCTTAAGATGAAGATCATGACATCATAATGCATCTAGTACTTATCATACATGCTCTTCATGCTTAGACTCATCTTTGCTAAAGATCAAGATATCATTCAAGTAGATCATGCATGTGATGTTTAAAAACTCATCAAGCGCTTTATCAATGAAGGCTTGAAATGTAGCAGGAGCATTCATGAGACTGAAAAGCATGACAAGATATTTAAACAGCTTGAATCATGTTCAGAACACTGTTTTTTACTCATCTCTGCTTTTAATTCATATTCAATTATATGCATTCTTGCAGTTCAGCTTAGTGAACTTCTTAACTCCTTGAAGATAATTCAACATGTCTGATATAAGTGGT
Organism: Umbilicaria muhlenbergii; assembly: GCA_000611775.1. Taxonomy (NCBI): domain Eukaryota; kingdom Fungi; phylum Ascomycota; class Lecanoromycetes; order Umbilicariales; family Umbilicariaceae; genus Umbilicaria; species Umbilicaria muhlenbergii. The sequence goes on from KK106986.1 coordinate 946,586, forward strand.
AATGAGTAATGATTCTTAATAGTAATATTGTTAAAGCACTTATAATCAATGACTAATCATAAGCTGCAGTCTGATTTCAGTACAAACATAACAGGTGAAGCTGCAGATGATATTAATTTACAAATTATGCCTGCCTTCATGACATCATCTAGATATACCTTTAGTACATCAAGCTCAGTTGAAGACATTGAGTATAACTTTTTGAATGAAGGTTGCTGCCTCAGTTTCAAGTTAATGACATGATCATGTGAACCTCTCTCAAGCAAAGACTGCTTCTCAGCTGCTTGAAATATGTCTGTGAAGTCATGATATTCAGGAGGTAGTGTGTCATACACATTATTACCTCTGTCATACTGTAATGAGTTCATCTGAAAGGTATATTCTTTCATATTAATCATTAAGTCTGACAGTCCTATGAAGTATTTTATAATGAAAAGATTATTCATATGTAGAATGTTCTTCAGCGTCTTCTTTTCATTAACAGTGAATACTCAGTGTGCTGTGATATGCCTCACCTTTTTCCATAGGAATTTCCCCGTGTTGTATTCATGATTCAGGTTTGCATTGATTAGGAATGATAATCTGAGGATGAAAGAAGCTGATGTGTTGTCTTATGTGACAAGAAAGCAGCTGTTATAATGATAAAGTTAACTGTTGATGTCATATGCTGTAATAGTCAATATGATGAATTCTGACAAGTTAATCATATTGCCTCATGCGTTGACTTGAGCTTCATAGGGTTCAGTTTGTAAAGACAGTTCATTGACAACATATCATGTGATAATATTACCTTGACTGTCATTGTCAATAATATATGAGTATTTTTTCTTCAGATCATCTCTTGTTGTATGAAAGTTCACCTTTAACTGCCCTGATATCAGATGTGAGATATCATCAATGATAAGTAAGAAGATGAGCTGAAGATTAATCATGAATCATTTATTCACATCAACTGCAATAATGACTGCTGTTGATCATCTCATTGTACATTCATTTGTTCAATGACTGATGATTTTACACTTAATACAGAGGCCTGCTGCTTTTCATGCATTCACTTCATTCTTAGAAATAAAGTTTTCTTGTCAGCATGAGGGTCCTGTGAACATCTGTGTTGTTGTTATGATCACTTTCTCTGCAATTGATATGTGATTTAAATTTCAGCTTTGATCACAGTTACTTTCTTGATAAGAGCCTCATGAATTGTTCTCTCTTTCATGATTGAATTGTTGAGGGTGAGAGATTTATTGTTCAGTGAAAGATTTTTTTCTGTCATAGTATGATGTCTGTGTCATACTTTTGTCATTATTGTCAGTTTTGCTTTGATGATCCTTTTTGATGTTCAAGCGGCTTCAGAATGATTCATGATTGATGATGATGTCAAGATGTGTTGAAATTTCCTGCACTGATTGTCTTGCAACCTGCGTCAGATCTCAACATCATAATTCAATCAAGATGTGATGAGGAAGCCTTGATCATCAGTGATCTTGAATGAGCATCTCACTGATTTCCTTGTGTGAAGCTGAAAGGAAGTGGTAGAGTTCTGATAATTTATCATATTAAAAGGTAATTATATCATGGCTGCAGGATTCAACTGCATTGAAAGTGATGATATTTTATTCATTCATGTCTTCATCAGGGGATAAGTTCTTCTCTAGAACCTTTAAGAAGTTATTATAAATGACTTAAATATAATCATGCTGCTCTTTTTACTTTCATCAGTCACTCATGACTGTTTTCTCAAGGTAGGTGCCTGCTCAGATGATGAAATCTCATTCAGTAGAAAATTACTCTGACATCAGCTCCTGATTCTGATTGATTTCATTCAAGTATTTTTAAAGTTTTCATCTCATGACTTTGACGCCTCCTGCATAAAGGTGAAGCTCTCATGACTTTACAAGATGTTGAAAAGGGGGAGGTGTGATGTCTGTCATAACTCAACATCATAATTCATGTGATGAACCTGCATCATTTCTTGAGTTTACTGTAATCATAATTGAAGGACCTTCTTGCAGATGTTGATTAAACTCTTAAAGCTTTCTTTTATTGTCCTCAAACTCAATTTCTTGTTGTATGCATCATAACTGTAGTCACTGACGCTTGATGACTTTCTGATTATGAGCAGTGACTGCCTCAAGGTCTTCAATGATGTCATTGAGGTTGCCTGTAGCAATATGTTCATCATCATCAATGATGTCAAAAGTAGAAGTATTGATGACTGATAATGTAAACCTGCTAATTGAAGAGCCTGTCTCAACTTAATTATTGACTGTTTCACTGACCTGATGAGATTGAAGTGTTGATGTCATCATGTCTTATTTGCTTTCAACATGACCGTTCACCTGAAGGTGCTGAGTGATCAGTATGTAAAAGAGTGAGTGTATGACAGTCATCATATAGAAGTTGAACAGGGTGTTGTAGGCAATATAATCATGATGAGGTCAATGCAATGATTATATGTCTTTTATTCAGTGACAAAATTGATCACTGAGGAAGCAGGTTTCTGAACTTCCTTGTGAAAAGTTTTACTTGATGTCAAGGCGCTAGGCGCTGAGTCATCATATTTATATAATGTCATACTATAGTGTCATATTATAATGTCATACTAGTGTTGTACTGTCATACTATTATATGATGGCCCTGACAAATTCTTCAGCTGATATACATTGCCCTGAAAAGATTAAAGCAGTGATGATGAATTAAAAGATTCATTTATCTTCTGTACATTCTCCTTGAGTGCCATCTGTGTATTCAAAATTATCATATGTCATAATCACAGAGAAAGATGCTTCAATCTTAAGAATCTTCTTTTAACTCAGCTTGCTCAACTCCTTCACTCAGTGTTGAATTGTCTTATATGACTTTGACAGGCTGAGTTCATTCATGATATTAATCATCCTCTGTTGACTACGCTGCACCATGAGTTGGGTTTGGGTTGAGTTTTGACTATTGTGACCCAACCCAGACTGGGTTGGGTTTTTTTTGGGTTGGGTCACACTGGGTTGGGTTTTTTTGGGTTTGGGTTGGGTTTTTCACTGGGTTAACCCAGTTCAAGTTCACGTATATGACTCATCCAAACAGCTTTCAAAGCAGCTTCCAAAACGGCTTTCAAAACAGCCTTGAAAAACAGCCTCGAAAAACGGCTTCCAAAACGGCTTTGACGACGGCCTCAAAAAACAGCTTCCAAAACGGCTTCAACGACAGCCTCAAAAAACAGCTTCCAAAACGGCTTCGACGACAGCCTCAAAAAACGGCTTCCAAAACGGCTTTGATGGACGGCCTCAAAAAACAGCTTCCAAAACGGCTTCGATGACGGCCTCAAAAAACGGCTTCCAAAACGGCTTTCAAAACGGCTTTGATGACGGCCTCAAAAAACAGCTTCCAAAACGGCTTTGATGACGGCTTGGAAAACGGCTTCGACGAGAGCCTTGAAAAACGGCTTTCAAAACGGATTTCAAAATGGCTTTGATGACGGCCTCAAAACATGACCTTGAAAATGACTTGAGAAGGCGCCTTTTGAACTGACTTTTTTGACTACCATAAAGACTACCATAACTATTTGTATGTACTGGGTTAACCCAGAATTTTCTGGGTTTGGGTTAAATGGGTTGGGTTTTTTCTGGGTTGGGTTTCAACATGTATAACCCACCCCAAAACCCAACCCAAACCCAACCCAAACCCAAACCCACTGGGTAAAACCCAACCCATGGTGCAGCGTACTGTTGACTTTCACCTTGAAACAGGTATAAGCTCATCAGATTTAAAAGATTGTCACAGTTGTTTCAATGCATTTGATAGCAAAGTATTGATAATATTATCACATACTTTGCTTTCAGGAGGGTCAACTGTGACTTGTTTAAAGAATGACTGATGACATGAAGAAGCTTCATTCAACAGAGTGTAAATATATATAACATGCTGATGAATTTATTCATATGAGTTAAAGACTCAGTGGATTCATCTGCAGTGTATTTCTCAAAGCAGAGTGTTTTGAATAAAGTTTTTACTTCAGTTTAAAGAATTTTCCCTGCTTCTGTGAATCCTTGTATATTCACTGAATGAACACCTCATGAAGGCAGCTTCACTGAGATGACTGCTTCATGAGACCTTCTTCAGGCAGGCTAACTTCAGAAGAGATATATTATGAAGTCAGAGTGTGTCTCACTTTCTTTCTTAACAATAATTCTCTACCTACTAGCAATATCATACTATTTGAATCACCCATTATAAGCTTAAGTCATTATTGTCACATAGCTTCATAATTCCTTAGTTAAGATATTACCTCATGATAGTACACTTACAGTTTTATTGCTTCAATTCATTGTAAGGAAGCTGTTCAGCAAGAATGAATGAAAACTAATGAACTCCTAAATCAGCCTAAACAAAAATTTAACAAATCACTTCAGAAACTTCACAAGCAACAGTCAATGATGATTTTATCATCTTTAACTCTCAGTCATGACATGTCACTTCTACATTCTCTGAGGAGTTCATCATGATGAATATCAAAATTCAACTTGTGAAGATTCAACTCATGAGTGAGAAGGAATGTATTAGGCAGGCTGAGCTTAAAGCTCACAGATGATTTACATCAGATTTATCTTCAACTTCAAAATGCACCTGCTATGAAAAGTGAGTTAAAGATGAAGACCTCTATCATATGAAGGACTACCCTCACTTTCAGCAGTATGTACATCAAATTAAGCACCTTTCCACAGAGCTTCACCTTGAAGAGTCAGATCAATATCTGAACTACAAAATTATAAAGTGATGAGTCACACATCATGAAGAAAAGAGCTTGAAAGATACCTGAGAAAGTCAGAAGAACTTTTTAAAGTCTTTTTTAAAAAATCATGATAATCAGATGTATAATGCATGAATGAATTAAATGAATTATCACAAGTTAAGCAGTGAATCTGATGATGAGTACCTTCACAAGTCAGATGAACTTCTGACTTAAATAAAAAATAAAGTAAAGAATTATCATCAAATTCAGTTAATGATCTTCTTCAAGAGCCTGAATCACATCATGAAGCAGAAAATTCACAGACACCCTGTGTTTTCAAACTCTCATGAAGATTTAATTACACTCATGAAGAAACTCCGTCTCAGCATCAGGACTGAAACTCACTCATGAGCAATAATCATGAATAATGACTTCAGCGGGAGCACTTCTGCAAATGTCATGAAGTGAAAGAATCACAAACCTACAACATTCATCATCATTACATCACACAATTCAGAACCTTCATGAGGAGTGTTCTTTAACAGAGACTGCAACTACTGTGATAAGTGCAGACATAAAGAACTGAACTGTCTTAAGAAGAAGTCAGACAACACTGTGAGCAGGACTCTGTCAATCAGTTTAATTAACAGCAGTAATCATGTCACAGCAGCCTTTGAGGCTATCATGAAGATCATCATGAAGTCAAGATCAGAGAAGAGTGCATTCTTTAAGATGAAGACATAATTATGACTTGCAGTACATCTTGCAGGAAGATCACTTTCAGCTGTTCTTGACAGTGTTAATGACCTCAATCTCCTTCACAAGGATATTGCAGAGGGCTTATCTTCAATCTTTAAGATGTTATCACTTCATCATGCTGAAGGAGATACCTTGCGGACTTATTTTATTTATCATGAAGTAGTAAAGGTTCAGGACTCTTTCAGAGTTTAAAAATAAACTTGTGAACCTTTTACCTCTGCTGACTTAAAAATGCCAGTAATCTTAGAATTATCATGATTATGATGAAATAATCTGAAGGTTGACTTCATCAATCTTACAGTACAGTGAAGGTTGAATGCAGAAGACTCTTTAACAACTTCACTGCTGAAAGAGATCATCATAGAAGACCTCATGAGAAAACTCAGAGATTTTAAGATGAACTACATGATGCAGAGATTGCAGGTGATAAATCTTGATGAATTAAAAAACTTCATGAACCTGATTCTTGAAGCTTATAAGAGCCTCATGAAGGTCTTTTTAAAAACTCAGGCAGAAACTCTGCCTCTTCATCACAAAGAAAATCACTCAATTAATCTGCTGAAGAGGACAACATCACCTTTTGACCTTATGTACAATCTTTTCATGAAGGAGTTGGCTGTATTATGAGAGTATTTGAACATCAACCTCATGAATGAGTTTATTCAGCTGTTGTGATCTTTCATGAGAGCGTCAGTGCTCTTTGCACTTAAGAGTGATGAAGGCTTGCGGCTCTGCATGAACTATCAGGAGTTAAATGTTATTACTTAAAAGAATTGATACCCTCTATCATTGATTGATGAGATCATGAATCATGTCTGTGACACTCAGATCTTTATGAAGATTGATGTCAAAAACACTTACTATCACATTCACATACATGAGGGTGATGAGTGGAAGACAGCTTTTCATATTAAGTATGAGTTGTATGAATACTTGATTATGCCTTTTGAGCTTATCAATGCTTTCATGAGTTTTCAGTCTTATATTCATGAAGTTCTTCATGAACATCTAGACATCTTCATGATTGTATTCTTGAATGATATACTGATTTACTCAATGAAAGAGAGTCAGCATGAACAGCATGTTCAGATTGTCTTGAAAACTCTGCTCACAGCAGAGTTGTTCACAAAGCTTTTTAAATGCCTGTTTAATGTGAAGCGTGTGCCCTTCTTGAGATATGTTATCACAGATACAGAGGTTGAAATGAAGATGAATCACATATTCATCATTGTCAACTGATCAGAGTCAGAAAGTGTGCATGAAGTGTAAACATTTCTGAGCTTCATGAAATTATATCAAAGGTTCATACAGAGCTTCTCATGTATCACTGCACCTCTCACAGAGATCACTAAAGGGTTTAATGCAAAATTAAACAAGAAGTTGATCTCATGAAGAGCAGGCTTCCTGTCTTTAAAGGCACAGATTATCTTTAAAGTTCTTGTGCAGACTTTCACTACTGCTCTGTTCCTGCAACATTTCAACATCACATTATCAATACAGCTTGAAATGAATGCCTCAGGGTATGTGATCTCAGGTATTCTCTCACAAAAACACTTTAATGAGTGAAGAGTTACAGCCTATTTCTCATGAAAGATGATACCCGTGGAATGAAAGTATGAAACTCATGATGAAGAACTGCTCATGATAATTGAGAGTTTTCATCATTGACGGCATTATTTAAAAGGATTCACTCATTCAGTTGAGGTGTTATCAGATCATTCAAGCTTGCAAAGTTTTATGATTACTCATAAGCTCTCATGAAGACAAGTTTAATGAGTGTTGACCTTATCAACTTATGATTTTGTTATCATCTACTGAAAGGGAAATCTGAATTCTGCTGACAGCCCTTCACGGAGACCTGATCATCAACATGAAGTGAAACAAGAGGATCAGACTGAGGATGTCTCAGTGTTGCAACAGATGCTGTTCTCAACAGTAACTCTGATTTCAGTTAAGTTTAAGAATGACTTATTGACTCAGAAGGTACACCTTCATGAGGTATTAATTGCAGGCACAATGAGTCCCTGGCAGTGAAATCAATGAAAACAGGTCTCTGAGGCTGTTTTAAATGAAGAATCTTACAAAGAGGTTGATGTCTCTCTCATTGAAATGTTACCTGAATTCTTGCAGATTGATCCCCTCATGAAGCATATGCTGAAACAGATCACTGCTCATGAAGTTAATTCAAGAATGTCAAGTTCTCATTTACTTTAATCATGAAGGAATGATCTTTTATACTTTAACTCAATGCTTTATATACCTCATGTGAAGTCATTATGACTTGGGATTATTAAGAAGCATCATGATGAGTCACTTGCAAGTCACCTCATGACAGAGAAAATCTTTACTTTAATACATGCAAAGTACTACTGACTGAACATGTGAAAGCAAATTCAGAAATACTGCAATTCTTGTCTTGTCTGTCAGGGAGTCAGAGTTATTCACAGAAGATAATTTAAATTATTACAGCTCATATCTATCCTGAAGGAACTCTGAGAGGTACTCATTTTAAACTTCATAACTGACCTTTCAGAGAGTCATGCTTATGAGGGTGTGTATGATGTCATACTGATGATGTGTCAGAGTCACCATATATATAGTATGACAGTACAACACTATAATATGACATTATATAAACATGATGACTCAGCGTCTAGCGCCTTGACATCAAGTGAAAACTTTTCACAAGGAGGTTCAGAAACCTGCTTCCTCAGTGATCAGTTTTGCCACTGAATAAAAGATGTATAATCATTGCATTGACCTCATCATGACTATATTGTTTATGACACTCTGTTTAAACATCACTATGATGCTCTGTTGTACACTTCACCTCTTACATACTGATCACTCAGTACCTTCAGGTGAATGATCATGTTGAAAGCAAATAAGACATGATGACATCAATGCTTCAATCTCATCAGGTCAGTGAAACAGTCAATAATCAAGCTGAGACAGGCTCTTCAATTAACAGGTTTACATTATCAGTCATTGATACTCCTACTTCTGACATCATTGATGATGATGAACATATCACTGCAGGCAACTCTGATGACATCATTGAAGATCTTGAGGCAGTCACTGCTCATAATCAGGAGGTCATTGAGCGTCAGTGATTATAATTATGACATGTACAACAAGAAATTAAGTTTGAGGATAATAAAAGAGAGCTTCAGAAGCTCAATCAACACCTGTAAGAAAATTCTTCAATTATGACAAACTCAGGAAATGACGCAGGTTCATCACATGAATTATGATGTTGAGTTACAACAGATATCACACCTCCCCCTTTTCAACATCTTATAAAGTCATGAGAGCCTCATCTCTATGCAGGAGGCGTCAAAGTCACAAGATGAAAACTTCAAGAATACCTGAATGAAATCAATCAGAATCAGGAGCTGATGTCAGAGCAATTTCTTACTGAATGAGATTTCATCATCTGAGCAGGCATCTACCTTGAGAAAACAGTCATGAGTAACTGATGAAAGCAAAAGAAGCAGCATGATCACACTTGAATCATTTACAACAACTTTTTAAAGATTTTAAAGAAGAACCTATCCTCTGATAAAGACACAGATGAACAAAATATCATCATTTTTAATGCAGCTGAATCCTGCAATCATGATATAATCATCTCTTGATACAATAAATTATCAGAACTCTACTGCTTCCTTTCAGCTTCACACAAGGAAATCAGTGAGATGCTCATTTGAGATCACTGATGATCAAGGCTTCCTCATCATGTTCTGACTGAACTATGATGTTGAGATCTGACGCAGGTTGCAAGACAGTCAATGCAGAAAATTTCAACACATCTTGACATCATCATTGATCATGAATCATTTCAAAGCCGCTCAGACACCAAAAAGGATCATCAAAGCAAAACTGACAACAATGATAAAAGTATGACACAGATGTCATACTACAACAGAAAAGAATCTTTCACTGAACAATAAACCTCTCACCCTCAACAATTCAATCATGAAAGAGAGAACAATTCATGAGGCTCTTATTAAGAAAGTAGCCGTGATCAAAGCTGAAATTTAAATCACATATCAGTTGCAGAGAAAGTGATCATGACAACAACACAGATGTTCACAGGACCCTCATGCTGACAAGAAGACTTTATTTTTAAGAATGAAGTGAATGCATGAAAAGCAGCAGGCCTCTGTATCAAGTGTGAAGTCATCAGTCATTGAACAAATGAATGTATGATGAGATGATCAACAGCAGTCATTATCATGATTAATGTGAATAAATGACTTGCAGTCAACCTTCAGCTCATCTTCTTACTTATCATTGATGATATTTCACATCTGATATCAGGGCAGCTAAAGGTGAACTTTCATACAACAAGAGATGATCTGAAGAAAAAATATTCATATATTATCAACAACAGCAGTCAAGGCAATACAATCACATGAGATGTTGTCAATAAGCTGTCCCTATCAACTGAATCCTATGAGGCTCAAGGCAATGCATGAGGTAATGTGATTGAGCTATCAGAGTCTGTCATACTGATGATTATGACATACAACACTGACGGTCAACCTTACCACTATAGCAATCATTTCTTTATCACACAAGACAACACATCAGCTCTTTTTGTCCTCAGGCTATCATTTCTAGTTCATGCAAACTCAAATCACTACTATGATACAGGTAAATTCCTATGAAGAAAGTCAAAACATACTACTGCATGCTGTATATTCACCGCCAGTGAAAAGAAGGTGTTGAAGAATGTCTTACATATGAACAACCTCATCATTACTGACTGCTTTATAAGGCCGGCGGACCTAGTGACTGATATGAAAAAATATACCCTACAGATGAACTTGTTGTGATACAACAAAGAATATGACAATGTCTATGACAGTTTACCTCCTGAATATCATGACTTCACAGACATATTTCAGGCAGCTGAGAAGCAGTCTCTGCTTGAGAGAGGT